>OY776111.1:235102118-235702118 GCA_963675035.1 Allygus modestus | reverse complement strand
AAATATCGGTGTTTTTTTACAATGTGTGAGGAAAACGATTATTACAAAATATCAAATAAACGTATCTGCTTAAAATTGTTATGGCGTATATAAGGATTATTTAAAAACACTTGTCACGTTTCATGAAAAGAATTCATGACTACCTATATAATAAAAATAAACTTAATTTTGTAATCAGGCAAATATGTGTAATTCAAAATATATATACAGAGTGTCACAAAAAAGCGTGGTGTGCTTCACAGAATTTGATTCCACATATGAAAATAAGTCAAAATTATCTACTACAATTGTTTCAATTTCAGCTAAGTTTAGCCGTAATCCACCATTTTGTATTTTCTTTAACATAATTATTATTTTAAGAACCCTACTAGATATTTTTATGAAACATTGTATTTAAACCGTTGATACCTAAAATTTCCAAACATATTTTTCTCTAAACTTATCAAATTAAAAAATGGTAGTCATTTGAAAATTGTAAAGTCAAATTTCATGAAAACCAGTAACTGGAATGAAATGTTGCAAGGAACAAAATATTGAGTAATTCTTAATACAAATCCAACGGCACCTCATTTATTAATCAGTCCACAAAAGAAGAAGTTGTGGTGATTTTAAAAATAAAATTGAACTCAGAATTACGCTTAACAATCCTTAAACTTTTAATAAAGATAAACCATTACAAATAAATGTGAACAGGTTAATGAATAACAATTAAATGTTATGAAAAATAGTTTTAATATTTTAATTTTGAAATCGATAATCTTACTGCAGTTTTAATACGCTAAATCTCATAAAGATGGTCACAATCCATTTTTATTACTTTCTCCCCCTATACATAGTATATTACTTTCTCCCCCTATACATAGTATATGGAGAAAGTATTGTTTTCGTAAAAATTTTCGAATTTGAGTTGTTAGTGGAAATATTCGTTTTGGTACTCCCTGAACCCAAAAAAGTGGTTTTTACGTGATGTCTGTGTTGTGTGTGTGTGTGTGTGTGTGTGTGTGTGTGTGTGTGTGTGTGTGTGTGTGTGTGTGTGTGTGTGTGTGTTTGTTTGTATTTACTCAATTGTAGCATCATGGATATGCACACAACCACACTGTGGCATCGTGATCCAATTGTGGCATCTTACACACGATGCTACAATTTTTATCGATAATTTTGAGGTTAAAATGTCAAAATAAGTCAAACTAACTCAAGTTGCCACTTTTGAGTTTCCATCATGTGTGTAAGAAACACCGAAATTCGCTGGATTGTGGCATTTCGCCGGCTTACCGTTCACTAGCGATCCTAGCGGAGCAGCGTATAACTAGTGGCAAGGTCGTGCGGTGTTGCCGCTACGTTATTTCATGTTCGCGGCGTCCGTTGCTGGTTGGTTTTTACTGTTAGAAGACTCTGCTTATATTGTTTTTTTTGTCATATTACTTTACTGTTGTATCACCCTAATTATGTATGTCAGGCTACACAACAGTAAACTGAAAGATTTGTTTTAATAGAACGACATTATTGCAATTAATTGGGGCATAATTATTTACTATCTTTGTTTGCAGGATTTTGCAAACATCACCTGTGTTTTACGAATACAATTATTATACTTTATTTGTTTTTATTTTACATATAGGTATATACTATTTCATATATATATATACACAAAAGGGAATTGGCTAACTCAAACTTGTCTACTTAAAATTCATTTTTTAATCAATTTTGTTCTCTACTCCCTAAGCATTAAAAGCCAAGTCATAGTTGTGGCATGAATTATTAGAAGTTATTTATCTAAGTACGCTGTTGATCAAAATCTTGATTTTTTCAGTGGAGCATGAGTTATTTATGACACAAGCTGCCATCCGAAGAATAAAGTCCTAACAGTAACAAATAAATAAATTATTACTCGGAGCGCTCTGACTGAAACCTTTAATTCGCTTCAGCGCACCTAAGGTTAAAATGAGGGTGGTTTATTGTATAACTGGAGGTAACACTGATGAACAAACCTGCGAGCCGTTCTCTCCAAATTTTGGTGAAGCAAAGAACTATGCTCGCTGAAATCGGACGAGTCGACAAAGTGAATCAAACAAGTACCTATCCATGATTTTAAACACAATATACTTGTATTTGTTTATTTCCTCATAATACATTATGTTTCACGGAAAGATTAGATACATAAATCAAACGAAAATATGGATTTACCCTCTTATTACTTTTATTCCAATGATTTTCATGAGTAGATTCACTTATTGGAATAAAACAACCAATCAGGATAGTTCAAAGAACGGATACATTTACCTCACCAAGTGTACCAACCTGACAAAATCACCGGCTCGCGTTTTTGACCAAAATCGTTAAGCAGTGTTACCTCCAGTTATACAATAAACCTCCCTGGTTGAAATTAATAAGTTACGCCACTGAATCACTCTGCACATAGAGTACATATCATCCTCGTCATTAAAATAAACTAGTCTTTATATATAAATATTATAATATATAAAACTAGACGGGTTCACTCATTCACTGACATAAACTATGAGGCACTTCCCGTAATCTAACCTCCCTCAACATCATACTTGAGTTAAAGCTCTTGACGAGAAACTGACAGAAATTTTGCTTAAGGTTAACGTTTTTGAGTTTTTAAGGCATTTATGGGGCGGGGAAAATTCCACTTTTTCAATTTTTCCACTTTGAGCGCGTTTTGTACGGAAACGGTAAGAGATGGCAAAAAATGTTAAATACAAAAGTTGTATACAATTTAATTTTCAACTAACGATATTTCGTCAGATTTAAGATCCGATCATCTGTTTAGCCGCAATTTATCGTAGAAGGAGGAATTTTGAGTATTTTGGCCCATTTAAATGTGTACAGTTTTGGAAAGCTGTTTAAATGAAAGAAACCACTCCACCTTTCATGACCTTTGGCTAATACCACATGTTTGTATCAGCTGATTTAAATAAACAATAGCTGATTTATTTAGTAGTGTAGGCGATACTAATTTGCTCACATGAGGTGTATATAAATCAGCTGTTACAAAATATGGTAAGCACATTACACAGGAGGTTCAGTATCGCGAATATCGTTTGTTGCGAGAATGGAAAATGTAATCAAACCGATTCTACCGGTTCTATGGAATGAATTTAGCCCAATAGCCCAGTGGATATGTTGTCAGATGATTCAAGATCAGTGGTCACGGGTTTGAATCCTACTTTTGATGCTTACTTTTTGAGGTCTGCAATTTATGTTTATTTGACTTTATTTTGTTTTTACAAATTCTTTTATTTGTAATTATGTTGCTCAACGATCAGCTACCGTACATCGCTCTGTGGAGTTAGGTTAGGTTAGGTTACTATCATTTTGTCGTGAACTGAAGTCTAATTTGTTGTTATCTTTTACACGTAAATCCATTTGTAGAACTCCAATTTAACATTGTAACCACAACTTTTTATTTATATCCGATTGACTATGATTGAGTGAGTACTGTTTTTGCTTTTATACACCTCGAAACAACCATCGTAATCGGGAGTTCATTCGATAAAACGAGCAAGCAGCCAGTTGATAAAATGTTTCGATACCGAAACGATACGGGAGCGCCGGTGTAGGTGCTCACCAAAGGTCATTGTTTTGTAGTTTTTCTTTAGTTAATGAACTACGAGTTTGATTTAAACTTGAGTTGACTGAGGAATGCAAGTGAGCGAAGCGAACTCCGAAAGGGGGTTTGGGGGCGAAGCCTCCAACGGCGATAAGCCTAGTTATATATAATTCTGTATGCGAAATATTTTACGTCAAAATTGTGGGAATTTGGAAAATCGAAGGATGATGGGAGACGGTTCAAATTAAAGGTCTTGTTCCCAGGGACTCGGGAAAACAGCTGTATTTCCAAACATTTAGGAGCAAACGATAAATAACGTAAAACACCCTCCATAAGAAAATTATGGGAATTTAAATCGTCTGCTTTGTTTACAATAACACATGTGATTGAGTGTCTACTTTGTTTACAATCTGACATGTGTTCCTACTTGGAGCAAGGTTAGGGACTATCGCCCCTTCAAGCCACTAGTTTTAACCTATATAAAGCAAATATTTCATCAGACATGTGTTCCGCTAAAGATATATAATTTCTACATTCAATAATCTATATTATTAAAAGAATATCTTGACTTTTGTTAGGCGATTTTCAACCCTTAAAAATATTATTTCATATACATATTTCGTATTAATCGAAAGCTCTTACTCTCTAGATGTGTCTTGTAGGGTTTCCATACACTCTCGACCACGGGGCTTCGCCCCACGAGCTTTCATAGTTCGTTTTTATCCCATAAGATTAACATGAGGAATATTTTGATTTGAATTGCAGCTGTTAGTACATTATGGACAGGTTATTAGAAAACCCGATTATACAAGTAAGGAATTAATTAATTTATATAAATTAAATAAGTTATTTTTCTTTATCGTTTTGAGCAGTGAAATATTGTATGCTACGGAGATATTTAATTTGTTTTAAACATTTGTTTATCCGTCTGTCAGTTTATAAGCCAGATTTTTTCTGCGCTTCACAAAAAATTTACTCAATGAAATTAAATAACTTGCCTGTTTTCGTGTAGAGGAGGAATCTCTTTTGGCTGTTTTAAATCATGGTAAGTAATTAGGGTTACGCCCCTTTGACCGGCACTGCTACAAAGTCGATCCTAGGGGTACAGGTTACTTAATATTTCACTACAGCTTGCACCGTATTTGTTATAATCAGCATTTAGTCAGCTAATTATATTTTATCACGGAATGAAGAAAACAAGAATGGATATTTTACTACTCTACATAGGTATACTAAATCATTTAAAATAACGGCATGGTAATAAATCATTGGCTATACAGAACACGTAAGCTTTACATGGTATTTATTAAAGCTCAGTTGTCTAAGTAGCCATTGTGATTATAATATCGAATATTTTATGTTTTTAAGCCCACTTTCAATAAGTTTAACAAACTACAGGAGTTAATGAGCAGATATTTGGAAGAAGACGGGTTCATCCCAAAAAAGATTGGGCTAATTCCCGTTCCAATGAGGCTAGGCCCTAACACCCTTCAACATTTCCATGTTAATTATGTACTTACTAGACAGATTGAGCGTATATTTTGTAGAAAGACAGCAGGCAAAGCACTTTAGTCAGAAAAAGGCCTATAATTTCATCCAGTATGCCCTTTGGGACTTATCTGCTCTGTCGGCTTTTAAAATTGTAATTTATTCATCACTAATGTAAGTAGTTAACTAAACCGATTGAACATATATTTGTTAGGAGAATAGTTAATATATCAGAATAAAACCTTTGCCTACTCCAGCTCCAAAATATCTTTACCAAATGTTAAAACTATCAAATTTGTGGGTTAATAAATGTGTTATAATTAGATCTCATCCATAGAAAAATATAGTATTGTATAGAAATATATTAAAAAAACTAACATTGGAGTTATGGTTAAGATTTGTAAATAAAAATAAAAGAATCATACCAGCTGTTCAAAATCAACCATTCAATTGTAAAAATAACAATCACTTGGTAAAGTATCATGTGGTTTTTGTGGGAATAGAGATCAGAACCAATGAGTACATTACTTTAAATATACATCATTAGGTTATTTATAAATTGTGAGCACTATTCAAACTGAAGATTTAATATAAAACGGACATGCCCAAAATGAAAAGAAACGTGCAATACGCAATAAGCAAAGCAAATACGCACGCCTTGGAGAGGAATCGTGAATATAAGTACTCTAGGCATTTTTAACAAACTGGCTGGCTTTTCGAACAAACCTGGGTCCTCCAGGTGCTTTAACAAATGGAACTGACATCTAAAACATAACACTGTACTGTGATCGCGAGCGAAGCCGCGACGGGCTACTAGTTTATTAAACAATAGTTTTCAAGGCTACAAGATGTGAACTTCTCTATCCATCAGTTATTTTAATTTAAAATTAAGATTATCAAAGAACTAGGCACATGAACTATGCTGTGCTGTGCTGTGTTCTATCGTTAACATAATGAACAACTCCAAAGATGTAATATTTCTTACGCTATTAAGTAGTCAATTAACATGAATGTCCGTAAGAATAACTTTTAAAATTTGACAATCGATAGGGTGAAGCACTATGGAAATTTCTTGAAATCATTAGTGCTCATGTATATTGAGTAAAGTACATGTGTGCTACAGTTCAGTCATCAAGAACCACCGTTTTAGGCTCTGCTTTGACTGACAGCCACTGGTAGGAGATAATTATTGATTAGATTCTCACGTTCTCTTTAGTTTAGTTAATGTTGTTTTTATTTCACTTTCGAGTTTTATTTGGCTTTCATTTCATGTTAGCTATTTTATTATTGACTAGTGGTAACTGGCGTACGCTGCTGTATTTCTTATGAGATTTACAAAAAATGCTTGTTGTATTATATTTTTTATTAAATTTTTAATAAACTTTCCAGGAACCATCCCGACCCAATGCTACATTAATAATGAAAATGTCATTAAATTCAGTTGAGTGGTTTAATAGTCCATAGGGAACATAGATTCAATTTTATATATTAAGATAGCATGGACATAACAGTATGTGGATTGGGGGACAATTCAAGGACACGAACATAGTCGCGTCTAAACTAAATAAATTGAATCAGGAAACTAACACATACTTAATTTCTAACTCGTTTTTACAGTTCCTAATTTTCATTTACTAGTAAGTGATTGAAAATGTCTGCAATAACTCCTGAAATAACATGACCTCACCATCACCAACAATGAATTAATTACAATGAATTAGTTTTAGAATGAGTCAGTGTGTATATGTATCAGTTCTATCTCCGTCCCAAGTTTCAGCTCAATTGGTTCAGTAATCCTTAATTTGATAATTTCCAAAGCTAGTGTGGCGGAGCCCAAAATGGCACTTAGGTCATGAGCGGATTTGTGTGAGTATGATTATTCTAACACCAATCTCCCTCCAGAATTGCAACCCAATTGGTTCAGTAGTTCCTAATTTGAGAACTTTTAAACCAGTGGGACGGAGCCCTAAAGAGTACTTAAATTGTGAGTAATTATATGTCATTCATAACTGTACTACTTACCTCCCTCCCAATATGTCATCTCAATGGCCTCAGTAATAACTAATCTTCAAAGGCAATGGGAGAAGTCCTAAGAGATTTTTTTTAGATATTTTGAAGGTTTATGTCAGTAATAATAGCAACTACTAATCAACTAACAAATTTTAGCTTAAATAGTTGAGTAAACATTAATCCATAAGTTTAGCTTGGGGACCATGCTCATCCCATGATCACCCGTGAGGCAGAGCGCCCTAAAGGCGAAAACAAAATCAAAATCCCGTAGTTATCCTGTTTTGTACTGTTTTTTTTTTTTTATTGACATCCGTTTACATATCCAATTTAATTGATTTCTATTATACAGTTAGAATAACATGGGGAGTTTAACAATTCCTGGGGTTAGATCCCCTAAGGTTAGATCGGGACACATTTTATCAGGCCTGGTCAGACAGTCGATCAAGTTTGATTAAACTGACTTGTTTAGCTTGCTTGATCAGAGTTTCCAAAGTTAATCAAATCTGTTTTAATTTGATATTTTTTAATAATGTTTGATCAAGTATGAGGAATTTTTTTTTTCCAAATCCGTACCATTCGGTGTTAACACATTTTGCACCTTTGTTTATTGGCATGAGAATTATAAACTTGTTTTGGTATCTCAAAGTGATCAGATAACCAATCAACAAACTAGTTTTACTATTTACTTACAATTATTGAGTTATATTCAAATTTTACGCTCATTACTCATGAAAATACTCATTGAAAATATTTTAGCATTTAAATGCACCTTATGCATATCAAGACATCCATATCATATAAATGGATGTCGTAGCAAACCCCCGTCGTACCAAACCTGGAAACTCAGCGAATTACAAATGCATACATATATATGTGTCTTAATACTACATAAAGTCACATAAAAAGTTTCATCAATATGCATTCATAAATAAGCGATTTATAACATTTATACGCAAGTTTGCTGAAACAAGGAACACAAACAAGGGGTTTTTATACAAATATTAATATAGCTCAACTAGGTAAAGTCACACAGCAAGTTTTATTAATTTATGTTAATAATTAAGGGAGAGAAATTTTGACTTATTCTCCATAACAATAACATGGGGGCTGAGCACGCAGGTTTGCTGCTACGAGAACTATCGGCAACAAAACTGCTTTTGTGAAAAATTATCAAAATAGCAATTTTTTTTTTTTTAAGCTGAATTAAATAGTCAAATCTAAAATGTTATGTATAAAAAACTAAAAAAAACATTTATGGGGTACAAATCCCCTCCCTCCCCAAATACCCCTTTGGATGGAGCGATCTTTCTGGTTTTCAAACTTAAAGTCATAAATGTTACTTTAAATGTTCGTATCAAATTTCGTAAAAATCGGACAATTTTTTTATAATTATCGTACCCACGTACACACATAAATATATTTTTGAACAAACGATTTTTTTGGTATCTGGGAACCTCAAAACGAAAAGTTATCATGGTCCCGGGCCTAGATCTTACCATGCCGACTTCGGTAGTAACTTCTTTCCTATAGAGGAAATTCGCTAAAATAAGTACCGAATACTAATAACAATATAAAAGTTCTACAATGATTTTAATTATTAAATAATATAATATATACCATACTATATCAACTAGTTTTAGGGCCTACTGTTCAATATACGTAAAAATGGGTTTCTATTTTAAATCAGAGATAATTTAACATACAGTGATTTCAACAATATATTATGATATACAACATGCAGCCCAATTATCAAAAAGCATCAATAGAGCATTAAAAACGAACATCTGAGCCAACAAAGATCACGGAGTGGAGGCAAGTTACCCAGTCACCAAGCTGGCCGCCGCGCCGCGCGCCGCCGCACCGGCACGAACTGGCAACAGCGCTGGGGTGACGTGGTGGGGAGTACACACCAGAGTTGGAGTTTGCACGATTGTGGCACGTTGCTACAATTGTTTTCTAGTGTGTAAGGGCTAAAATCGGTGTGTATCGGGAAAGTGAGTTGTGGAACATACTGTCCACACTATTGTCGATAACGCAGTATCTTTCGTCTTAAAGATGCTATAATTGGGTGTTTTCCACAATTGAGCGAATACATGTATGTGTGTGTGTGTGTGTGTGTGTGTGTGTGTGTGTGTGTGTGTGTGTGTGTGTGTGTGTGTGTGTGTGTGTGTCTGTGTGGATGTGTACAGAGCTAGAGCCCTAACCTATGGACAGATTTTTATGAAATTTGGTATGTAGGTACTAATCCTCAATATCTCCAGGCGTTTTTTTCATTTTTTTGAATTTTTGATTTTTAAGGGTAATTATCCCCCAAAAATCGCCAAAAAACATGTAAAATCCAAATTTCTCAAAAACGGCTCTAACGATTTTGATTAAACTTTAGTGGTTTGTAGAACTTTAGGTTTCCAACAAAATGACACCACCCGCATTTCTGAAAAAATTCGGGTTCAGAAATTACAGGTCTTAAAACATCCAAAATTCAGTTTTTTTATTTTTCATAAAAAATCAAAAATGTTAAAAAAATTACCATTCACCATTAAAAAGAGCTCAAAAAACTAAATAAATTAGTATTCTAAATTATTATTCTACGATTGCTAGTTGCGGAGAAAATTTAATTTTTCATTTAGCGGTAAACGCAGTACGTTGTCCAATGTTATTCTTATGGGGAATAAAAAAATAACTATTTCTCTTTTATTTACTGATCAATTTCATTAAATTTGGTATGCAGGTCAAGTTAGCATTGACCAACAGAGGATGTTCGAAATATGTTGCTATTTAACCCTGGGGGGGCAAGGGGGCATTTCCCCTCTCAAAACCACTGTGTGTAGCAACGGACTCTAGAGTGCCTCCCAAAAAGGGATTTGGGTGGATATTTCTGAAAACAACTATTTTAGACCATTTTCTGTACATTTATCTATACTTCATATTCTATATTTAGTAAATAACAAATATTTTTGTTATTAAAGTTTGGCTAAAAGGGAGAAAGTATGTGTCAGTTTCCTGATACCGTTTATTTTTATGTTAATAGCTGACCTGCATTATATCACCTGTTAAAATTGTACTGTTCCTAATTTTTTCCTTATTGCAGTTCAGCGTTTCATGTATTTTATTTCTCATAAATGGTAAAGACTTCTTTTTTTTTTTTTTTTACAACATTTATTTCCGGCTCAACAACTTATGTTATACACAGAATTATTAACAATAAATAAGTTATAAGTAACATTAAAAAAAAACATATCGGGCTCGCTCTAATCAGAGTCACCCATTAGCTGAATTGCGTTACAGTTCACAGCGAGAAAAAAAAAAAAACGAATTAAAACCATGTAAATAAAATTTAGAATCTGGCTAGAAAAATATTCAATTTTCAATGTTTGGCAAAATGTCTTGAAAAAGTCTTGCTTTTAATCGTCTATCTTGTAGCGGCAGTCCAATTCCAAAATGTTCTGCTCCAGGTACAAAGATTAACCTATGAGAAAACTTCAGTGTCGCTTTTCTGATGTATTCACTGATTGTTTCTATTCCAAGTTCCCTATGTATTTGCGAATTTCGTACGTACCATGGTGAGTTTACAGCAATTCTTAAGACCTTGTTTTGGAAGATTTGAATTTTCGAAAGCTTTTTACATGAAATTGAAAGCCCCCACACTTGACAGGCATACAGAACAAGAGGTTGGAGAATAGTTTTATAAATGAGAATAGTGTATGAAGACTTTAGAGTCGACTTTCTATTGACAAGAGGAAATAGGATGGACAGTCGAGAGTACGCTTGATTTAATTTTGAATTTACATGTAGATTGAAATTTAACTTTTTGTCTAATAACACACCTAAATACTTAACTGCTTGATCTGGTGGATTCCAATTGATATTTGAATTGTTAATGACGATTTCAGGGGGAATTTGCGGTCTTCTTAAGGTGAATATCTTAGCTTCCGATTTATTTGGATTTAAGCATAAATTCCATTTGTTGAACCATTGCACCACTTCATCAGCCGCATTTTGAAGTTGGTAAGCTTGCAGAATTGCGGTGCTTTGAGTGATGATTGTGGTGTCGTCTGCATATAGCGCTAAAGTGGAATCTTGCGGAATTGGAATGTCAGACATGAAAATATTGAAAAGTAAAGGTCCCAAAATTGACGCTTGTGGTACCCCAGCAGAAATTGGGCGATAGTTAGAAGTAGAAGAATTTATTTTTACACAGAAGTGTCTGTTACATAGAAAGGATTTTACTATTTTTTTCAGGTAAAGTGGAAATCCAAGAAGTTCAATTTTGTGAAGAAGGCCCTCATGCCACACCTTATCAAAAGCCTGTGAAACGTCAAGAAATATCGCAGCTGAGTGTTCCTTCCGTTCAAATCCTTTTACAATCGTTTCAAATATCCGCTGAACTTGGTGAGTGGTGGAATGTTTGGGTCGAAATCCGAACTGGTGTGGTGGAATTGCGCTCAGTTCTTCAAGAAAAGAGTTTATCCTTCTCTGGATAATCTTCTCCAGCAATTTCGATAGACATGACAAAAGACTTATTGGTCTGTAGCTGGAAGTAGAGAATTTGGGCTTATTGGGTTTGTGGAAAACTATAATTTCGGCCTTTTTCCACGTGTCAGGGAAGAAGCTTTGATAAATACATGCATTAAAAATCGAAGTTAAAACTGACACTGCTTTTTTGGTGAGATTTTTAAGAACAATATTTGGAATAAGGTCGGGTCCAGGTGTTTTACGTAAAGGAAGTTTCTTGATCAGTTGCTTTATTTCTACTGGTGAAACAAATTTTATGGGAAGCTCTACTGTTGATGATGCATTTGTCATGGTACTGTTGACAAGACCAGCAGTATGTTCATCAGTCACATTGTTCGGTGAGAACGCCTCCTCGAAGAAGTCAGCAAGAATGTTACATTTATCAAGATCACTTTCATATACATTATCTTCATGTCTGAGAGGCGGAATTACAGTTGGGGTGCGTAAAATCCGTTTGGTTGCTTTCCAGAGGCTGGAATCATTTGGATTTATGTCACTGACGTAAGTTTTATAACACATAATTTTATATTCTTCGATTTCCAGCCTTACTTGACGTATAAGCTGGTTCAGTCTCCGTCGCATGTGGAGTTGCCTGTGTCTAATCCACTGACGTCGAGCTTCATGTTTAGCTTTTTGTAAATTAATGATTCTTAAAGGTGGAGTGAGAAAACTATTGGTCTTATTAGGAAATTTTTTATAAGTTGCAATTTTGGTAGCTTTTTGAAGACACCCAGTGAAATGTTCAATAGCCTTGTTAATGCCATCAATAGAGCTCAGGTGTTGGGGAAACTGAAAAAATCCATCTAACTTTACACCAAAGGTATGCCAGTCAACTCTTCCCGATATTAACCTAGGGGGAGGTGTGCTATTGTCAGGTTGTAGAAAGAAACTGATTAAAACGGGGAGGTGATCGGAGTCCAATTCTGGTACGACTTTGTGTTGGATGGGAGCTGCAAAATTACGATAAAGAACAGTATCCAAAGTCTGGTTCACAGTTCAATTGAAATGGATAAAACGTGGGCTCATCTGGTGCAGACACGTTTATCCCTTCGTCTGTGATAAATTGAAAAAGACGTGCACCATTTGGGTTAGTAACTCTACAGCCCCAGTTTTGATTTTTACAATTTAAGTCACCAACGATTAGCGTGGGAGAATGTCCAGTAAATAGGTTCATAAAGTCGTTTAAGCAGAGCCTTCGATTAGGGGATTTATAAGCCGCTATGATATTTACAGAACTACCATCTTCCAGCATAACTTTTACAGAAGTAGCTTCAATTGACACTAGTTGAGGTAAAAACAAAGTGTTGTGTTGTATGGATCTTTTAATAAAAATAGCTACACCACCTGAGGCAACAGGGGCAGCCCGGTCTTCTCTATAGACATTGTATCCAAATACTTTAAAATTTTGATTACCAACTAAATGAGTTTCTGAGACACAAGCTATGTCAAAATTGTGACGCACTAAAAAAGTAGAAAAGATCGCTTTTTGTTTGTTCAAACCATTTGCGTTCCAGTTTAGGATTTTTAAATTTTGAAACGCAACTCTATTAGGGGGAGGCATGTTTAAGAAAAGAACTTATAACGTTAGTCAAAATTGTTTTAATCATTGGCACTATTGATTTAACTAACTCTACTATCAGTGCTTCTAAATTAGGTGAGCTTGATTGATCAGAACTGCACGGTTGACTCGATTTATTTGCTTGCTCCGCCAGAGTTGGAGGAGTGAGCCTAGTTTTTGAGGGATTTTTATGCGCAGACTTACCACTTAACACATCTGCGTAGGAAGCCTCGTGTGTTTGGCGCTGTGCTTCCTCGGTTGGCGGGGTTTGAGCTACTGTTGCACGGACATGCATTGCAGGTGGCGTAGAATCCTCAGGTTGCAACCGCTTAGTTTTAGACAGGTTCGGATTTTTTGTCCTAGACAAGAGGCTTTGGTAATGAGAACAGCCCCTGAAATTTGCAGTGTGATTTTCCCCACAGTTCACGCATTGAGGGGTGTCAGTTTTAGGTTTCGGACACTCTGAATAGTGGTGACGATCGGTACACCGTACACATCGTGTGTCTAACTTACAAAAGTTCTTCGTGTGACCAAATCTTTGGCATCGAGTGCACTGAGGGATCATTTTGGATTTCCTTTTCAGTTCGACAGATATAACTGCGTAGCACAGAGTATTTAATTTAAAAATATCGTTACTCTCATCGTTTTTTACCAGATCAACAGTGCACAAGGGAATAGGAATTTTATTTTTGTTCAGCAACCTAGTTACTCTGGTTACTGGAAAGCTGAGACCTAACAGTTCAGATTTAATTTCGTCTTCAGTCAAAGAGGTTGGGACATTTCTAATAACAACCTCAAGTTTTTTATCTTGGGGTGGTTGAAATGTATGATATTTAACCTCAGATGAGTCATAGAATGACGTTAGGTTGCGGAAGTCATCGATGGTTGTTAGATTTACTTTCAGGGACTGGCCACGGACCTGAGTGGAAAAGGTAGCCTTAACTATGGTTTTAATGTCTTTTACTATTTCTTGATGATTGTTAACGTCGTGGAGGAAAATCGGAGGAATTTTAATTTCCTTAGTAATTTGGTTTTGATTAGAATTATCTTCCATCACTTCAGATACGTTACCACTATTTGAAGCATACGGATGGTCTAAAAGAACTTGGTATTTGTTCTGTTTACATAGCTCATATGAATCTAAAACGTACCTTTTTGGTTGAGAATTCGTATCGGAAATATTCTTGCGTTTGCTAGGAAAAACAAAATTAGACTCATTTGAGCCAGGTTGTACGTCTGTCCCCTTCATTGCTGTTGGTAAATTAGCAGATTGCGTTAGACATTTGGTTTTACCCTTGTTTACTGAAGATGTTGAAGGTCTATTTGGAAACAGTTTTTGAAGGTTATGATTGTGTTTGTGTTTTAACAACGAAGAACTCTTTAATTTCACAATAGAAGTTAAGGGAGTCTATGTGAAATACGAAAAACGCCTTCCAATAATAATTATTTATATGTCTCACCTTCAAAAGGTTGAAAGTAACAGAAATAACAGTAAGTAAACTGGAAAGAAAAATATAACACCTCTCTCAATACACTAACACTGTCAACCATCTAAAGACTTCTTGACATTTCTGGACCACAACTAATTATGCTTATTGCTTATGAGGAATGAAGCAGGAAACAGTGAACAACAATGCGGACACAATTAAGGAACAGTGAATTTATTATCATCTGAGATTATTAAGATTTCATAAATTTTGGACTTTCATAAATCACAGTGATTTCACAAACTCAAAAACAATTAATATAATCATTAATCCGATTTATAAGGCAAGGTCGAACATATTCTTTCTCAGTCTTCACCTGTTAATAACTAGCGTATAATAATATGACATTGTAATGTGAATGGGTCATGACATTCCTATGAAAATCGAAAGACGCTTGCGGCAGTTTCAGGCAGTACACCACCTCGGCGAGGCGCCTCGGCCGTTGGTGGTGGCGGGACGTGGTAACGGGTTTCGGTCGGTGCCCTCAGCGCAGTGTGTGTGTTGGGAGATGGGAGATTTAAGAGGGGTTAGCGGAGGGGCTGTTAGGATGGACGCGCGGCCGAAGGGGGAGAGGGGAAGGGCAGCGACAGCAGTGCGGCAACGTAGACGTTCCGAACTAGCTCCGCCGTCGCCTTGGACGTACAAGCAGACCGTGTACGCTTGTCCCATTATGATGTGTGATCTCCTAAGGAGTATGCTTAATCTATGATGGTACTGAACAATGTGCACTTGGGTAATTAATTTAATTATCAACCATTATTATAAACTAATTATTTAATCAGTTACATTAATAACTAATGGATGGTTCAAATATTAAATTCAAATCAATAAGTCAATGTTAAATTTTGATAGCCGACGCTATAGACAACTCGTATGTGGACATTTATTTGACTTTGAATTTTGACAACATCCACACAGTGAATTTTGATTGGTGCAGCTAATGCCAAGGTGACAACAAAACAGAAAAAAGCCGATCTTGACGGCACGCTTTTGGGAAATATTTAGTCAGAGATTAGTGACTCCAGATATAACATAGAGCTCAGTGTCTCCACCACGTCATCGGATGCAGCTTCCGATCCAAAAGTCTTTCGTGTTTTCACCCGTTATTCGACTAAGACACAAACCAATTTAAATGAATTTTGTTGAGTATAAGAGGGACTTGTGAACTGCAACCCAGTTATTTGTTATTCTGTTCACGCAAATCCATTTGTAGATCCAATCATAGATTAAGCATACTCCTTAGGAGATATTGCATTGGCAAGTTGTCAGACGAAGACGGGTGAACAGTGGCGTGCTCCTACGGGATTTTCTAGTACTAGCATAGAATTAGTGCCGACGGCATCAGCGCAGTGGCGCAGCTCGTGGCCACGTGAGGAACCAACGATCCGCGGGCTAGGAGGGGATACGACATCCGTGTGCGAGAGAGAGCGGGAGTACTTGTGCGATAGAGAGAGAGGGAGTGAGAAAGATAGGCGCCGCCGACGCGACACCGCCGTAGTGCCGTGGCTCGCTCGTACTCGCAGGGCGTTCGCCAGCCACCAACCCCAGTGCCTTGGTGCCTTCCTTTCGTCAAATCGTAAAGCGGCTTCTTCCTTGATAAATGTTCTACGTTCGCTTGTGAAAATACTCTTACAGTTATAATTACAAATTAGTGTAATAGGTGTATAGTATGAGTATTTATAACCGATATTTCATTACCAATGATTCAGTGAATTCATAACATACAATATTTCCTTATTAAAATCCCACTTAATTCTTTTCACAATTTATTATTTTTTTCCTTTTAATTTCGTCGGGGCGGAGAGTAAATCCTCATGGATACTCAAAAATCCGTATTCGAGAGTAGTGCCGGACTTTTACCGGCTAAAAAAACTCCGCGAAAAATTTAAAATTATTAAAATAAATAAAGTAATTTCTGTGATTTGAGTAATTAACTTTGAAAACCTTTATTAAGTTCAAATAAAATTTATGTTCTTTTTGAAAAAAAATTGAGAAACATTAAGAAATGATACAGGTTTGAAATTAAAGAATATCAGTAATTATTATGAAACGTGATTTACACATCAATTCAAAGCAAGGTTGTTATCTAATATTTATTTACGATATAGCGTATCACATTGATTTTGTGGCTGATTTTAAGATACGTTTACGTTATAACACCTACGAAACGGCCAGTCCGATTTTAACGAGAGGGAAATATTGTCAAATTTTATATTACGGAGTTTCAAATCTTTACATTGCTTTTTAGCGAATTTCCCCTATAGGGAAGAAGCTATTACCGTAGGTCTCATGGTAAGACTTAAGCCCGAGACCATGATAAATTTTCATTTTGAGGTCCCCAGATGCCAAAAACACCATTCGTTCAAATTTGTATATATGTATATATATATATACATATATATATATATATATATTTATATATGTGTACGTAAGCACGATAACTCTCGTAAAAAAGGTCCGATCTTAATGAAATTTGGTACAAATGTGTAAAGTACCATTTATTTGAACGAGTTCGAAAACCAGATGAATCGCACCATCCGAAGGGGGTTTTTGGGGGGTTTTGTACCCCAAAAATGTGTTTTGGGGGTTTTCACATTTAATTTTAATTTAAATCAAATTTTAATTTATATCATTGAATTCAGCTTTAAAAAACAAACAATTTGGTATTTTGATCATTGCTCAATTGTCAATTGGTTACCGAGATATTGAAAGTGCTAAACACAGTACGTTGTCTAATGTTATTCTTATGGAGAAAAAGAAAAGTGTATATCTCGCTTATTTATGAACATAAACTGGCGAAATTTGGTATATGGCTTGATCTGGTTATGGTTTATTGTTGTTTGCACAAAAAAATTTTTCGCCTATGGCTCCTGTAGCAGCAAACCTAGGTACTTGGCCCCCATGTTATTCTTATGGAAAATACTTAAAATGTTATATAACGCTTATTTATGAATGTATATGGATGAAACTTGGTATGTGGCTTCACTAAGATGAGTTCTATTGATATTTGCATAAAAACCCATTATTTTGTGTGCCTTGTTGCAGCAAACCTGCGTACTCATCCCCAATGATATTCTTATGGAGGATAATTAATATTTTAAATATCGCTTGTTTGTGAATACATTTCTTATGAATCCTGTTAAGTGTTATAATGTGTTATGTTATATATTCATTGGAAATTCGCTGAGTATGCAGGTTTGCTGCGACGGGGGTATTTAAATTTATATAAGGAAAAACAGTGCAAAATATCGGTGTTTTTTTACAATGTGTGAGTAAATCTCAAATTTAAACGATTATTACAAAATATCAAGTAAACGTATCTGCTTAAAATTGTTATGGCGTATATAGGCCTAAGGGTTATTTAAATCCACTTTTGTCACGTTTCATGAAAGGAATTCATGACTACCTATATAATAAAAATAAACTTAATTTTAATCAGGCAAATATGTGTAATTCAAAAAATATATACAGGGTGTCACAAAAAGCGTGGTGTGATTTGCAGAATTTGATTCCACATATGAAAATAAGTCAAAATTATCTACAATTGGTTCAATTTTAGTGCTACGTCTGCCCGGCAGCATCATCTCGACTTGTCGTCTGATTGATGCGTCGTCAGTCAGATTCATATGCTCTGTAATACTACTACAGAGAGTTCACAGACCGGAAATTCCTGGAAAATCGGATAATTTTACAGGAATTTCGGTGAAAATTCGTTAATTTAGTTTTAAAACGTCTTTTTCGGCCATTCTCGTTCATTCGGCTCGGTTGTCGTTCCCCAGGGAGGTAAAAATCATGGAGAGCTCGTCAAATGGACAGAAAACGGTCCGCGCATTGTCAGGCTAGACCCAAAGTGCAGGACACGGCAAATCTGAGTAATCCCGAGCGGTGAGCCCGTTGTCGTTTACACGCTCCTGTACCTCTCAGTAATAATACAACTACAATGAAACTTATATATTTCTTTTCTGCATGAATGTCCGCATCTAACGGTATCAATATATTTTAGTTTAAAATTATGTAATTTGTAATAATTAAAATATTATAAGGTTGTAAGAACATGACATAAAAAAGTCAGTAAGCGAGAAAGTTTTTTATTCCTGAGGTAAAATTAAACTTCCAGCAAGAAAGTTGTAGCTAATTAGTTGATGTTCAAAATTTATTCGAAAAAATTTTCGATAGAGCTTCTAGTTTCTTCAATAATCCGATATAAATTACGGCTATGTTCACTTCTACGCGCGCCGCCGTCGTCGTCGAGGACCACGGCCTCACGCCGTACTACCACATCAGAATAATCGATTTGTATCACTTAAAAATTAGTTCTAGCAGTTATTTATTACATCGTTAAATTAGATTGTATTTAAATTTTACATGTTTTCAGGTTTATCATCCTTAATTTTATGGTCACATTTTATGATTTTAATTGTGAACATTGAAATAGAAGAGAATCAACATCTGTTTTCAGAAACTTAAGTTATACCTCCCTAACAACTATTCAAATAGACTTATAATTTGATTTTGTGTGAATAAATAAGGAATAGATCGGGGAAATGAAATACAAAGTCGTAAGTAAATATGTGTAGCTAAATATTTAATCAAAATTATGAATGAACTTATGGTTTTACGTCTAAACTCAGAACTAAGCCTCTACATCAGCCAATACTGTAATAACCAATCCTATAAAAATCATATTGGCGTTAAAAGTTGAGGAACATGTCAAGGAACTCGAATACGAAAGATACTTAATTTTGAATAAACTTTTCTACCAAAGCTATAAATGCGATGGTATGGAATCAAATTTGTTGTGTCAAAATTCAAAACTAAGCCTCTTTAAAAGCCGTACAATTGTTATTATATAGTTATTTTCACGAAAAGAGTTGACTCATGTATCGAGTAAATAAAATATGGGAGTCATTGAGTCGTTAATTAATTAATTTCGATGAAAATCCAGGTTGTGTACGTGAACATCGAGATTTGTATGCTAACTAGGGGCTTGTAGGGGCAAAAGCCCCTAAAAAACCAAAATACATAAATTTTTTATCAACCTTCATTGGTCATTTATAAATAAGCACTGATTTTCTAGCATTATAATATAATATTATTATACTGTCTTATGTTTTTAATAAAATGTCCATTCCTAAACAACTATACAGCTGGTATCAATATCAAAGGCTAATTTAACTCTGTGGCACAGCTGTTTTAATTTCAAAAGATGTAAACAAATTAAACCCCATGTTGTTTTAATGGGAAAAGTTTTATTCTGTTGCGAATTTATGGTAAAAAAATAAGAAAAATGAATAGTTTTCCCTCAAAATTCACGTCAAGACCTTTAAAATGACACCCCTCCCATCCTTCTACGGCCATCCAGTCACTCACAATTTCTTTACAAAAATGTGACTTACGGAATTATATATAGAGATATTGAAACTTACACGTGTTTTTACGTCATAATTAGAGGTTAAATACATTTTAATTTAGTACCAAAAGATAAAGAATTTATTCAGTAATTCGATTCCAAAAAACATTTTACTATAAAAAAATCCCTTGCGCCGTAAACCTCATTTAACTGAGGACGCGTCGCCAATAACCCATAAGACGCTGTACTGAGCGCTGCGGCTGCGACCGCCGAATCCTACACTTTGAGATGTGACCTTGAGCCCAGCCGTACCGAATTTTGGTCTATCCCGACTATGGGCGCGAGCATGGTCTATCCCGACATGTTTTATACCTCACTGTCGTTCCCAGTCAATAAGACAAGTTTTGGTTGTCATTTTCAGACAATAAAAAACGTTGCCGATCGTCATTTCGGGTCATTATATGTAAGTAAATTCCTGTTTTTGATCCATCCGATGCGGAAAAATAGGC
Source organism: Allygus modestus (assembly GCA_963675035.1). NCBI lineage: Eukaryota > Metazoa > Arthropoda > Insecta > Hemiptera > Cicadellidae > Allygus > Allygus modestus. The sequence continues at coordinate 235,681,630 of OY776111.1, read as the reverse complement.
GTTCTTTGGTGATAGATCGGGGTCGAATCGCCGACTGTATTCGTAAAATACCCCCGTCGCAGCAAACCTGCGTACTCAGCGAATTTCCAATGCATAATATATATGTCTTAATACCATATAAAGCCGCATACCAAGTTTCATAAAAATATATTCATATATAAGCGATATATACAATTTTAATTATTCTCCATAAGAATAACATTGGTGATGAGTACATAGGTTTGCTGAAACAAGGAACACAAACAATTAGTTTTTATGCAAATATAAATATTATTTAACTAGGTGAAGCCACATACCAAGTTTAATCAATATTCAATCATAAGTAAGCACTATATAACATTTTAATTATTCTCCATAAGAATAACATGGGAGATGAGTAAGCAGGTTTGCTGCAACAAGGAACTAAAAAATGGGGTTATATGCAAATATCAATATAACTTAACAAGGTGAAGCCACATATCAAGTTTTATTAATTTATGTTCATAATTAAGGGAGTCATTACATTTTACTTATTTAAATAATCTTTTTGAGCCAATATCAATATACTAGTACTACGTGACCCCACGTGCCAAGTTTCATCAATATACATTCATTAATAATGGAGATATCAAATTTTATTTATTCTCCATAAGGATAACATTGGACAACGTACTGTGTTTAGCACTTTGAATATCTCTGCAACGGTTGGACGTAGAATCACAATTTAAACACCAAAATGATTGTTTTGTGGAGCTGAGTTGATTGGTAAAAGCAAATGTGAAGTTTACATTAAAATTAACTTAGGAAAAGCCAAAAACCTTTTTCCCATAAGATTAACATAGGAGATTTTATGAGCAGGTTTTTTTGGATTTTCTCCGCAACCACTTAACCTAGCTTAATAATTCAAAATACCATATTATTTGTTTTTGTTAGCTCTATAACATGGTCTAAACCAAAATTAAGTGTTTTAAAAATTTTAGGGTAAAAAATGCATAAAACTGATTTTTGGAAAATTTAAAACCCCCATACCCCCCTTCCCATGGCCCGATTTTTCTGGTTTTCGAACTTAGAGTCATAAATGTCACTTAACACATTTGAGCCAAATTTCATCGAAATCGGACGTTTTTTACTCAAGTTATCGCATTCACGGACACACACACATATATATATATATATATATATATATATATATATATATACATATATATAAATTTGAACGAATAGTGTTTTAGTCATCTGGGGACCTAAAAAAAAATTGTCATGGTCTCGGGCTTAAATCTTACATGAGACCTACGGTAATAGCTTCTTCCCTATAGGGGAAATTCGGGTCTATAAAACGGAATCCGGCTTTATTTTTCGTTGGGGAAATGTGGTCCGATTGCCAATTTTTATGATAAATCACGGTTAGATTGTGATTTTTGGCATATATTGAAGCTCGGTCGTCATTTTCGGTCAATAAACAAGTTGCGACCGTCGATTTCGGATTTTAAAATGCTAGGAAAACGGTTGTTTTCGGCAAATAGAATGAAGTGGAATTGCCTATTTTGTTTAAATAATTTTTTTCTGTAAAACGCAGACTTTTTCGGCCGATAAAATGCGGCCCTTAAATTTTTTGAGGTCAATGTTTTTGCCCTACAAATTTCAAAAGGGGTTTGTCGGTCAATTGCTTTTTTCGGGAGCTAAAACAAGGCTATATTGCTATTTCCGTGGATAATATGCGGCTCGCTTGCCACTTGAGGCCAATAAAACGTGGTCCATTCCATTATACTTAAAAAATTCACTCATTTTGGTGTTTTTGACCACCAAGTTGTGGCAAAATTTATGTTTTTACCGATAAAACACGGCCAAATATCTGATTTTGCCCGGTAAAATGCGTTTCGGACTTCGCTTTTGTATATAAAACACGACCCGGCTTTGTTTTTTACCGAGAAAATGCGGTCCGATTGCAGTTTTTGAGCGATTAAGTACATTTCCGGCATTAAATAAGGTTGGTACTCAATTTTCAGCCGATAACAAACTTTGCGGTCGTATTTTGGCTAGCAATTTTGCTGTAAAATTGCCGATAACATTATCGATTTTGGTTGATAACACACACCCGATCGGTAAATTTTTCTAATAACACAGTTTGACCGTTTTCAGGCTAAAAAATGTGGTCCGATTGACGTTTTAGACGGCTAAATTAGAATATATTGATATTTTAGGCCAATAATATGTATCTCGGGTGTCTTTTAAAATCGCCGTATCTCGGCTGATAAAATTTGTTTCGATGTTAGTCTCGGTAAAATCTTTGTTTTCGACGATAACATACTTTGATACTTCCGCTTGCGGTTGGCCTTTGAATTGCAGTTTGAGTATAAACTATTGCGGTATTTTTGGCCGATAAACTACGTTCATTGGTCGTTTTTGGTCTAAAAGTTACGGCGACCATGAAATGCGGTCAAATTGTCATTTTTATCCGAAATAACAGGTACAATTTCTGATTTTGGTCCATGAATTCTATATACAGTCGTCTTTTTAGGCCGATAACGCACAATTTGGTCAATAAAACGCGTTCGGATATTTTTTACGGCCAATAAAATTATTGATATGGAATTTTTAACAAATTTCCGGGGATGGAATCCCGGACCCCCCACCCCTGAGCCTGAAGAGTATTCCATACCCCCCAAAATCCCCGGCATTTCCCCCCCCCAACGTGACTCCCTGGATCCGCCCCTGATAAATGGTAAAGACTTCTTGATATTTCTGGATCACAACTAATTTATGATTATTGCTTATGAGGAATGAAGCAGGAAACAGTGAACAACAATGCGGGCATAATTAAGGAACAGTGAATTTATCATCATCTGAGATTATTAAGATTTCATAAATTGGACTTTCATAAATCACAGTGATTTCACAACCACTTTGGACTCGGTACTTGCTTTGAAAAAATACAGCATCCATTATTAAAATATGTTGCAACTACCATAGTTTAAATTTATGGTATCGCAAAATATAAAAAAATATAAAAAATAAATTAAATTTATTGGGAAAACTAAAAAAACAATTAATATAATCATTAATCAGATTTATAAGGCAAGGTCGAACATATTCTTTCTCAGTCTTCACCTGTTAATAACTAGCGTATAATAATATAACATTGTAATGCGAATGGGTCATGACATTCGTATGAAAATCGAAAGACGCTTGCGGCAGTTTCAGGCAGTACACCACCTCGGCGAGGCGCCTCGGCCGTTGGTGGTGGCGGAACGTGGTAACGGGCTTCGGTCGGTGCCCTCAGCGTTGTGTGTGTGTTGGGGGTTGGGAGATGGGAGATTTAAGAGGGGTTAGCGGAGGGGCTGTTAGGATGGGCGCGCGGCCGAAGGGGGAGAGGGGAAGGGCAGTGACAGCAGCGCGGCAGCGTAGACGTTCCGAACTAGCTCCGCCGTCGCCTTGGACGTACAAGCAGACCGTGTACGCTTGTCCCATTACGATGGGTGATCTCTTAAGGAGTATGCTTAATCTATGATCCAATTTAACATTGCATTCATGACTTTGGATTTACCATTTGTCTGCTTGACGTTGAATCGATTCACCATTTTTATGCTTTTGCTTTTCCATTTTCCACCATAACAACTATCGTAGTTGAAAATTCATTCGATAAAACGAACAAGCAACCAATTGGTAAAATGTCTTCGATATCAAACCGATATTGGACCGTCAGCGTAGACGAAAAAGTGCTCACCAATCTTTTTTTGTTTTTTGATGGGATGGTGGGAATGCTTTTCGCACACTCCGCTCCCACAGGAGCCAGGTGTAGTGTGGGACTCCATCAAGAGAAGACTACCCACTAAACCCAGCTCCCCCCTCCAAACTGGATGAAATAATCGGAGGGCGACCACAGCATGAGCGGGTGATCCGCCGTGACTGCCGAATTGACAATCAGGTATTGGCCACTGAGCTCTATGTTATGTCTGGAGTCCTACTCTCTGCCTAAATATTTTCTAAAAACGTGCCGTCAACACTGACTTTTTGCTCTATTGTGTTGTCACCTTACCATTTACTGGAGCAATCAAAATGCATTGGGTGGACGATGTCAAAATTTCAACCAATAGGAAATGAAATAACTATACCACTAAAACGTCAAAAACACATCTGGCCAACATAACGACATAACACAGCGGCACGCTTTTTCACCACGGAGTGGTGACTCCAGATATTAAATAGAGCTCAGTAGTATTGGCTAATTCAGAAAAACATGTCTGACTGTCTATGCACACAGAGTATGATTAAGCCAGATCGGCCAGATATGTTTTGTTTTGAAAATTTTGATTTTGCTTTATTGCTTTGTTTGTACCAACAAGGGACGAGGAGTGAGGACTTGTGATTGAAGGAGATGGCTGGTAAATGTGGAAAACTATTGTAAGCGTTTCGAATATTCTTGTAATAATATTTTAAACTGAATAAAAAGAGTTTATAACCTTCCAATGGATAAAGTGTTATTGTTTACTGAAGCAGTCTCTCCAACAAAATAGGCTCTGAAGGGTTGATTTTTCAAGCAGGTTAGTATTTTTAAATGGTAAAAAACAATTGAACTAGGAAAATTTACTTTAGATTCCCCAAGTGCATGCCTCAAACTATCACTTGACACATCGGCTGCAGTTCTGCCTGTGAAATATCAAATAGAAATATTGAATTAAAACAGTATTTCAGGTTATGTTATGCCTTTGTTATGACAACCACATTAGCAAACAACACTACCACCTTCACTAAGACAACGTGGTTTCATGCAAGGAGGTTTATTGTATAACTGGAGATAACACTGATTCACTATTTTTGTTGAAAAAGCGAGCCGGTGATTTTGTCAGGTTGGTACAATGGTGAGGCAAATTTATCGTTCTTTGAACTATCCTGATTTGATGTTTTATTCCTATAAGTAAATCTACTCATGTAAATTACTGGAGTAAAAGTAGGCTAAATACAAGTTGGAACAAATTCATTTGATTTGGACCTAACTTATGCATCTAATCTTGTCGTGAAATATGAAAAATTATGAGCAAATAAACAAATACAAATTTATTAATGTTCAAATCATGAGTAGGTATCTGTTTGAATCTCTTTGTCGACTCAATTCTATTTTAGCGAGTAGTTCTTTGCATCACCAAATTTGGCAAAGAACGGCTCGTAATTTTGTTCATCAGTGTTGACACCAGTTGCCAAAAGAACTCCTAGGTTTCATGGCATCAATTGCCTCAGAAAACTGCTGAGACATTCTTTTTGAAGTTGAAAAAAGATGAACCGAAGAAGTCCCAGTACTGAAGTTGCCCTGCTGACAATACTGTTTATGAGCTCCCCAAAATCCAGGACTGAGGTAAGGAGGACTCCATGATCCCAAACCATAGTAAATCTCTGAAGAGTGACATCATGGAGCATGTAATCAAACTGTAAAATCTCCTGGGCTTTTGTATAAGACATGATGACACATTTTGTAGGGTTAAGGCTCACTCCATTCACTTCACACTCACCTCACCTCACCTCAAACCATTCCATTCTTGAATCCTCTGCAAGTCCCTCTCCAGTTCCAACTGATGTAGGACACACGAGATCTTAGAAAAATCTTGACATCTTCAGCAAACACAACAGATGTGCTCGTCAGTGTGTCACTGATGTCGTTTACAAACATGAAAGGGCCCAAGGTGGGAACCCTGGGAAACACCAGATAGTACATCAATAGTTAGTCTTAAAAGATAACTTTGGAACCATGCGAGTAAGGAGCCGGTTACACCAAGAGCTTTAACTTTCCCAACAAATGCTAACTAAAAAACACAAGTCCACTGAATAAAAAACAAATTATGGCTTATTTTTGTACTGTTTTTGTACCACAAAAAGAAAATGTTGTACCCCTTTACTTTGGAAGTTATAACCAATACTAAAGTCTGACTACAGGTCTAGACCAAAAACACAAGTTTTCTAAAATTAAAAACTAATTACAGTATATCATAGTTTTGTACTCTTTTTGTACCACCAAAATAATGGCTCAGAAATAAAAACAAAGTCGGCTTACAGGTATATGTAAAACACAAATACCTTAAAATGCAAAACAAACTATGCCATTTTATTGTACTATTTTTGTACTCTTTTGTACCACAAATGAAAATTTGTGTACCGCTCAAATAAGAGCTCTGTGATTGATATAAAAAAGTCGGCTCACAGGTCTAACCAAAAAAACATAAATCCACTGAATAAAAACCAATTATGGCTTATATTTGTACTGTTTTTATACCTTTTTGTATAGAACATTTTGTACCACTTTACATTGGAAGTTATAACCAATACATAAGTCGGACAACAGGTTTAGCCTGTAACACAAGTTTCCTCAAATTAAAAACTTATTATGACATAAAGTTGTCCTCGTGTTGTACTTGACTGTACATTAAAATAATGGCTCTGTAATAAAAACAAAGTCGGCTCACAGGGCTATGTAAAAAACACAAGTATCTTAAAATTTAATACAAAATATCTCATATTACTACTAATTTTGTACCACAAATACATTTTTTCCCTGCACATGAGGGCTTTGATATTAATCTATTAATTTCGGTTCACAGGTCACTCTAAAAACACAGGTCCACTAAATTTAAAACAAATTATGACTTTTATTTGTACTATTTTTTATCGCCTATCTATTCTCGCACTTGAGGTATGGAATGGTGTTCTGGTGAATTCTGTGGACGGAGATCAAATTTCCAAAATTAAAAAAAGAATCATTTGAGTCATGTTTAATTTGTAATACAGATTGTCATGCAAAACGTTTTTGTCAATTTTAGAATTGTGACTTTAGCTTCTTTATACATGTATGAAGTTCTCTGTTTATGAAAAAAGTGATTCATGTAGAGGCATTTTTACAGTCAACAATCTACTCACATTTTCTTGTTTTATATATTTTTCATATCTCTCATTCTTCATTAAAAACAAACACTTATTTTATTTTTGTAACATTAGGCACTACAATCTCAGGCATGCTTCATCTACACTAACCATTCCCCATCACAACACTGCTTCTTTTGAAAAACACTCATACCTCACTATCATAAAACTGTTCAATTCACTTCTTTTACACATAAAATCAGACTCAGACGTTAAAAGGTTCAGGGGCAGGCTTAGGTCATTTTTGGTTGGTAAAGAGTATACAGCGTCAAGGAATATTTTACTGACAATGTTAATTTTTAGTTAGAGCAGTAGTTTATTTTATTTTAAATGTTTTGTTACTGAGTAACAATGATGACGATTGTCCATGCTATGTATATAGTTTTATGACAATAAACGATCCTTATTCTTGATTCTTGATATACATGTCAAATCAAGAAAGCTTCCACGAAAAGCAAGTTGAGCACAAATACTACCTGAGACACAAGAATTTGTAGTACCCAGTCCACAGACTTGCTCTGTATGAAACGGGAATTTGTTATACCGCCCTAAGCTGTATAATAAGCTTCCACAAAGTCTAAAAATTCAAAATTCAGTTAATGAGTTTAAATTGTCACTAAAACGCCATCTGCTTGGCAAGGCTTACTACTCAGTTGATGAGTATTTGAACAAGTAGACAGAAAGGATTATTTTTGTGACATTTATTGACTGTGTTGTGAATTCTTCATTGACTGGTAATAAGTTCTTTTTAATTTTTTATTTACTATTATTTAGTTATAAGAATATTTTATCTATAGTTTCCTTATGTACCACTTGACAAATCATATGTTTACTCGAGCAAAGCTCAACATTATGTTAACCAAGCATGATGAATAAATGATTTCATTTGATTTAATCTTCAACAACACATTTTTAAACCCTTTCTTTAGAAAGTTATCAATACGAAAGTCGAACTGCAGGTCCATACTAAAAAAGTTTACTAAATTAAAAAATAAACTGATTATGTCTTATTTTTAGCAAATTTCCCCTATAGGGAAGAAGCTATTACCATAGTCGGCATAGTAAGACCTAGGCCCGGGACCATAAAAACTTTTCATTTTGAGGTCCCCAGACCCCAAAAACACCATTCGTTCGAAACTGTATATATATATATGTGTTTGTGTGTATATATATATATATATATATATATGTCTGTGGGTGTGATAACTCTCGTAAAAATGGTCCGATTTGGATGAAAATTGGTACAAACGTGTAAAGCATCATTTATGACTTTTAAGTTCGAAAACCAGACAGATCGCCCCATCCAAAGTGGTATTTTGGGGGGGTTTTGTACCCCAAAAATGTTTTTTTTGAAGTGTTTACATGTAGTATTTTAAAAAGTACAATTTTAGTTTTCACCATTAGATTCAGCTTAAAAATCACACCATTTGGTGTTTTTATAATTTCTCTACGTCAGATGGTTACAGAGATATTGAAAGTGCTAAACACAGTATGTTGTCCAATGTTATTCTTATGGAGAATAAGAACAATTTTATATCTCGCTTATTTATGAACGGATACTAATGAAACTTGGTATATGGCTTCATCTGGTTGTGGTCTATTGTTATTTGCACAAAACAGCAATTTTTACCGATTATTCCCGTCGCAGCAAACCTGCGTACTCAGCCCCCATGTTATTCTTATGGAGAATAAGTAAAATGTTATGTCTCCCTTAGTTATGAACATAATTTAATAAAACTTGGTATGTGGCTTCACCTTGTTGAGTTATATTAATATTCATAAATACAACCATTTTTTGTGTTCCTTGTTGCAGCAAACCTGCGTACTCATCCCCATGTTATTCTTATGGAGAAAATTCAAAATGGTATATATCGCTTATTTATGATTGTATGAAACTTGGGATGTGGTTTCACCTAGGTGATTTATATTGATAATTGCATGAAATCCCATATTTTGTGTTCCTTGTTGCAGCAAACCTACGTACTCATCCCCAATGTTATGCTTATGGAGAATAATTGATTTGTATCTATCGCTTATTTGTGAATATATGTTTATGAAACTTACTATCCAGCTTTATGTAGTATTAAGATATTATTATGCATTGGAAATTCGCTGAGTACGCAGGTTTGCTGCGGCGAGGGTATTGTATTATGTTTGCATATAATGGCTCTGTATTACAAACCATTTATAATTTTAATATATTCGTAACAACGAACGGAAATGTTAAATCACTAAATTTTTTTATATGTCGTACTAAAATATTGTTATCATTTAGAACTTTGTTGAGCCATCAAATAAACGTTAATTAAATTTTAAGATACTTGTGTTTTTTTGTATAGCCCTGTGAGCCGACTTTGTTTTTATTACAGAGCCATTATTTTAGTGGTACAGTCTAGTACAACAAGAGGACAACTTTATGACTATAAGTTTTTAATTTGAGGAAACCTGTGTTACGGGCTAAACCTGTTGTCCGACTTATATATTGATTATAACTTCCAATGTAAAGTGGTACAAAATGTTCTATACAAAAAGGTATAAAAATAATACTAAAATAAGCCTTAATTCGTTTTTATTTAGTGGACTTGTGTTTTTTTTAGTTAGACCTGTGAGCCGACTTTTTTATATCAATCACAGAGCTCTTATTTGAGCGGTACAAACATTTTAATTTGTGATACAAAAATAGTACACTAAAATGGCATAGTTTGTTTTGCAATTTAAGGTATTTGTGTTTTTTACATATACCTGTAAGCCGACTTTGTTTTTATTACTGAGCCATTATTTTGGTGGTATAAAAATTTTTTTGGTGGTACAAAAAGAGTACAAAATTATGATATAATTCGTTTTTAATTTTAGAAAACTTGTGTTTGTGGGCTAGTCCTGTAGTCCGACTTTTGTATTGGTTATAACTTCCAAAGTAAAGTGGTACCAAATTTTCTTTTTGCGGTACAAAAGGTAAAAAAGAGTACAAGATTAATGATATAATTAGTTTTTAATTTTAGTAAACTTGTGTTTTTGGCCTAGACCTGTAGTCCGACTTTTATATTGGCTATAGCTTCCAAAGTAAAGTGGTACAACATTTTATTTTTGCGGTACAAAAATAGTACAAAATTCTGATATAAGTTTTATTACGAAAAATCAATGTCGGCTCACAACCCTAGGAGCTCTTGATTATTATATAAAAAAAGTTAAAATTCCAAGAATCAGCCTGTGTTATGTTAGCCTGTGGGTTCCATATTTATTGGCCAAAATTACAAGTCATAGGTCATAAACAATAATCAGCTCTGCCAAATGACTGCCAGGTTGGGGTACAAAAAGATTATCTGCTTGCAGTGAAATTTCTCACTGTCTAGAGAATTATCCCCAGTCATGTATCCAAAATTCTTGAGTGCATAACTTACATTAAAATCATCAATTTATATGTGGTTGTTTTGAAAAAACTGTAGAATGATGATTGGTGAAAGAGGCATGAGTCATGACCCACAAAGCTCATGAAAAATTATAGTTCTTCTAAAATCATGCATGAATTCGGTAAATTAGAACGAACCGCCCCATAAAAGAAGCAAGATGGGAGTAGGGATAGCAAGGAAAGTAGCCCACTAATTTTTCCTGTTGTCCAAGTCTTACTTGAATTATTATTACAATCAGTTTATATAATCTAAATAGCCTATAATTACAATATATTATAATATACAATTTTAAATATTTTACCATGAAAGTAGACTTAAAATATCTGGATCTCTGAAATATGCAATTTTATAATTTTTTTACAGAAAAATGAAAATTAAAATTCTGCAAGGTGCCCATAAATTGATGTTATAGTAAAGGTCAGAGAGCATTAGAAGATTACAGTAGGCTACTAAATATTTGTATTCGTCAAATAGAACACTAAAAACTACCATATTACAAAAACCCGCCAAAATGCTATACAATTCAAATCAGATGGTGGAAATAACTTTCCAACTGGCAGGCGATATTTACATAACTGTCCAGTTATCTCAATCCCCATGTCATTTTATGTGTTATGGGCTGTGCTATAGTCGTAAAAACTGTTTTTGATCTGTGATTAAACCAACTTCAAAAACAATTTCTTAAAAATCCTGTTATTCATTGGAACAAAGCCCAAATATGGTCTAACGTTTAATTATTGTACACAAACTTACATAAACTGCAGCACAGTCTCTGTATGTGATCTAGCTTTTTCATAAAGTTTTACATACATACATACATTTTTGGATATGTTTTATTCCAAAAAATAAATACATTGAATAATAAGATACAATCATATTTTTCGTAATATAAATAAAAGTACATTTAAATACCCCCGCCACAGCAAACCTGCATACTCAGTGAATTTCCAATGAATATATATATACACATTAAACCACTCACCAGGATTCATAAGAAATATATTCACAAACAAGCGATACCGTTACTTAAAATATAAATTATTATCCATAAGAATAACATTGGGGATGAGTACCCAGGTTTGCTGCAACAAAGAACACAAAATATGGGTTTTATGCAAATAACAGTAGAACTTATCTAAGTGAAGTCACATACCAAGTTTCATCCACATACATTCATAAATAAGCGATATATAATATTTTAAATTATTCTCTATAAGAATAACATGGGGACTGATTACCTAGGTTTGCTGCTACGGGAACCATGTACGAAAATTTTTTTGTGCAAACGACAATAAACCACAACCAGATGAAGCCATATACCAATTTTCGTCAGTTTATGTTCTTAAATAAGCGAGATATAAAATTGTTCTTTTTCTCCATAAGAATAACATTAGACAACGTACTGTGTTTAGCACTTTCAATATCTCAGTAACCAATTGACGTAGAGCAGTGATCAAAATACCAAATTGTTTTTTATGCTGAATTCAATGGTAAAAATTAAAATTTGATTTAATTAAAAAATGTATGTGGAAACCCCAAAAAACCCATTTTTGGGATACAAAACCCCCCTTCGGATGGTGTGGATTCGTGTGGTTTTCGAACTCGTTAAAATAAATGGTACTTTACACATTTGTACCAAATTTCATTAAGATCGGACTTATTTTAATCATGCTTACGGATGTATATATATATATATATAAGAAAATTTGAACGAATGGTGTTTTTGGGATCTGGGGACCTCAAAATGAAAAGTTATCATGGTCTTGGGCTTAAGTGTTACCGTGCCACCTACAGTAAAAGCTTCTTCGCTAAAAATATTCGTAATTTATAACAATTGATTGTAACAATTTCATTTATAATTAGGAATATGCTCGCATGGGCTTAAGCCTGTTTGTAGCCCTCGACGGCTCTCTGACTGGTCTTTACTAGTACAGAGGTCGACATTGGGTTCAGCAAAATGAAGCCGTCACAGTATTGGTAAGTATTTTGGCTATTCAGTGTGACCAACTTCCCTTCCTTGGTTCCTCCTTGTCTCTTCTGGGGGCTTGACTCCCAGTTGAGCCAGGATACCCAGTCTAGTCTTTGTCCTTGGAGGGAGTAGTGGATCTTCCTTGTAGCCTGGGACGGGTGCCTGGGAGGAAGGGCCCTTACCCAACTGTCTTCAGTCTGCTGGGCTGGGGGACGAACTGACCTGGGGCCACCCGACTCCTGAGAGGTAGGAGAAGGCTCTGTGCGATGGCGGTCCCTGTCTAGTGGACTTAGGGGGACGTCAGGTTAGAGGGCGAATCGTCCTGGGGTGTTGTCACCCACAGAGCCCGGGGCTAGGTAAGGTTTATTTCCCTCTTTCCGGTGGCTGTACAATATCCCAAGGGAGACGTGCCTAGCCAGCTATGCCGAGGCCTCCTAATCCCCCCAAAACAAACAAACAAAGCCTGTTTGTGGGCAAGAATCTATAAAAATCACTTTATTCTTTTTGTACTACGATTAATCAATATTTAATAAGTGCAGATTATTTGAAACATTTTAATTATTATAAAGACTTATTTCAAACTTTGCTCAGTTTCGAGCATTAGGTAAACTTGGTATCGTGTGATACCTTTTGATTGCAGATAACTTGAGGGCAAGTTAGGAAAATATGAGAGGAAATCACCCTTCAAAAGTCCTTTCTTGCCATTGGCCAAAGCAATACAAAACAAAATGATAACAGCTGATAAATTTTATGTTTTATCGGTTGTTTCTTCTTTGGCCGTAGCAACTGTGTGTGGACAGTGGAGGGTGTAATGCAAAAAGCATATTCACTTGCTGTCAAATTATCTTCGTACATTAATGATTGATAGTATCTAAACAATTACAAAATTGTTGTAGACATTAACGTGTACAAAGAGATTAAAGTGTATACTTATGTTTAATATATGAATTTATGCATATAGGTTTCCATTCTCGTTCTTGACATGATTGGTGGGGATGAAGAAGCTCCAGAAGAGCCTCAAGTGGATCTCCTGGATCAGGAGCCAGACACAACTCTCTTGACCACTTTTCAGATCAAACCAGGCCTGGATGAAAAGTGAGTATTGTTAAAAAATTTTTTCTGGAGAAAGAATCTGGTAACTTTTTTAAGGAAATTTGAATTAGTTGTCATTACTGCGGGCAGCGCCGTGACAGACAAAGTGTGGGGCATTAGTCGTAATTATCTTTATTGTCAAAAAACACATTATACAATGGGTGCGTTGCGTTAGTTCCAAGTGGATTTAACTCCAAAATTATATTTCAGTTCTTTAGTTCCAAAATTAATAAAATCACCAGTGGCGTTAGTTCCAAAACGCAACAACGATTTAAAATAGGGAGTGGATTTAGTTCCAAACGTCGTAGTGTCCAAAAGTACAGTCAATATAGCAATTAGCAACATTTTGTTTGGTTTTAGACAAAACGCGACTGGAGAAAACACTAGAAAACTACTTTTAAAAATAGTAGCTCTAGTTCCAAAAGCGGCCGAGTGGATTAAACTCCAAAAGTACAGCCGCCTAGAATTAATGTAGACCTCGCAGTCGTCTAAGCGGGCGACTATACTGCACGGCTAACCCCTGCACATGTATATTACAGAGCAAATAAAGAAGGCGTGGAAAATAAAATCAAGAAGAAGAGCTGAAGACAAAATAAATTATATAATGTTTGCGAATTTCAGTTTATTTAGGCTGACTGGATCAGGCGACGCGAGAAAAATAACTCTCCAACGTCACGCGTCGCCTCTGCCCTATACCAGCTCTTGTTGCTGATGGGATAGCATCAACGCTATAATATTTTAGCTTTCAAACCCAAAATACGAGAAAATCATAATTTCACAGAAAAAATTTGAAAGAGGACATACTTGCTTTTAACTATGACTAAAAGTATCCCTCCTTCGTGTATGTTTTGTGTGCAAAGGACGCGACGCGACGCTGATCATTTTAGTAGAAGAGTTCTATGATGTGTTTGTTTGAATTTCCTCCTTAGATAGTCTATCTCAGTGTTTTTGTTTAGTGCCTAACCATGTGGCTGAAGCCTACCGACTTATGGACGGCTGTCCTTCACTGTTTATGGCAGTTAAAGAAGTCTTAGTGATCATGGAGGCACTTGCATGTTTAAAATGGAAACGGTAATCGGGATAATTTCATAACAGTTTTGAACAAAATTAACTCCCATGCACATGAATAGACTCCAATCCCTATTATATTTCGAATAATTTACTATGAATAGTGGTTATATCACTATTTTTAATCGCCCGGTATCACTTCACAAGAGTACGTTTGAGTATTAATTGTAATGATTTAGAAAGAGGTTGTACAAAGGTAGAAGTCTCGGTGGCACGGCAGTGACACTGGAGGTGAAGGTAAATGACTAGATATAAGCATAATCCTCAATCACCTAGTTATTTTTAAAACACTGTTATTTTTCCGTTAAGTGCAATTGACTCTTATCATACAAAAATGCAAGCTAGTAAAATGTTACTGGAACATGTTTATAATAATGCCAATGTCTGGCTTTGAATGTTAGGCTTTCTACAATAAGTCGCTTAACCCATGTGACCACAATAATGTTTCGCCTAGGATAATAATAGATGGAAAGCCTAGATGTTCATAATAAAATTATAAGTAATGAGCATTAAAAGCAGTACCTTATCATTCAGTGTTATTCTAAATACCTAGACCGTGAGTCTAACGCAGAGTGATGATTATAAAAACAAAATTGTTGCATTTGAAGCTAGTTGACATATTTTACATTATTTATATAGGTTAAGCTAATTGCTATGTATGCATCACTATACAATTATTTCTGGAGTATGGTCATATTAATTAACTTTCTTAATTCAACAGAAGTTTTACTCCGTTATAACTGTATAAAGGCGCTGAAGATTATTAATTTTATAAATAGGTATTTAAAAGTATGTAATAAATCGTTCCTATTTAGAGATTTGGCTGAGTGTTGGGGTCCGCTTGGTTTTAAAGGAATGTTAAACTGTTGCTAATTAAAAATCAGCAATTGAATTTGTTTGCAAGACGGAGAACAAGTGCCGTGCCGTACCGTATGTGCGAGTACCGGATCCATTCGTCAATGTCAACAATTCCCAGAAATACAACTACCCCAAAACGGTACAAAACCCCAACTCGTTCCGAGAACACTGTTTGCCGGTGTTACGTGGTTACTCGTTCAGGTTCGGCGTAGCCTATTTTTCAATTCAAAAGTTCCTTGAAATTCGCCCCCTAACTGCTTACCACACGAACTCTGTCGGGAAAACCACATTCCAACTGTGGGGTGATAACAGGGTTTAAGCTGCGGTCGCATTTGTCGCAAAATGCGACATGCACCACGAAAATGCTACAGTATTTGGGCAGGCTGTCGCTTTTTTCCTACAAAGAAAAGTACAAAAAATTGTTTTAAATTTTATTGCAGAAAATCTGGTTTTAACAATACAAATTGTATTAAAAGTCCATGATCACGATCCACAACCAAAAAGATTAGAAGAGTAGTTGGGATGTTTTAGAGGCTTAACGTTGTGTTGGTTGCACTACGTCACTTTACCGATCGCCTCTGAGCGAGTGGTAGAGGAGACGAGCGTACATTACGTAAACAGTTGCTGTCGATTTCAACTGCGTACCGTGTAAACGGAACTGGCGAGTTCTTACAGTACTATTATTTGGCACAAATTACCTATACATTATGTGATAATGGTTATGTGACAGAAGTCTCATGACCATCTTGAATTGTTTGAACACTTACAAAATTTGAAAATTCTCCAGTTTTTGGGATTTTTCGGTGTTTTTATTGTTATTTGGGCATCTTAGACTTACATGGATGGTAAAAACCAGTACCAATTTGTTTAAATTAGTTAAACAGGATGAATAAAATACGTCTTACAACACTTTAAAGTATATTTACACTTATACTGTACTTACATACAAGACTGTAAAATATACACAAAAGATGGTACAAGGCGATCGATTTCAACCAGTTACACCGGTCATCATGAGGCCCAATCAGAGAATCTAGAATCTTGTACCATCTTTTGTGTATATTTTTTACCGTCTTGTATGTAAGTACAGTATAAGTGTAAATATACTTTATATTGTTGTAAGACATATTTTATTCAACCTGTTTAGTTGTAACAACATGTATCATGCTAATAAAGACCTTATTTAAATTAATTGTACATGTCCTATTTACACACCAATGTATTATAGTTATGGTATATTATGATGGCGTATTTCCCTACAAAAATAAAAAAAAATTTAAAAGCTATATTCAAAAATCTGTTAAATATATTTAATTATTTTAATAATTTAAATTATACCTGGAGCCTCTTTATTCAGCAAAAATTTCCCTCTTACAATTCCACATATTTAGATTTGATCGTTTTCAAAGTATATGTAGGAAGGAAATGCCAGTTCTGCACCAATTGTTAGTAATTGGATTGCACGTGACACCATTTATACTTGAGCTAGGAACATGAGATTTGGCATACATGTGCCTTGCACCTTTCAAACTCTGGGTAAATTCTGAAAGCCTATTATTTTAATTGTAAACCCCTTCATATTAAAATATCTGCTGATTTGTCTATTTCTTAGTATTAGTAGTATTAATATGTTGGTTCTGCGCCACTTGATTTGACACTTCTACTTAAGCTAGGAATGTGAGATTTGGCATAGTAGGCAGCAACCTGGGGGCGAAGCCCCCCACAGGGGTCTGGGGGCGGAGCCCCAGCGAGCGAAGCGAGTACAAATATACATTGACACACAAATATAAAGAGTCAAAGTTAATTTCAAAATTAAATTTGGATTGCCATAATTTAGGACAATTGGGCCAAATTACACCCGGAAAACCTTCGGCCAAGGGCAGGCTCCGAATGGAAACCTGGACAAAAAACTTAAAACCAATCAACAACTTAAAACTAATCAGCACTCATAAATAAATCCTCTGGAACAATAATAACACAACAATTCACAGCCACAGTTCCCAGGAATCACAGGTGCATGTGCGAAGTCAAACCTTCGTGATTATTCCGTCATGTTGATGTCTTCCCCGGTCCAAAGGTGTGTGATGACCGGGGGCATCTGCACAGCAGGATGTTACATAATGTAGGATGTTGATGGGTAGGAAAAACCCTCACTTGGACCCCTTAGACGACTAGGCTAAATCTTAGCTCCTCATTTTTATACTAAATGTCCACAGGAAACTCAAGATGTCAGAAATATTTAACGATAAAAGTTCAGTTAACAAAATGAGGTTGTTACCGATTCACAGCCTCTGTCCTCATGAAGAAACGAAGCCAAGCGTTGACATTTCTGACAAACAGCTGAAAACCGGAAAGGTAGTTGGCAGGTGGTTCGCCCCTCCCGCGATCAACAAAATTACAAAACGAATACTATACCTAGTGAGGCGTGACATAGTGGTGGGTCAGTCACAGCTACACCTCCTCGTCCAAAAGGGGTCTTTGCCTCTAAAAAAAAAACAACAATATACCAACAACCTCTCCCCATCTTTGAAGATTGACAACGTCCTGGAATGCCCAAGAGTCAATCAATCAACAAAATAACTTTATTCGAAAAATGCACATAATAGTACAGAATGGCGTCACTATACAGTATAAACAACTACCCAACTAACTAAAACATAATTTTTACCTCAAAACTAACTTACAAACTCGTTCCATTTGATCAGCGTTTTAAAGAGAAGTAATCAATTCTTCTTTCTTATACAATGGTCTATTGATAAGGAATGTTTTGAGATGTTTTTTAAATAAATTAAAGCCAGCTATATTTTTAATATCTATAGGTAATTCGTTAAAAATTAAATTCCATTATAAGAGGGTATTTTCTGGTACATTGACAAATTATGCTTATTGTAAGCCAGCTGATTACTCTTCCTGGTTGAATAGCTATGAAAAGAGTTCAATGTTGGCATTGTTTCTAATTTTGATTTAACGTGAAGAATTAATTGAAAAATATATAAACTGTGCAGTCATAATGCCTGTTTCTTTAAAGTGTTCTTTTACAGATTCTTTTGGTTTTAATTTTAACATGATACGAAGTACTTTTTTCTGTAATATCAATATACTATTCAAATTATTAACTGATGGACTCCCATATAGGCATAACCCAAAAGAAATATGTGATTCAATCAGTCCATGGTAAATTACTTTTAAAGTTTTGAAACTGCAAAATTTAGACATTTGCCTCAACGTGTACAAGCCTGAAGATACCTTTTTACAAACAGAATTAACATGGCAATCCCAATTAAATCTATCGTCAATATTCAATCCAAGAAACATTACTGTTTTAACTTCACTTAATAAAATTTTGTCCATGAAAATAGTTGTGTTAGCTGAGCTTTGCCTTGAAAATGATAAATTAATATTTTTTGTTTTTTTCCGGATTTGGGAACAAATTCATATCATGTAAATGTTGAATGACTCTAGAAAGGTGAACAAAAGATGAAATTTCCATATCAGCATTTGATTTACCAGATATTTTTATGTTTATATCATCAGCAAAGAGACAAACACTGTTAGGCTGTTCTATTATTGATGGGAAACCATTCAAATATATTAAAAACAATAGAGGTCCCAATATAGATCCTTGAGGGATACCGTAATTTATAATATTCGTTGAAGAATTAAAGGTAATCACTTGGTTAAAACTATTTATGTGCTCAATTGCAACATACTGCTGTTTTCCAACAAGGTATGATTCAAACCAGCGCCAAGTTCTCCCTCGGTCACCAATATAATGTAGTTTTTTAAGCATTAAATCATAAGAGACACTATCGAACACTTTAGTTAAATCTAGGAAACTTCCAACTACTTTTTCTTTTGCATCGATTGATCCAATAACAGACTCACGCAAATCCACCCCTGCATCCGTTACAGATTTTACCGCTCTAAAACCAAATTGTTGTTTATCTAAAAAATTATTTTTGTTTAAGAAGTTATATAGCTGTACATGCATTGCTCTCTCAAAAATTTTGGAAAAAGAAGATGATAAAAATATCAGTCTATGATTACATATTTATCTTGGGTCACCTTTCTTGAAACAAGGTTTAATTTTAGATTTCTTCAGTTTTTCAGGAAATATACCAGATATGAAAGAGGAATTAATGTCATGCAGTAATGGTAATAATAAATATATACGAGCCTGCTTAATTATTGGCATTGGTACTTCATCCCAACCTGTTGAAAATTTATTGTCAAATGAAGTTAAAATTTGGTCTAATTGTTCATAAGTAATAGAAGAAGGATACAATTTTGGAAAAACTTTTGGGATGTTAATAAAACAGGTTTTGAATTAGGAGAAAATTTTAACCTTGGCACTATGTCATTATCAAACATAGTCGTGTAGTAATCATTAAAAAGTTTGCATACACTCCTTACATCTGAACAATCATTTGCATTAATATATGGCACACTATAAACTCTGCTATCATTAATTTTATCATTCTTTCCAACCTCTCTTTTTATGATGTTCCAAGCGGTTTTACTAACATTTTGTGATTTTCCCAATAATTTATCATAATAGTTACATTTGGTTTCTACAATTTCCCTTTTTAACTCTTTCTTTCTATAGTTCAAAATGCTCTTAATGGATTTATCTTTTTCTCTCCTAAAAGTCTTACTGAGGTTTAAAACTTCAACTCTTTTATTTATAATATCGTTAGTGACCCAATTTTTGCCAGTTCCTGCTCTAATTTTAACCTTAGGAAAACACACATCAAAATCATACTTAAAAATATCAAAGAAAACATCAAACTTATCAGCAATAGGAGCATTAAAAACATCTGACAACGGGGACGTCAATACTTCGTAAAAAGAGGGAATATAGGAATACTCACCTGTTGAAAAAAATTGCTAGTCAGCAGACACAGTAATGAGGGAAAATCTTGAACAGAAGGACGGGACAGAAAGCAGATTAGGCTTCCTGACCCAGCACTCTTCCTGCGCAGTCACTCAACCAACTAAAGAGTTCCGCGGTAAGGCTTAAGATGAGATATATGAGCCTTCCGGAAAACCTTTCCGGTGTGGATCTCCCAGCCGAGCTGTTACAGGAGTCAGGAACTTCAAGATTCGGTGGGGATCTGTCCACATGTACTACAATTTAGCGGCTCTCTTGTCCGCAGCCGAACTGACTGGGTGAGCCCCGCAGTACACAAGATCCCCTACCTGGATCCCTATTGTACTTCCTCCGTACCAATTCCCTAGCCCTAATAAGATTACGCCTGGCTGCTTCCCAAGTAACTCTCACATCTGGAGTGCCAGGCGGTGGCAGAAGGTCACCAACCTTCCAAATATTAGCCAAGGGATTGTTGGGCGGGAACCCAAATAACAATTCAAAAGGGACTGCCTTGTGACTTTTATGATTAGCAGTGTTAAAAGCGAATTGAATCCAAGGGAGTTCTTTGTCCCAGGTGGTCTGTTTCTCTGCATGAAAGGCAATGAGAACGGATCGAAGATTGCGGTTAAACCTGTTGGCATGTGAAGGCTGTGGGTAGTATGAGAAAGTGTTCACATGGCGGATACTGTGACCAAAGCACATTCTTTTAAAGATGTGTGACGTGAACTGGGTTCCATTGTTGGATACGATTATAGTGGGAATTCGGATTATGTTGAATAAGGTGTGTGCGGAGCACCTGAACGGTGAGCTGCACTGTAGCACTCCGACATGGGAACAACCAACAGAACTTGGTGAAGGCATCCACACAAACAAGCAGGAATTTATTGCCTAACTTGCTACGTGGGATAGGCCCAATGTAGTCAATGAAAACCTTCTCCAAAGGTCTCTCCGCTACCTCTGATGACAGCAATCCAAACTTGGTATTCTGGGCAGGCTTGCTTAACGAGCAAGTTTGGCAGGAACGTACCCGTGTCGCAATATCCCGATCTATACCTTTGTAGATGAATTGGTCCCTAATCTTTGCAATGGTCTTATGAATTCCTAAGTGTCCGCCCACTGGGGAAGAGTGAAAATACTCAAAAGACCATAGGTATAAGAAGAGTTGGCAGCACAATTTTTGGTTTACTCCACTGTCTAGCTCATCAGCAAAGAGCACCCCGGAAAAGAAAATAAGGAGGGTTGGCATCTCCGTTTTCAAGCTCACTTATGATGCCAGCCAGCTCGGGATCTCTAAGTTGGTGTGGATCGATGTCCGAAAATGCAAGAGGGAAATCCAAGAGCACAGCTCCACACACTAGCTCAGAATCAGACTGGTGGTTGTCGAGTGTGTGATACATCCTTGAAAGGGTGTCATCAATGACATTCTGTATGCCACGCAAATGTTGGACTGAATACTTGAGGGACGAGGTTTGGACTACCCAACAACCAATTTTCCCGAGCTGGCGGGTGTGCGCGAGAAGTCATGAAAGTGTCTGGTTGTCGGTTTCCAACAAAAACTCTTTATGCTCCAAAAATCATCTAAACTTATTAATCCCAAACACGAAAGCCAAACACTCTAGCTCATAAATAAAAGAACTCTTTCTCTCGCCGGGGGTCGATGTGCGGGAAGCATAAGCTATTGCTGCCTAACATCATCAACTTCTTGAGACAACACACCTGCTATCACGACGGAGGAAGCATCGGTTTGCAGAACAAACTTTAGACTTAAATCCGGCATAGCTAACACTGGAGGCTGCATGATGGCCTCCTTCAATAAATCAAAGGAAGTCTGCTACGCTTCACCCCACACAAATTTGGCACCCTTCTTCCTAAGCGCGTTTAGAGGGGCCGCTAATTCAGCAATATTGGGGATGAAGCGGCGGTATAAACCTACCATGCCTACGAACCGGTCAATCCACTTTGCATTTTTGGGAGGAGGAAACTCCCTGATAGCCTGCATCCTAGCTGGATCAATGCAGATGCCCTTAGAAGACACAAGATGACCCAAAAACGAAATTTCCCCTTGGGCAAAACTAACTTTGTCCGGATTGACGGTAAGGCCAGCCCTACGCAGTCTAGTCATAACTTCCTCTAGATGAGTAAGGTGTTCCTCAAAACTCACTGTACACCAGAATGTCGTCGAGATAGTTGAACACAAATTTGAATTTGACATCATGAAAGATGGAATCAAGGAGTCGGGTGAGAGTCTGGGCCCCTACAGCTAGACCCATCGGGACTCGAGTGAACTGGTACAAGTTCCACGGTACCATTGTGTTTATATCTACGAGAGGGGTCATGCAATGCAAATTAATGTGAGAGATTTGTCGATGTAGTTCCCTACTTACGCTGCCAGAGATTGTCGCGGTTTTGTTCATCATATTTGTTAGGAATGTTTTTGTAGGGATTTTAAAATGTTTAAATAAACCTTTTTTTTTGTGATCGTGATCAAAGTGATATTTTGTTTACACAGGTCGGGTATGGAGGACGAGTTAACTCTGCCTAACGATGCCGCAGATCACGTAGTTATCTTAATATGATGCTAGATCGCAGCACTGTTTTTACTCACTCGGGCTCCCATAAGGTGTCCCCTGTAGTAGATAAACCCAATGACGGTACGCAGAAAGCAGTGAGAGGTCGATATTCAGGTTTCAAAGGAATCTGGTGATACGCCTGATTAAGATCAAAGATGAAAAAATACTTGGCCTTACCGAACCAGACGAACGCCGAATGCAAATCGGGGAGAGGTACAGAGTCAATTTCAGTTTGAGCATTGAGCTTTCTATAATCCAGAATCATCCGAGACTTTCCATTAGGTTTAGGGACAAGAAATGCTGGACTGACAAAACTTGAGCTTGAAGGCTCAATTACTCCATTCTCAAGAAGCTCATCAATGATGCCCCTAAGTGTATCCATCTTGGGTGGAGCCAGCGTGTATGGATTAAATGAATTGGGCGGGTGTCGATCAAACGTACCTCATACTCTAAAAGGTGAGTGACCCCCAACTTTGGTGTCAGCACTTCAGGAAAATGACCACAACTATTCTTAATCGCTTCAGCCTCAGTTGGTGACAGATGCCCTAATGGATCTACCTTAGGCTTACTGTATGCCTCAGGCTCGAATACAGCAGCACCCTGTGAGATTTCATCAACAAAAGGAATCCATACCCGCCTTGAAAACCTAAAGAAGCACTGACCTCTACCCGAATCCAAAATCAGGCCAGTCTTCCTTATAAAATCCACTACCAAAATGACAGGAACACAAACGTCCTTTGCTACTATGAAGCTCCACACCCAAAAGAAATGTCCAATTTTCAGTTTTAAACGGGCTCCGTTGATAATGGGTAATGGTGAACGCGATGCAGTCCAGCACACAGAAATGCTTCGCTCAACCAGTGTAATTAGGTCGGAAGATTTTAAGGAATCAAATAAATGCAGCGAGATTAGACCACGAGCCGACCCAAAATCCACTAGGGCCTTTTCGATCAAGTCCCCAATTAAGATGACAATCGAGGACAGATTGAGCGCACCACCTTTACTCCCATCGCAGCAAGGCCAGTTACTCCCCGCAGTAGAGGATCAGCATTAACTACTTTTGCAGAAACAAGATTCATGTTTTCAGTGTCAAAATCTTTCCTTTTACAATGCACGTTATTCTTTGATATGGTTGGCCCCTGTGACTTGACAGAGTGTCACGAGGAGGTGTGGGTAAAACCTCCCATGAACTGTCTAGTTTTTTGGACCAGAAAATCCATCTCCTCTTTGAAAACAGTCTCGTCTCACATGACCAGGTTGCCCGCACCCAAAACAAACTGGGCCTTGCCCCTGCATGCTTGGAGGTCCCATGGCCTGCCGGATAGGCGCAATGGCAGGACGAAAGGGGGGCTGGGGAGAATGCCCCATGACCCCACCCCTCTGGAAATCGGCGTCCTGGACACTCCGAGAAAGAATTGAGTCTGTCCAGGTCCTCAAAGAAACAGGTCTCAGAGCAAACACCAAATGAGATCTCTCATTTGGTTTGAGGCCCTGAAGGATGATGTCCACCAACTGGCTCGCGGACATACTCAAGCGCAAAACCTGACCCACCGTATGTATGTTACGGGTAAATTGGCTGAGTGCTTCATTGTGAGCCTGGGGCCTAAAAACTCTTTTAACCCGAAGTCGCTCCATCACACGGATGGGAATGAAAAAATTCAGCACCTCATTATGAAAACCATCAAAGGACAAACCTCTCCGCAAGCAATCAAGCAGTCTGTCACTGAGGGGCTTTGTGCAAAAGGGGGCAATGATCTCCATGAGAGCCCTATCTGTCATTCCGGGGAATTCTCTCATCCTAGTTAATTTCTGCAGAAATTGAAGGAGCACATAGACATCAAGTCCATCCACCTGAGGGAGACCGCCCAGAGCAGAGCTCAGTGTATGGGGCAGCTCAGCGAAAGAATACAAATTGCCACCACTCACTGTTCCCCCAGTACATGACGCCACAGGATCTGTGGCCTGCAACATAAGCGGTACCCTCAGTGTGGGCAGATCATGACTCACAGAAGGTACTTTTGAAACAGAACTGTTTTGGGCAGGAGGCACCGCTGTTGACATCTCCTCCAAGGTCTTGGCAGCTTGAAACGTAGGACTAGTTTGCCCGGTGCCATCAGTTGAATCAGAACCTTCAGCCTTGTTTTCAAAAATGTCAACAGTTTCTTTTACTGGACCTGCTTCCATTCAAAACCTCCAGAGCCCGGTCAAATTCCTGAATCCTAGCCTCCTACTTTTCATCCAGAGGGGAAATGCCCAGGGCTTGACTTAACAAAATCAGTCTGGCACGCCAATGCAGCAGTTGTGTGCCCAACACAGTTTTGGCATTACCTAAAGGAGCGGCTGTCAGCCTCCTCCAACTCTCCACTTAGTTCCTCTACTCTTTCCTGACATTTCTCCAATTCACCCAAAGTGAAAAAGTGGGTTGCCAAGTCCGGTCAACAGTTGACAATTTCTTCAGTTGTGACCTTAAACCACGGACATCCCCAGCAGGTGTCTCCCCTCTGGAGCACACCTCGAAAACCAGTTCAGGTTTCCTTTTATATTCCGGCACCAAAGAAGTCATGCTGCCCTCAGCCAAACTCACTAACAAAAAAGACAACAACAATTTACACAAAACTTAATTCCACTAAAGGATCTCAACTGTGAAAATAACCTTGCCTAGAGGGGTCCAAAATGAAAAGAAAATCCTGCCACATCCCTGAGACTGTGCAATACACATACTCACACATATATACACCCTACACAATGACCAACCCTGGTGACTGAGTACTGCCTAACTATCAGAAATGAAAACTTCCTAACCACCAGGAAACAAAGCTGCAATCCCTAGAAGCAACCTCTAAAGGCAGTCAACCACGCTCTGCTACCATCTGAGCTCCCTCTGCCCGCTCGCGCCCTAGAACCTAACCTGGAAACGTGCTACCATGAGCGCGGTTCGGGAAGAGGGCTCACAGACTTATGTTACGAGCAATGGTAAAAAAAATTAACCGTGGAGACTGCCAAAGATAAGTTTAATTGAGAACGGAAAATGACAAGGAACGCAATGGTTGGGTTAAACACAAGCTTGCCACAAATACAACAATAAATAAACTATTTCAAAAGATAACAAAACAATCGGCAATAACAAGTTTGTATCCGATCTGGTGATAGTTAAATAAATCCTGTTATCTGAGTTCTCCTGGATACAAATATACACAGACACAGAAATATAAAGAGTCAAAGTTAATTTCAGAATTAAATTTGGATTGCCATAATTTAGAACAATTGGGCCAAATGACACCCGGAAAACATTCGGCCAAGGGCGGGCTCCAAATCGGAAACCTGGACAAAAAAACTTAAAACTTAGCAACAAATTAAAACTAATCAACAGTCATAAATAAATCCTCTGGAACAATAATAACACAACAATTCACAGTCTCAGTTCACAGGTATCACAGGTGCATGTGCGAAATCAAACCTTCGTGATTATTCCGTCATGTTAATGTCTTCCCAGATCCAAAGGTGTAAGATGACCGGTGGCATCTGCTCAGCAGGATGTTACATAATGCAGGATGTTACATGTTGATGGGTAGGAAAACCCCTCACTTGGACCCCTCAGACGAGTAGCCTAAAGCTTAGCTCCTCATTTTTATATTAAATGTCCACAGGAAACACAAGATGTCGGAAATATTTAACGATAAAAGTTCAGTTAACAAAATGAGATTATTACCGATTCACAGCCTCTGTCCTTATGAAGAAACGAAGCCAAGCGTTGACGTTTCCGACAAACAGCTGACAAACTGGAAAGGCAGTTGGCAGGTGGTTCGCCCCTCCCGCGATCCCGCAAAATGACAAAACGAATACTATACCTAGTGAGGCGTGACATAGTGGTGGGTCAGTCACGGCCCAGTGTTATTAAGTGAAGTGAATTTAATTTTTATTTTTTATATGTTTTTATGATCTTTGAGAGACTATTTGTTTTATGTATGATTATGCATGCTATTTGTGTGTAACACTTTACAAGTTCTATGTGGCCTCTTTTATTAATGGGTTATCCATGCATGGCTTACATGCATTTTATGTGGAGAAATTATGATTTTTGTTGATTGCTAAAATACATAAAGAGATACAAGGTTGGTGTAAATTTGGAAGTTGCTAGGATTTTCAAAACCTTTAAGATGATGTGCTTTTTGACATACGTTACTATTTGAACTTTTGGAGTTTTGGACATATAAACATTTTCAAAAGTAGTATATTTTGTATTTTTTTTTAAACACTGTCATGTAGCATATCAGGGTAACGCTGTGTTTAATACTAGTAAGGATTTCAAATCAGAACAAAGCTATGTCTTGTGGTTTAGTAGATATAGGGTATTCCGTAAATGTCAGTATTTTTTGAAAAAATTGCCGCTATTTTAAAACGGATAAAGATAAGTGAGTTCTGTTTCCACCAAAATGTTATTCTGTTGTGGAGCTTTAAAATGGTGTATAATTTGACATTTGTTTGTATTTTAAAATTCCGAGATTCGAACTAGTAACCCTCGGTTTTTGGAACACCCTGTATTTTTAACAAACTAAAAACAATTTTACATTATTTCTTGGGGTCGATTTTGTTGGAAATAATATTATTTCACCCTTCGATGTTAATTGGTTCATCTGCAATTGGTTTGAGACACCTTACACCTTACGTGTATGTACATACTGGGTGTCCCACGAAGAGGTCGCTATTTTTGAATTAATATACCAGACGTATCGAACACGCTACAAATTTGAAACCCTACAGTTATAATAATTACATACGTACAAAAAATACCCGTGAGTCTCATTTGATTCTGATTAATCAGAACAAAATGGCGGAACATCAAAATAATGGTGCGTCTTCGTTAAAGTAATTTGATTTGCAAAACCATTTCAAATTAATTTTTGATTTTTTCTAATGTTATTAAGTACCAAAGAAAATTAAAGAAATAAAGAGATAGGAAAGGCGTAAATTATAAATGAAATTAATTTGATTCATTACCCTTTATTCAAACTGATGTCCATAAATCGCTATGCACTGATCGCAACGAAACAAAAATGAGTCGTAAGTGTTTTTGAAAAATTTCCGAGGTATCAACAACAGTTCCTTTTCAATCAACCTCATTAATTCATCATCTGTCACAATATCCTGTGGGGCTTATTGAAGGAAAAGGTTTATTCTCACAACATTTCGAGAAATGATTGATCAATGAGGTTGATTGAAGAGGAAATGTTGTTGATACCTCGGCAATTTTTCAAAAACGCTTATGATTCATTTTTGTTTCGTTGCCATCACTGCATAGCGATTGTTGAACATCATTTCGAATGAAGGGATATGAATCAAATTAATTTCATTTATAATTTTTGCCTTTCCTATCTCTTTAATTTATTTATTTTTCTTTAGTACTTAATAACATTGGAAAAAATCAAGAATTAATTTGAAATGGTTTTGCAAATAAAATTACTTTAACAAAAACGCACCATTATTTTGATGCTCCGCCATTTTGTTCTGATTAATCAGAATAAAATGAGACTCGACGGGTATTTATTACAACTGTAGTTTCAAGTTTGTAGCGTGTTCGATACGTCTGGTATATTAATTCAAAAACAGCGACCTCTTCTTGGGACACCCGGTATATATAAATGCATTGGAAATTCGCTGAGTATGCAGGTCAGCTGCGATGGGGGTATTTTAGCGAATTTCCCCTATAGGGAAGAAGCTATTACCGTAGGTGGCATGGTAAGACTTAAGCCCAAGACCATGATAACTGTTTGTTTTGAGGTCCCCAGATTGCCAAAAACACTATTAGTTCAAATTTATATATATGTGTGTATATATATATATATGTGGCCGTTACCTCGATAACTTTTGAAAGAAACGCCCGATTTTAATGAAATTTGGCAAAAATGTGGAGAATAACATTTATGACTAAGTTCGAAAACCAGATCGATTGGACTATGGAAAGAGGGTTTTATGGGGGTTTACAATATTCCAAAAATCAGTTTTTTGAACTTTTTACCCTAAAATTTAAAAAACACTGGATTTTGGTTATATCCATTTTATAGAGCTTAAAAAAGCAAATAATTTAGTATTTTTAATCATTAAGATAAGATAAGTGGTTGTGGAGAAAAGTAAAAAAACGCGTCCATAAAATTTCCCATGTTAATCTTAAGGGAATAAGGTTTTTAGATATTCCTCAGATAATTTTCCTAAAAACTTCACATTTCTTTCTAGCAATAGGTTTAGCTCTACAAAACAATCATTTTGGTGTTTTAATTGTTGTTCTACTCCAACCGTTGCAGAGATATTCAAAGTGCTAAACACAGTACGTTGTCCAATGTTATCCTTATGGAGAATTAATAAAATGTTATATCTCGATTATTTATGAATGTATATTGATGAAACTTGGTATGTGGCTACAAGTAGTTGTGTTATATTGATATTTGCACAAAAAAATGGTTTTTGTTGATTTTCCCGGTAGCAGCAAACCTGCATACTCGGCCCCCCATGTTATTCATAAGGAGAATAAGTAAAGTTTTATATATCCCTTGGTTATGAACCTAAATCAATAAAACTTGGTTTGTAGCTTCACCTGGTCGAGTTATATATATTGATAATTGCAAAAACAACTTTTCTTATCTTCCTTGTTGCAGCAAACCTGCGTACTCAGCCCTAATGTTATTCTTATAGAGAATAAATAAAGTGCTATGTATCACTTATGTATTTTTGTGAACCTTGGTAAGTGGCTCTAGGTAGTAGTGAGACCATATACCAGAGGAAATTCGCATTGGAAATTCGCTAGTACGCAGGTTTGCTGCGACGGGGTTTTTTTTTTACTTGCCTTGTGAGAAAGAAAGGCTATTTTAGGCCAATCTCTTGTTTTAGATTCAAGCCCCAACAAGCAAAAGAAATGATTTACTCAGTTCTTCAAGAAACTCTCGGTGACATAACATACCCTGAAGATGAAAGTGAGAAGAAGGAACTCTTAAAAAGCCTGGCTGTAAAAATAAAGCAAAAGTGTAGAGGTTAGTACCTATTTTTATTTTATCTACATTATGTGATACAGTAGTGTAAATTAACCAAACTCCCAACTATCCTAAACTACCAACCAAATTGTCCGAACAAGGCTAAAAACACAGTGAAGAAAGCCACATACATGCATAACTGCTGGTTGCCTGTAGCCACACTGGTACCTAGCAGAAAGCCACTCAGTATGCTCCCAAGATGGCTTTATGTAGTGTTGATATTGTGATGTTTTAGAATACTTGTGTACTTGTATCAGCAAATTTCTTAGGCAATATTGGAATATTAAGAAACATTGAGTGTTTGGTTTGTGTTTGCTTATATTGCTCTTAAATTGCTAAGCTAATATTTGAAATAATAAGATTGATTCATATACTTAACAAAGAGGGTTTATTGATTAACATATAAAAGGTATATCTCATAGGCTAAACAGAAGGGATACACAGTATAGTTTACAATATGGGGGATAATGCTTGGATTGATCTACTTTACATGCAAAGTGCTCAGGCTAGAAAATTTAGTATTTTTACAGGGTTCTTGTTCTCAGGGTGGGGATTTCAAGCTGGCATGGATAAATATATGGCATCAGATACAAAGATATAATATTTAAGATTTAAAAAAAAATAGTCCAAATTATATAATTTAGTTAGTTGAATACACAATAGCCAATTTTGGATCTCAAAAGGCCCTAACAGTCATTGTTGGAAATCGTGGCTTCCTTTACTCTTGAAGTTGATTTTGGAAAATGTATTATATTGTTCAATGTTATTAATTATAGAGTTTTTCTTGGAGATCAAATAATAAATAAGGTTCTCAGGTCAAATTTTTACATTAATGATTAAATTGGTTGAGTTCTTGGCCTGATCAAAGTTCCAGTAGGCTATCGAATGGTGATGTAAAAACTGGAAAGATCTTACCAAAGTTCAGGTTTTACTTCTTGTCCCAGAGCTACTGGTCTTGAGGTGGCATGTTAAAATGAGTATTGCTCTGTAACTTGTTGATGATACAAATATTTTGGCACTATAGGAGCAAAATATCTATTTAAAAGGGAGAAAACTAGGGACAGGACCCTCTTTAGCTGTTTACACTAGGCCTTCATCATCTCCACTCCTGGTGAAGAAGCTTTTTTTATTCTTGCAATAGTTTGGGGTTTACAAAGCACCAAGTACTTCTGGGTTGGAGAGTAAATACACTTGTTTTCACTTTTGGCACTTGCTAACTAATACACTTTCACATTTTCACATGTTTATCTATTTAATGAGATCAATTTAGAATATTATATTTGAATTTAGTTAGGCATTTGAAACAGCTTGGGGGTTACTTATAGGCTATCTATATATATTAGTTAATATGTGTTTTGTGGTCTGATGATGATTATTAGGCTTTAACTATAATTGATGAAGATAATTTGAAAATGGATATGGGCAATTTTACATTTGAACATGGGTTAAAATGTATTCCTGGGTATTTTGAAACCACAGGATGAACATCAATGTTCATCTCATCGCAGATCCCAGCCAAAACTTGGCGAGTATGCCGGAAGTTCTTAGTTTCAAGGTCTAGGTCAACCGTCCTTCCTTGACTATCCAGATAACTTCCAAAACTTAGATGGGTCTAATACTGTAGTCTCCGTTTTACAAATTGCTGGATTGTCATTCTGTACAGCTGGTTGGTTTTGATGCTGTTGCCACCTGAAAATAGTATGTGTTGATAACGTCTTTAGCAAATTAAAACAGATTTAGAACCTTAGAATTTATTTAGGATATATAACTTTCGGATTTGTATTGCCTCCCATTTAACTGTAGTATTTTAACTTTTAATTTATTTTATTTTAATAGTAATTTAATTCATTGGTTTTTATTAATATTTCTAACTAGCTGGCCTGACAGACTTGTTCTGGCCTAATGTCATTGAATTTGTTTTATGTCAAATACTCGTTCATTTCCAATATGAGCTTGCTCACTCACCTATCGAAAAAAAAGTTAACGTCCTATTCTCAGATCTATCGAATATACACATATGTTGAGCCACAAGAGTTTATGGAATTTGAAGAAGTAGATCCAATTTGGTATGCTAACCATGTCGAGGAATCCAAATATGCCTTAGGGTAATCGCATGTGATGAGGTAGAGGTAGAGGGAATATTGTATAGTGAGGAAGTTTAGCACGCTACTCTCTCACGCCTTTAGAGCCGTCTTCCAAGTGTTGCAAGTAGAAAAGTTGTTTGGTTATTCTTTTTACAATGATAAGCGACAGTAGTACATTAAAGTATTTGTATGGAAATTAGTTGCCACTATCTTATTTATTTATTCGATTTTACAATTATAACAAATTGTTTTATTAAATCTTGAATGTGAGGATCATAAAAATAAGTTAACTAAAAAAGTTTCATTCCTATAATTTTTATTTTTAATCAACATCAACCTGTTGGTTTATAGTCTTAGTATGAAATTCTTATTAATGTTTAGTATTTTTTAAGGAGAGCATTAAATATAATTACATTATATTGTATATTTGTAATAGTGTAGTATAGTATGAAAAATATCTAACACGATTTAGGCCAACCTGTACTGTTCAGTTCAGTAGGGAGGCCTTGAACAGACCAATCACGGAGAAGTACTGTGTGATAAACCGCTCGAAAAGACAAACTAGTTTGTCTTCAAAAGTGGTCGCGCGGGACCTCCTGGTAAGCCGCGAGGTACACCTCTACCTCGACCTGCTCACTATGCGCATGCCCATAACACACAATGCATTTGTGTTACCTTGAGGTACCGCGACCTCTACCTCCACCTCCATCTCTACGTCTACTTCCTCACTGTGCGATCACCCGTTACAAGTTACAAAGTGTTAATCACCAACATGCTGCTCACCTCCGAGATCTTCAATCAGGGCACTGCTTCCTACTGGGCTTCTGCCACCACCCATCAGAGTTAAACAAAGTGGTGCTGGTGTCACAATAGTAGATCCAGGAGATATCGATGCAAAGTTTTTGCCTCTAATGGCTCGTTTGGCATTCCAAATGAATCCAGTTGCTCCAGGTTTAAAAAAAGTGCCATTCTATTTTTACAGCAATTCAGTGAGAGGGGAGCTTGCTGGCCGAATCTGCGACTTTTGTGGGCTGACCTTTTCAGCCAAAAATATGGCATCTGCTCATAAAAGATCTATGCTTGGAAGAAAGTGCCAGCAGAAGCACCGCTGAAGCCCCGCCGGATCTGTGGTCGTTGGGGAAAGAATTATTATGTGCTGTTGCCTCTGGTGATGCCAGATTTGAAGAGGTAATTTGGGTTTCAAGTGAAGAGGTTGCATCGGGCGTTGCTGATAAGCCAAATAACAGTACTAATGTGAACATCCCAATCATCAACAACATAGAGGAGTGGGTCAGTTCTCCGTGGGAAGAGTTAAACTCTTAGAAGGAAAAAGGTTATAGAAAAGAGCCCAAACACGTATTTAATAGTTTCATTTGTTCCTTCTATACAATATTATTTGTTTTGTTTTTTTCATGTATTTTATGGTTTTTCTTTAAGCTTTCTGTGCAATATTAAATTTGTTTAAGTAATTAAATGGCATTTTTATGATGTAATACCGTACCCACAATCCAATACTTAATAATTAGTTAGAGTTATGTGAGCAGCGTGACAGAGCGTGATATGGGGGGAGGGAGGGGGTCAAAAAGGGCTGAAAATAGAGTTACGTAATTTATGCATGGCCCCTAAGTGGATAGGCCAGTTAAGAAACTTTACCTAAACATCAGATAAATGAATTTGTGTGCCAAATTTGAATCAAATGGACCAAAGTGTTCTTGAGATAATCGATCAACACAGACACAAATTTGAATGAGTTTTATCAAGTAATGGGACTCACTTTGTTCATCCAGTTATAAGCATATTTTAAATGTTTGATTAGACAGGCATCCTATTGATATAGAAAAAGTATTTTTTTACATAAAAGCTGTTATTAGTCTTTAAAGGGTGAATGTAATTTATTTTATAAATTGTGATGCACAGGGGGGTTGGAAAAGGGTGGTTTAATCAGATTTTCATTTTGACCGACGGTAACGGAGTTATGTTTTTTACCGACTTCAAAGGGCCACCTCATGGAAAGGGTGTAAAGGGATAGGCCAGTTAATGAACTTGACCTAAAAATCAAAGAAATGAATTTGTGGGCCAAATTTTACTGAAATATAATTTTTACGAGCCCTTAAACATCTTTACAATCCTAACAATGTAATCCACATGATCAGGTTTACAGTTAAACCTACCTTTAACTAATGGGATACTATTCATTAAGTTGCAAACTAATACATTATTTGGGCTTGTAATACTACTTCAAGTGTTATTTACAAAGTTTTCAAAATGCGCATCAAACTCATTAGCCGTTGCAAGATTGAAAAAAAAAACTACTTTTTTGAACATTTATTGTGGTTGATCAGTTTTTAGACTATTTAACAAGGGTTGAAAATTCCACAATTGCAGCACCATTGCATTGGTTGCATTAACAACTTGTCGAGCCTCCTTCAGCTTGGACCTAAACACCTTTCTGCAGATTTTGTAGATAGGGTTTGAATTACATCCTAGACTTGGACATCCCACTGACCAGCAAAATGTTCTCCTTAAGCTTTGCTAGCACAGGAGTGTGCCACTTAACACATTTGCCTGATTTAACAATTTCAGGCCCTACTGGTATGTTCCTATTAATTAAAGGGAAGTCATCTCAGTTTGACTTAAAATGGACTTGACAAGTTCTTCCCCTGTAGTCTTCAAGTGTCAAATTATGCTTGAAAAGATTGAAAAACAAAAGCTTCATCGGAAAGAGCATTTTTGATCAACTTCAGCCAACTGTTGACGCCATTAAGCATGATTTTATTAAACACAAGATATGTAAGTCATCAAATTGTCTGAACGCAACAGTTCTCTTGTTTGAAAAATGACTTGAGGACCAATTGCAGTCAGTTATGAATGAACCTACATGATATAATCTTTGCATAAATATGATATGCCTTTTGTGTACGTAACCTCAAGTAATACCTATTTTTGGTCAGAGATCCAGTCAGGACTTACACTCTCAACATTGGTTAAGGAAAACTTTCTCTCTAAAGTTGACTTAAACCACTATCATTCTACCTGCCCATATTTACCTATATCACGCTGGAAAATGTTCATTCCTACTCTGAAATTAATGCCCACCTCTCTAGGCGGTGACTTAATACAAGAAACTGAATACTACACCATTCATGTATGAAGTGTTAAATATGAGAGTCTGTTTCAGAGATGGACTATGCCAAGTACAAATACGTGGTGACAGTTGTAATGGGAGATCAGAAAGGTGCAGGTGTCAGTAGTGCTTCTCGCTGCTTCTGGGATGCTGAAACTGATATTTGTGCATCCAACACATTTTTGAACGTAAGTTATTATAATCCAGTCAGTTTGTGATCAAAAAAACCTCTTGCAGGAAAGTTTTAGGGTAGTTTTGCTTTTTCCCATTCTTTATATTTGTTGGGGTGCTGAATCCAAATCTGAGGTTAGCTAACAACATTTTGTTTCGCAGCATGGACAAAATTGCAAAAAGAGTAAGTGATTTAATTTTTTTTAGCTTTTAACTTGGAAACTAGCCCATCAACTTCTTTTAAATAACCCTCCCATTCGGAATTAAAGTACAAACACATTCCTACAAATTGTACTATTTAGGTTTTATTCTCTGATGTAGTAATTGAAAATTGGTTTATTTTGTCCGCCTTAAAAAAAAAAACACTTTTCCACTCCAGAACTCTTAATTTGTTATTAAAGGTTGAATTCAATGCAGACTGGTTTTAATTGTTTTGGTACACCATGTTTGTGAGTAAATTTGGCAAAGGGATGGGTTATCGGCTACATTTCAGAAATCAGCAGTAATGTGCCGGGAAGTTGGTGGAGTGATGAGCCACATGATTTAAGGTCTCAGCCTGCGATCACATAAGATAACAGATGGAGCATACTGGTCTGAGAAATGAAGCAAATGTTTGAGCGACGGACCCACAAGTTGGTGGGCGCCGGAGTTAATTCATCAAGTGGCGCTCCCGTTTAACATGGGAAAGATAGGGAAAAACATGTCATGTGCTCAGGTGAATTAGAATTTTCACTAAGATAATAGGTTTGTGGTCAAATGGCATTTTGGTTTGTATTTCTATAACTTGTGGCTTGAAGAGGACATAGCCCCTAACCTTTCTCTAATACTCTATTCATCTGAATTTATTACTCTTTATGCTGAGGAAAATAAAACAATATAAGTAAGAACACATGTCAGTTCATAAACAAAGTAGACACACAATCTCATGTTTTAATGTAAGCTAAGCAGGTGTTTTTAAATCCCCATGCTTTCCTTATTGGGGATGTTTTACGTTATTTCTCATTTGCTAACTTTTTATAAATACTGATTTTTTCCTCCGAGTCCTTGTGATCAAGACCTTAAATTTGAGCCGTCTCCCATCATCCTGCAATTCGCTAAACTCCTACAATTTTTACTTAAATATTTCGCTTAAAGAATTACATACATTTGTCAGATTTATGTTTAATAAACAGAATAGTAAAATAGAAGCATTATAGAAAACTTCCTACACACATGCTTACTTAATTTAGGTATTATACAATTTGTTTACCTAAATAAAATATTGATTCTTTTTACTGTTGAGACCCTCAATTTTGTAACCAAGTAAACCAAAGACTTTTGCTACTTATTTGTTACTTATTAGTCCTAAACCAAATTTAACCATATTCAAAGGACATTCTTACAAAAAAAGTAATAACAACAAAACACGATGAACCAAAACAGTTAAAACCAGTCTCCATTGCATTCAACTTTACACTAGAAGGAATTCACAAATTTACAGCCTTCAATAATAAATTTTAGAGATTTCGAGTGGAAAAGTGTTTTTTTTAAACAGACAAAATACACCAATTTTCAATTAGTGCTTGAGCCCAAATGGTTCATCAGAGAATAAAACCTGAACCATGCAATTTGTAGGAAATGTTATGCACTATCAGTTTGAATGGGAAGGTTACCTACAACAAGTTGATAGTATCCAAGTTATAAGCAAAACAAAAAAAAACTGAAAAATGAGATTTTTTCCACGTTGTGTCGCAAAACTTTGTTAACAAACCTCACATGCGGATTCAGGACCTCAAAAAATATAATTAATGGAAGAAATCTAAACTACCCCAAAACTTGATAAAACATTATATTGCCTCTAAGGCCTCACACAACCTTTTTTAATGTATTTGAGTCTCGCTAATCTGAGCAAATAAGAACTGGACCCTGTTCCGAATACCACATTTTTATCACCCTTGCTTGGATACATTTTAACTAGGGATGAGTCGATACCAAAATTTATCAATTCTCGATACCGATACCAGAAAAATCAATTCTCGATACCAATACCATCCGATTCTTCAGTACCTATAGTTGTTAAAAACAGTTACAAATTTATGTTCCCATTTAAAATTATTTAGTAGCTTTTTGTAATTTATTATCAAACTAATTTTTAATGCAATTTTTTACACAATTTAATGTTAATTTGGGGATGTTGCATAGTGTCCAATTGCATAGTATCCAAAACTTGTTATTGTGTTGCATAGTATCCAAAAATTAAATATTATTATGTGTTGCATAGTGTCCAAAGAGCACAGTGTCCAAAGGTACACTCTGTTTAAGAAGTGGAAAGCCGAGGAAGAAAACATATTTCTTATTTAGACTGTACTTTTGGATATTGTGCTCTTTGGATACTATGCAACAAGCCAAAATTTTATAATTATTATTATTTTAAATGCTGTTGAATAGTGTCCAAATAGCATAGTGTCCAAATCAGTTATTCTGTTGCACAGTATCCAAAAATTAAATAATATTTAGTGTTGCATTGTATCCAAATCAGTTTGGCTGTTGCATAGTGTCCAAAACTTAAATATAAGTGTTGCATAGTGTCCAAATAGCATTGTATCCAAAGGTACAGTCTATTTCAAAAGTAGAATGATTATTAAAAAAATCCTGAACCAGGCTGTACCTTTGGATACTATGCAACATGCCAAAATAATTAATTATTTGTTTTTGTAATACTGTTGCATAGTATCCAACAATAGAAGCACTGCATGTTGCGTGAGCAAATCTGAAGGCTTAAACTTTACTGACGGAATGCGTGCCTGTTCCTCGCCAGTCTCTACTTAAACAAGGATAACACTCCCTAAATTATGCGTTGATAAAATCTGCAATATTTTATGAAAATTGTTTTACTGTATTCCTCTATGTTTAAAATATGGAGAAGGTATTACTGTCGTAAACCTTTTCGAAAATGAGTTTATAGTGGAAATAAAACACTAGACATCTAGACGTCTAAATCCAAAAACGTTTTTCTAAGTGATGTCTGTGTACAGACTTAGAGCCCGCACCAATGGGCCGATTTTGAAAGAAATAGGAATGTAAGTAATCCAAGGTATCGCCATGTAATTTTAAATTGTTTTAGAATACTTTATTTTGAAGGGTATTTATCCCCCAATACCGCAAAAAACATGACAAATCCTAACATCTAAAAACGGCTCTAATAATATTGATTAAAATGTAGAGCTTTGTAAATCTTTATTGATAAAAAAATAAAACCACCCGTATTCCCGGGATAATTAGGGTACAGAAATTATACGACTAAAAATGTTCCAAAATTCAGTTTTTTTCATAAAACCGAAACTTTAAATATAATTTACTTATCACTAATAAAAGAAGAAAAACGTACTAAATAATTTAGTATTTTGAACAATTAAATACGACCTTTTCTCTCTTATATACTGATGAATTACATTAAAACTTGCTATGTATATGTCAAGTTTGCATCGTCTATCAGAGGATATTTGGAACAAGTTATCCCCTCCCTCTAATTCGGATGGGATGACGGGGCCTTTCCTCTCTTAAAACCACTGTGTGTTTAGCAAATGATTCTTCAAAAAGAGATTTAGGTGGGTATTTCTGAAAACAAGTTCATTATAAGATTGTCATTACTTACCTTATATTATATAATTATTAGTAAATAATAATCAATTTATTGGTTACAATTGTGACAAAAGGAAGAAAGTATGTGTAAGTTGCCTCCTACCGTTTATTTTATTTAAAATGCCAAATATTTTAACAATATCCGTACTAAACTGTTGTTGAAATCCTAAATGTCGAGGGCAGGAATATATAATATTTGTAATGTAAGCAAAGTACAAGGTAGCCTAATTTACTGGGATAGGTAAAATGTAATCATGTATAATTAAAGGACATGCCTTCATCAATAACTGAGCAGGACCATCGGCTACGATAAATAAATAACATGTATTGTATTATAGTCTTGGTATATTGTAATGTCATAATTTTAAATGGCTTATCCTATATTTGTCATCATATTTTGCAACCTTGGACGGTAGATTGATTTTAAAAATAAGGGGGAAATCTGTTATGTAACAACAACAATGTTACTATTTGTAACTAAACTGACCGACTAGCCTTTACTCGATTAGCATACCACAACATTTATTAAAATATGACAGGCAAATGAATGTTTGATCCTTTTTTCAGGCAGCATTATCGGCTTTATTGTGTATTTAAATTCATGCGTTGTTATGTCTAGTAAAGTTAAACACAATTTGTTCCACACATGTTTTGAAAAATGTGGATGAAGACGCTCCACAAACATGGAGTACATACTAATGGCGCCTACAGGAATATAACTAAACAACTCCGCAATGCATGAATGTACAGCAAGCGGCATTGATTTAATTGTAGGCATAATGACAAGGCTTTAAAGCCTTGGTTTCCAAGATCACTAGAGCCAGCGTGAGCTGTCTTGAGTCATGTTGATGGTACTGTAATAACCTTCCGGCATCTGGCGGATGTCTGTTCAATCTTGGCGTGAGAGTGGTTTGCACGAAAATGACATTCATTGTTATATGAGGAATGTTATTATTTTTGATTTTTAGGATTCTCACATGGTGTTTAAAAAAGGCAAGATGAGGGTTTATTAAGGATTTTGATTTAGTTATTCTTTTGTAAACTAAAAACAAAAAACACTCCATTAGAAAAAGTAAATTTTACAAAACCCAACGTTACCTACAAAACTTAAGAGAATGCAACAAATTGTCATTTAGCACACAAGAAATTAACGTTGTCCACAGCGGTCCGCTCTGCGTGGGCTGCCGATTTTGATTGGTGATCCAAGTTGAGCTTACCACGCTGAGGATTCACTCCAGACAGATGGCGGGAAACCACTTGTCCTGCGTGTCCTTTCCCACTTTAAAGCCACACACATGCAGAATAACGGGTTAAAATATATCTTGATCATGTCCGCACATTTGTCCGCTCACGCTGTCCGTCCGGCCTAACCTTGAAAACAAGGGTTTACGGTGTACTGTTTCAAAATGGAGAGAACTAGCGGTTGCACCAGTGGCGTAGATAGACCTTTGTCAAGGGGGGGGGATATCTCATTAGGAAATACCAAAAAAAACTGTGTTCGTGACTAGCGCGGATACCGGTATACAAAATTGAAGACATCATTGGCGTGTCCCTTATATTCATAATTATTGATAGGCCTACATATCCAAGACATAAACTTTTGTATCAGGACAAAAACGTACTTGTATTAGTTGTAATCAGGACTGGAAAGTAATCGTTAAGCTAGAGTTGCCAAGTCACCGGATTTCCCCGGAGTTTTAAGATAAAAATATTGCTCCGGGGAGTTTCCTTGAAAAATAAAAATCTCCCCTTTTTGAAATTGTTTCCAAAAATGTGTTGAATAACGCCAATTTTTTTTTGAAATCCTATATATGTGAACGAAAATGTAGTGATGTTTGTAACTTCATCGTCATATGCAACGATCACTGCTGCTTTCAGATCACTTTTACATTGTCTACAAAATGAACTGTTCCTATTATTCACCCTAATTACAAGGGTGAAAGACAAACGTTTAATCTGGGTTATATTTTTGTTTGAAATCTATTAATGTATTGTTAATCCCAATATGTTATTAAATTGTCACACTATTGTTATACTGTACTATTGTATACTCAGTGTGTGTTATGGGTGGTTATAGTTATGTTATGCAGAAATTAGATACTGTAAATCAACATGTACTACATACTGAAATAATATACTGTAGAGAGTAAAATAAATCAGATGAGGAAGAAAATTGAAGCAAAGTTATGGGCTATGGCCCCTTGAAGCCTCTAGTACATTCCTAAATAAGCGATTTTTATCATTCCAATTATTATCCTATAAGAATAACATGGGGGCTGAGTACGCAACAAGGAACACAAAATATGGGTTTTTATGCAAATATGAATATAACTAAACTAGGCGAAGCCACATACCAAGTTTCATCAATACACATTCAGTAATAAGCAATAGCCTATCTGCTATCACTAAAAAAATGTTTATGTACAGTACATTGTTTTATAACTCCACTTAGTGAAG
Source organism: Allygus modestus (assembly GCA_963675035.1). Classification (NCBI taxonomy): domain Eukaryota; kingdom Metazoa; phylum Arthropoda; class Insecta; order Hemiptera; family Cicadellidae; genus Allygus; species Allygus modestus. The sequence continues at coordinate 235,640,432 of OY776111.1, read as the reverse complement.
GCATGTACCAAATTATATTAATTTATGTTCATAATTAAGAGGCATATAATATTTGACTTATTGTTCATAAGAATAACATGGGGCTGAGTACGCAGGTTTGTTGCAACAGGAACCTTTGGTAAAAAGGGCGTTTTTGTGAAAATAACAATATACCAGAACCAGGTGAAGCCGTAAACCAAGTTTCGTCTGTATACGTTCATAAATAAACAAGATATACAATTGTTCTGATTATTCAGAAGAACAACATTGGACAACGTACAATTTGGTCACCCTACCCTACACCTGTACAGCAGCGAATCAACAACCTGCCGCCGGGATTGGCGGGAAACAGCGAAGTGATTGGGGGAGGAGAGGAGAAGTGATGTTCTTGGGGTATCGACGATGCGCGTGCGGGTGCCTGCCAAGGCCGCGTCTCCACCACCGAGCAGCAAGCTAAAATTAGAAATAGAGGGGCTACATGTGATGACTGCGGAGTGTGATGTGCGTCCGACTCGCTGTGCAGTGGCATCGCCCCGAGTCCGGCGTCAAGACACATTTCCTCTTATCCTCTACCTTTATTATAAAAATAACCCCGTTGCAGCGAATCTGCATACTCAGCGAATTTCAAATGCTACTTCACTAAGTCATAAAGCTACTTGCCAACTGTTAGCAAAGTATATTCATACATCGAAATATGACATTTTATTTGTCCAGAAAAATACTCCTGGACACTGTAGTACGCCCATAGGCGTAATTCAGGGGGGGGGGGCACGGGGGCCAGTTGCTAGATGGATATTGTTCTTGTTCATTGTTAGATAGAGATATTAATCCAAATGTAACTGATATTTTTACTTCTCGACTTACCAAATAAAAACATATACATCTACTTTCATTTCGATTCCCATCATTCTCGTCCTCGGATTCAAATAATTGTTTCTTTGTTTCTTTACGTTTCAAGAGAACACTTCTAGTTATCGTTTACATTTCAATAGTGAAACTTATTGTGAATTCATGTAAGAAGATTGCAGAGGTAACTTAATAAACATTAATATTTAATATAATTCAAATACTCTAGACTTTATATTAATATTTAAAAGGGATAAACTTAAAACCTTTTGTATTTCTTATTTTAATATGTCGATAATTATAGTTGTTTGTATGCAAACAACAAGCCTACAAAGGAATTATTTCGAAAAACAGAATGATTAATGAACGGGTTTAAATATTAGTTTGCCATTCAAAACAATAATTAATAAATACTGTACTTATAGCTGAATTTACTAATTCGTAGGTAAAGTTATTTATTTGAAAATTACAAACAATCACCTACAGTATAATTTGATAGTGAATTTCCTTTTGAAAGTGAACTATTAGCATGACCCGCACGGTGAAACTTAAGCCCGGGACCACCATAGAAGTTCCTAACGTGACCCCCTGAACACGTTTTGGGGGGTCGTTCAAAATTGTATATATATAACAACAAAACAAGCATGAAATCTACGTATGCGGTGCATCTATTGGATTCAAATCGTAACGATGAAAATATGGACACAATAAATATCACGGTACTACAATATATGAAAAAAGCTAATAAAATGGATTCAAAAGAAGAACTACATATATTCATGAAATACAAAGAAAATCCTCAAAATATACTAAATTCATAAATACCCGTTACAAATCCAATTTTTAATAAAATATGGGAAATGAGACAAGAACATAAATAGATAGAATAGATATTAAAGAACTTGTATAGATATTATACATATGTTTTTAATTTAATTTAATTTTACTCTGATTTTATTTGTTTACATTTTACTATTACTTCTTTTATTGTATAACTTAAACCAAACTATGTGAAATTTATCAACCTTGAAAATGGCCTTAGATGCCGAAACATGTTGGTTTAAAATATAAAACTCGTAAACAAGGGTTCTCAGTTTTGATGTTATTAATTTTTAATATAATAGTAGCCCTTACCAGTGAATCGAATACAAATTTCACATGTATATAAATAAATATATATATATATATATATGTTTGCACTCTAGCGGTCACATTTTTTGTCCGATTTACTTAAAATTTTTTAGGGACGTTACTTTCTGTAATCAGTTGGACAATTTTGTTGGGCAAAACAATCGGAGAGCTCTAAACCCCTTTTTTGGTGATTAATCTTTCAAATTTTGAGTTTTTGGGCCCAAAAAGGGTCAGAAAAGCCCCGTAGGTAAAATTAATGCACGAAAAAGATGGGAATTAGAGAGGCGAAAGTTTTAAGCCCTCTCTCATCATTCTAGCATAAATATTTACCGAGTTATTAAAGAAAATGTGTATCGACCGAACACAGTACGTTGTCTTATGGGGGTTTTACGCTAGAAAAGCCTGTTATTCCTTTGTTAGAGTATTTGTATCATCCCCAGCAACCTCACGCCTACTTTCAAGCCTGTCTGGATCTTCTCCTAACCTTATAATGCGCAAAATTGTATTCCCAGCTCTGCTAGTAAATTAAACCAGGAGTGTCAACATTTGAGGTGCCAAATTAAAGCTATTTTTACGTAGATTTGCCAATACGTCTCAGAATTTTAAGAAAGGGCATCACTTTAACACAGTACAGTATGTCTTAACACAGTTTTTGTCTGTTCAAGCTTTTCATTCGGAAGTTCGTCTCTCACACCGCAGCGTGCTACGTGCGAACCATAGAACTCGTTTACATAATTTACAGAATAATAAAATTTCCATTTTTTCTTTTCTTATGTTATTTATTGTCACTTGTAAAACAATATAAAAAACTCGTCGTTAGTAAACTAAAAATATTACTGTATTTTCGTTATAGTTGACCAAATCATTATTTTCACTGTTACATATATTTTACTAGGCTTATTTAAGTAAATAAACTAGACTAGACTTTATATCGGCTCGTGCCTACGCAAAGGTATTACCTATGTAGGCCTAATTACATATACATTTGTCATGTTTTGTACAGTTTGTGTGTTAATTCCATAAATATATTTGAGAACTTTTCAAATAAACAAGTTAAAGTACCCCCTTATAATTTATTAGGCCTACTAGGTGTTTTGCGTTGTAAAACCAGTTAATCAATTTTTTTCACACAAGTTATAGCAGCTTCAAGAAAGGAATAACTGTCGTTTTCCCATTACTGTAAAGGGCTGAATTTTCGGAACAGTGGCGCTCTCTGATGGCGGAAGTCTAAACTTGTTGTTGATTGAAATCATCCGTTGTTATCATTATTTATTAAAACCTACAGTTTAGAAGACGGGGCAGTGAAACCACGTGATGTTGGTACCACTGTCAACGCGTAGTAAACGGCCGTCAGGGTGCCAGCGCAGAGACTAAATAAGTCCCGCACGCCCCTGCCCGCCCCTCTATGTCACTCTCCAGACGTAATACAATGGTAACAACACAGGTAACACATTACCAAGACGATGAATGTGATTAGATTAATTAATTTGATTTAAAGAAATTTCTCGGTCATAAAAAAAGTTTATTTTCAGTTTCATAATAGGGACTATTTTCCCTATTTGATGTTGATTCGTATTAGTTCCACGGGCTAACCACAGGATTTAGCACACACAACTATCCTAGTTTACGCGGTCAAAGCTGCAACGTGTCGGCTAGTAATTTAAGAAGTTAATTTTGATTATTACAAAAATCATGTATGTATCGTCTCTTTCATCAACCTAATGTAGTTGTACTAATGTAGGATGTGGCAAAACTCTATGAGTTTGCACATAGCAATATTTATTTATTTATTTAAAGTGCTTTAAATTGTATGTCTTGTAAAATTTTGTTTCAGTTGCTAGTTTTCATGGAATTTGACTTTGAAATATTTAAATGGCCGCCATTTTGAAATTTGATAAGTTTAATAAAAATTATTTTTGGAAAATGTTAAAAACCAGAAACTTAATGTTTATACCAAGTTTCAAAATAATATCTTGAAGGGTTTTTGAATTATTAATTATTTTCAAAAAAATACAAAATAGCGGATTACGCCTAAACTAAGCCGAAATCGAACAAATTTTACTCTGCATTTTCAACTTGTTTTTGTATTTAGAATATGGTTCTGCATAGCGCGCTACACATTTTTGTGACACCCTGTATAGACCTGATAATGTCAACATCCAAGATTAAGGCTCCACCCCCTCAGGTCCTATAAGTTCCAATGCAATTCTTATAGAATTGTATCATTTATAAAATTACCAGCTGAAGTTGATTCTCAGTTAGGGCATAGGAAATCAGATGGTAAAAAAATTAACAAAGATTCGATAGTGCTGGTCAGGTTATTATTTTTTATGTCTTAATTTGTCGCGAGCAAAGCCGCGGGTAGCAGCTAGTCATATGTATATAAAATATAAATCATATGTTAGGTCTGATAAAGAATTTACATTAAATTTGACTCATGAAAAAAAAATTAGTAACTGGAGTATTATAATAACTACAAATTACATCATTTTTTGCCTTCAGGTTCGCTCAAGCAACATGCAATGATTCTATTGTTGGATACTATGCAACACTTAATAATATTTAAGTTTTGGACACTATGCAACAGCCTAACTGATTTGGATACTATGCAACACTAAATGTTATTTAATTTTTGGATACTGTGCAACAGAATAACTGATTTGGACACTATTAAACAGCATTTAAAATAATAATAATTATAAAATTTAGGCTTGTTGCATAGTATCCAAAGAGCACAATATCCAAAAGTACAGTCTCGTTCAGGATTTTTTTTCTTATCATTCTACTTTTGAAATAGACTGTACCTTTGGATAAAATGCTATTTGGACACTATGCAACACTTAATAATATTTAGGTTTTGGACACTATGCAACAGCCAAACTGATTTGGATACTATGCAACACTAAATATTATTTAATTTTTGGATACTGTGCAACAGAATAACCGATTTGGACACTATGCCATTTGGACACTATTCAACAGCATTTAAAATAATAATAATTATAAAATTTTGGCTTGTTGCATAGTATCCAAAGAGCACAATATCCAAAAGTACAGTCTAAATAAGAAATATGTTTTCTTCCTCGGCTTTCCACTTCTTAAACAGAGTGTACCTTTGGACACTGTGCTCTTTGGACACTATGCAACACATAATAATATTTAATTTTTGGATACTATGCAACACAATAACAAGTTTTGGATACTATGCAATTGGACACTATGATATAGACCCGTTAATTTCACCATTATGCTATTGCAATATAGAAAAACAAAAACTGTTTAGTACAAATTCTTAATGGGGAAAAACGTGGTTGTATGCTAATGACTCAAAGAAATAATGTTGGTCAGCCTACTAATTCATTGCTTTCAACCGGTGCAACACCTCCCCTCCCATCCAGTCTTCCTTCTTTATCTCCAAGGTCAGATTGTTACTGCTGACCCAAACACTCCCCGTTCCCACTGTACCGAGGGTAAACAGCGGGAGTAACAATGTCATTTTCAACAACTACCTATCAACTGTCTCGATACTGACATTGAATGAATGAATCTCGATACCGATACCAATGTCCAAGAATCGGTGGTATCGAGAATTGACTCATCCCTAATTTGAACTATATAACGTTTTTAAATCAATAGTTCATTTTTGTTCTTTAATTATAGTCCATTACAGTATATACAGTAGAACATTGTTGAAAAAAGCTAATGATATAAAATATAACTAAATTATCTTTGGTGGTATCCTGCGTGCATGTTGGGGAGGTAAAAGTAGCCTCCATGTCTTCCTCTAGCTCCAAGTAGTTAAGAGAGAAGTGAGGGGTAGTGTCACCTGCTCCACTGTTCATACACAGGGTTGCCACCGACCGGGAAAACCGGGAATTATTCGTTAGTGATGCGTTCTCAATGGTCAGTGACATTAGTGATACGTTCCCGTTGGCCGGCGACGTTAGCGATGTGTTCTTTATGATCGGCAACGTTTGCGATGCGTTACCGATGGTAGGCGACGTTAGCAATGCATTCCCGATGGTTGGCGACGTTAGCGATATGTTCCCGATAGTCGGTGACGTTAGCGATGCGTTCGCGATGGTGGGTGACGTTAGCCTTATGAGTGTGAGAGCTATTGATGAGAAAACTTTACAAAATGCAGTCGCGATTGTCGGCGAGATTTTTTATTAAGATCAGTAAGATTAATTTGTATGTTTTTACAAACAGTGGGTAGAAGTGGCTCATTTGTAATTAATTGTTGCCTGGTCAGAATTGTTAATCGTTGATATGGAGCTCAGTTTCTAATTTGTTGTCTTTGGAGTTGCTGGATAATTTGTTAAAGCATAATTGGCTGGGTAGTCGGGCCGGATATAGGGGGGATGTCATGGGGGTCATGATTCCTCACAAAACCTCAGACCTTCATGTATTTTACCCATTTTTCACCTTAAAGGTTATTGTAATTTGACAATTTAGATATTTGTTTCACTCATGCCCCCCCCTCCCCCCCTAAAACAATAGTCTGTATCCGCCCATGTGGGTAGTGTATAAGCATAGCCATCTGTAGTACAAGTACACGGCGTTCGGATTTGGCAACACTGTAATCCCTCCAGCCACACGGGTCGCTTCAGCCTCCCACGCTTAGGGAGTGTTATTGTTCTCATCACTGTAGATACAATGACAGTAACATTTATAAATAACAAATTGAATTTTTCATGGTGTAATATAAATAGACAAGTCGTCGTTTAGAAAGTATCTGTAATAACATTAAAATTATAATTCTTGAGACGAATATAGCTATAAGCTTAAACATTTAAAATATTATGCTTTATTCTCTTAGACACCTTAGATAAATCACTATTTCTTTTCTTATAATATATCTTATAGAGTAACGGTAGTTATTTAATAAAATATGTAACATGTTTGAACTAATACAGAAGCCAGCTGATAATACTGTTGACCACAACTGCTGCATGATTTTTGCAAATCCATCAAAATACTGCTGTCAGATTTTACTGCTAGCATCGCCAACGAATGCAAAACACTTAATTTTGTTTACCATCTTAAAACTAGTTTACCTATCTACAAACGTACAGTAGCCCAAATTTATCAATCTGTACGCAGTCTAAACATTCATATTCTAATATTTTGTAAAACTTGGGATTTATTACTGGTTTTTCCTTTATCTTTTTTCTTTATTCTTTTTCCTCCTCGCGACAAGAAGCTTTACAAATTTGAACACAATGCAACTTTAACTATTAAATAAGTTAATAAACAAACGTATTAATAATAACACTTCATTAAAACTTAATTTTATTTATCTATTTATTATTTATTAAAATGGATTTATCATCACTAAGATACGAAGGCAAATAGGGAAATAATAAAGAACTCTTTAAATAAATAATGTTCTTTAAACTTTAGGCACAGCATTTTCCCTTAAAAGAGGTTTCTCTCTTCTATATTCATACCAATCACTATCTTTATTAGCGAATTTCCCCTATAGGGAAGAAGCTATTACCGTAGTCGGCATGGTAAGACCTAGGCCCGGGACCATGATAACTTTTCGTTTTGAGGTCCCCAGACCCCAAAAACACCATTCGTTCGATACTGTATATATATATATATATATATATATATATATATATATATATATCTATATATATATATATATATATGTGTCCGTGAGCACGATAACTCTCGTAAAAATGATCCGATTTTGACAAAATTTGGTATAAACATGTAAAGCAGCATTTATGACTTTAAGTTCGAAAACCAGACAGATCGACCTATCCAAAGGGGTATTTTGGGGGGGTTTTGTACCCCAAAAATGGGTTTTTTGAATTTTTTACATATAATTTTTGAAAAAGTCAAATTTTAGTTTTGACCATTCGATTCAGCTTAAAAAAACACACAATTTGGTATTTCGATCATTCCTCTACGTCAATTGGTTACCGAGATATTGAAAGTGCTAAACACAGTACGTTGTCTAATGTTATTCTTATGGAGGAAAAAAAAAATTTTTTATCTCGCTTATTTATGAACGTATACTGACGAAACTTGGTATACAGCTTCATCTCATTGAGGTCTATTGATATTTGCTCCAAAAAATTGTTTTTGCATAATTATCCCGTAGCAGCAAACCTACGTACTCAGCCCCCATGTTATTCTTATGGATAATAATTAAATGCTCTGTCTCCCTTAATTATGAACATAAATGAATAAAAACTGGTATACGACTTCACCTAGTTGAGTTATATTGATATTACCATAAAAACCCATTTTTTGTGTTCCTTGTTGCAGCAAACCTGCGTACTCAGCCCCAATGTTATTCTTATGGAGAATAATTAAAATTGTATATATCGCTTATTTGTGAATATATTTTTATGAAACTTGGTAAGTGGCTTTATGTAGTATTAAGACATTTATATCTCCATTGGAAATTCGCTGAGTATGCAGGTTTGCTGCAACGGGGGTATTCTTATACTTTGTTATCAAAATCAAGTCATCGTCACGAAAGTGTTTAATGCAGACACATGAATGGTTTGTCCGTGTCCAGTCTGATCTTTGTATGGTGCGAAGCTACAACTCGTAACGTGTTGGGTCTTTTGAAAATAGAAAACATTTAATATATTCCTCAGTTTTCAATTAATTGTTGTAATTACTTTTACATCCAGGAACCACACACGTATCGGGCATAATGCCAAACAAAATTAAACCTCAAAATTTGACATTTAACGCCACAAAATTAAATCAACATACGGAGCGTGCCGTGTTCGCCATTCAATGCAATGCTGCAAACTGGAGGCAGTGGCCCGCTCTTGCGACGTTTTGTACTAGAGATGGCTGTGGTATAAGTGGTCAGGTTGGTCGCTTCATAATCTGAGGTTTATTGTCAGATTAATTTCTAGTAAAAATCTTGAAAATGTTTGGAAATTTCAAAACTGGTTCCAGCCTCGGATGAAGTATAAATGGATAGTGCTCTCAATGGACAAAAACCGTGGAGGTCCCCGAGGCCGCTGGGTGGCAAAAAGGCCCGAGCTGGCCGCCTCGCCTTGTTAAATTAACTTTAATTATGTCTCACTGTGACCGTCTACTAACACTCTAATATTTTAAAAGCTTCATTCATGAAAAAATTAAATATTATAGAATCTAATAGTATAAATATTATTGCTGAAACTAATCGAGAATATTGTTTTTTATTTACAAGAAATTAGGCTTCATGCGGCGTGACATCACCTTAATTATGTCTCACTGAGAGCGACTGTTACTCTTTAAATCGGTTAAAACATAGACTAATGGAAATATAACGTTCTAAAGAAGCTAATCACGTAAATCTGATTACTAGAATAAGATAAAAGCCATTTTTTATCTTTGAAAGAAGTTTGAGCTTGCGCTCCGCAATCGAGACCGCAACGGGACTTCTATTACGACTACCTGTAACCAGCTACTAAAATTATAATTGATTAAAACTTATAATTGATTAAAACTTATAAAAATGGATGTTAAAAATACAAACGTTCTTACTTTTCTGTATTTGAAATGTGATCAAATATATACAAAAATCGTTTTGTCATAAAAATAGTTGACGATTTAACAAAACATAAAAAGTAAACACTAGTTCCGGTAGTTATGTATTTGTATTATTGAAATTGGTGTTATTTGTTTATAGATATTGGCGTGTTGTGTCTAACCACTTGCCTACCTGCTAATTTAGAAAACAATTAAATTAAGAAGAATTAAGATTAAATAAAGAAATAAGTGTTAACAATATTATAAACCTTATCGTTAAAGTTTTGAGACTTGCTTCTTATGTTATGATTTACCTCGTTTATTATACTAAAAATTAGTCATTTATATGAATGAAGGGAAATAAATTAAACTAGAATAAATAGCACTGCATTAATTGAACAACAATTTATTTCAATCCCTAAAGTAATTCCATAGTCTAGATCGTTCTGTCTTTCCGAGTATTCTACTGCTCCTTGAATTCAATTTGTCGCGCTCTTCCACGAAATCTGATCTTAAAAAAAGATTGTACATATATCGGCTAGTCTTACAAAAAAATTGTTCAAATAAAAAATAATCTTTAGAATTTTATTTACAACTTTCCCACTGACAGTTTTTACCTGACCAAAAAATAAAATAGTTCCTCACTTACTACTTTTTTTACCTCATTCTATATTCAAATTTAAAACATTCTGTGTCTAGTTGATTGTTAAAATTAGTTCAATTACTTTTTAGAATTGTAATGTATGTTATTTGATTCACCATTTAAAGCTGTCAAATTTGATGTAAAGATATAATAATTATCTCAGTTTTTTGTGGTATAAATATCAGTTTGAATGTGGTGCTGTTTTGTTGCCTGACATCGGGTTTTCGCAGATATACTCTTTTGCCACCCAGGGGCATTAATGGCGGCACGGTTTTCGGCTTATTAGCATTGCAAGGCGCTATCCATTTATATTTCATCCGAGGTTCCAGCTACCATAATAATACTTTCTAAGAAAATGTTTAATTTATATAGTAACAAGATGAGGGTTTGGGCCCACTCCCCACCAAGAACATTGAAAAATGCCTTTGTCGTCGATTGACACACAAAAAAAGATTGGTATATACTGTTTTCTTATTCTTATAGTAGATTGTATAATGCAAAGGTTAAATGTAATTTTATATAATTTGGTGTATCTACATAATTTACCCCTCCTATCAATTAAAATATTGTAAATTTTGTATATAGAGAACAAAATTAAGTCCATTAATATAAATAATTGACCCAGCTTATAAACCCATTTTTTAGAAAGCATAGAAAATGTGAGATATAACTTAAATAAAAAATAATAGCCTAAAATACTTTGTAAAAGTTATAATTTTTTGCCAAAGTAGCACTTTAATTTATATTATAAATCGTTATCAGTGTCGCAAATATATAAAAAATGCCGCCTGAGTTTACCTGGAATTTTGAGATTTTGACCTGGAAAACCTGGAATTATGCATGAATTTTGAATTGCAACTTTGGTGGCAACCCTAATACAGGGATGTCACTATGGGGGTGGGGGGCCACCCCCCAACAAATATTCAAATTCAGAAATGAAAAATTTGATAGTGTAAACATTCCGACTTTTGACCAATGCAAGTAGATTTTGAAATTTGAATTTTATGATGTTGAAATCTTTGTTCTCAAGTGTCAGATCACGTAAGTAGCTTTTAATATTTAAATTCAGTTGGCTACATGGTGCATGGATAGCATCAGTAGGAGCATATTTAACTCAACTTAAAATTCAAGTTGGAATATGGAATACACCGATAGCGGTCATCGATTAATTGTATCCAATTACAGCAAACTTGATTTCTACTAAAACGTCGTTCTAAATGGGAACTTTTGAGTATTTAAACACAATGTCCTTATAAAAGGCACTGTCGCGTCCCAGGACAACCTTCAAACTGGTCTATGCCAGTTTTGAGGCTGACATTGGGTACAACAAATGAAGTTGTCATTACATATGGTAAGTCTTTTGGTTGTCAATTATGACAAACTTCCCTTTCACCTTTGGTCCCTCCATTTGCAGCAGCTGGGGACAGAATCTCCGGGTTTGGTCCCCAACCTGAGAATGAATGGTCCCTGGCTATTGTACATGGATACTCTGTCAGTTCAGTTGGCCAGTTGGAGGGCAGCATGCCGGTCCCCAGTTTGAGCCTCATCCCAGCTGTCATTCAGAGTGCTCTGAAGGGTAAATTGGGCTGTCGTCCCATCCCACCCTTTCCTATTTTTGAATGACATGTTTGTGGGTGAGGTGTGTTCCATTGTTGGATATAATATTGGGCTTCACTCACCTAATTTTGTTGTTCTGGATTTCGTCAAACACTAATAAACACGGACACATTACGAATACGAATAAAAATAAAAAACAATCGTTCCAGAAGCAATCCGATGTTTCGTGGGACCGAAATAACGTCCCGCTTCTTCAGGGATTCGTTGACTTTATTTTTTCCTGCACGCGGGCGGAAGTAAAGTCAACAAATCCCTGAAGAAGTGGGACGTTATTTCGGTCCCGCGAAACGTCGGATTGCCTTCTGGAACGATTGTTTTTTGTTTTTATTTGTGTTTGTAATGTGTCCGTGTTTTTTAGTATTTGACAAGTTCCAGAACAACAAACATTAGGTGAGTGAAGTCCACCCTTTCCTGCCCTGCTATATTCTGTCCTTCCGTTAACCTGCGCAATATTCCCGCTTGTGGAAGACATGCCTAGCAGCTATACTGGGGTTTCAACAACAATGAATGAATCAATGATGAAGGCACTGTCGCTTGGACAAAAAACAATTTTAAATCATTTGCATGTTATTTTGTATTACACTAACAACCAAACACACAAAAATGAAGTGACCACTGATAACAAAAATTGGAGTGTTTTTATTTTACATCAACTTATATTTCTCAGTGTTACTCACACCAACTTCCTTTTAAATAGTTGAGATTATATCAAATATTTAAATAGGCCTAGTTGAGATTATATCAAATATTTTTCAATAACGGTTATGGAACTAGCAATACGAACGTAGTTAAATGTATTATTAATAGCTGTGACTAAGCAGTAATATTTAAAAACAAAAAAATTTACTCTAAATAAAACAGGTTTACATACCTTTCCGTCTTCAAGCCTTTGTTCACTAGCAGATGACTAGTTTCGGAACTACTGTCCCATTATCAAATCTGGTGTCGATAGATTAAAAAGTAAACACATAGTCACATAATCACAATTTAAACACTAACACAACACAAACGGACGGTACGATTGTGTTTTGTTAGTGTTTAAATTGTGATTATGTGACTATGTGTTTACTTTTTAATATATGACGCCAGATTTGATAACAGGACAGTAGTCCCGAAACTAGTCAGCTGATAGTGAACAAAGGATTGAAGACGGAAAGGTATGTAAACCTGTTTTATTTCGAGTCAAACTTCAGTCCTAGAGGCAATATGATTTTTTGTTAATGTTAGTTAATGGCAAATAAACAAGCTCTGTGTGTGATTGGTTAGCATACCTCTGAATAATGCTGGCAAGGGGGAAGCTTGTCTGCTCGCCTTTATCTTCATCTCTTTCCCACAATACTTCAAAAAAGTACACTGTCAGTTCATCAATAAACAGTGCTTTACAGTAACTTACTGCAGTTCGGCCGTTTACAAGAAAGTATTCTTACAGAAAGTGATTCTTGTACAAGAATCAAATTGTTTAAGACTGTTCCCAGTAGCCTTGATTGGAGCAGTTAAGTGCTGGCAGGGCCATAAATATCTGTCTCAGCTGGCACTGTTCTTGCATACAATGTCGAGCACAAGGTGTCTGTATGATTGAAAGATAAAATACAATTTTAAATGCTAAAAATGTCACTCACAGTCATAGTAAAAGGTGTTTCCACTCCAGATCATACAAAGCCTGAAAGTACAATTTTTAGGCTGTATGGCTTATTAAGATTTGATGAGGGAGTTACCTTGTGAGTGTTGTCTCTGTCTTGTAGTACTCTGTAGTACTGAGAGAAGGGATAGGAGTATTTTTTTTAATTATTTGATAGTTGAACGTATGGGAACGAGTCAGTTAACACTTTCGCTGCGTTTGACGTGTTTAAACATGAAAACCTCGTATGTCTCAATGTTGAGCAGTTTTCCAATTTCGGGTTACTTGCAGCGAAAGTGTTAACTGAGCTGTTACATTGCATATAACTTGTCTCAGTAACAGACAACTCTGAGGCTTGTTGATCATGGCTAATAAACGTGAGCATACAACTTGATTACTAATAAAGGAACTCAAGGTTGGACTTCCATAGCATTATGAAGTACGGTATTATATTTTGGGGATGTAGTCCTTTGGCACAGCGCATACTTCTGTTGCAGAAGAGAATCATAAGAACGATATGCAAGGGTATTTAGCCCATTGCAAAGGATTGTTTGTTGAATCCAAAGTTCTTACAATGCCAGCGCTTCTTGTTGTTGAGTCAGCACTAACAGTGAAAAGGAGAAATCAGGAGCATTGAAGTTTTAGAGAATTTCAAAAATAAACTGAAGGATTATTTGTTGAAGCGGCCTTACTACCTATTGAAGAATTCTTAGAAAGCAAGGAAAGATAGGCTAAGCCCATATGACGACCACGGCACAGTGTGCTACTAGTGGGAGAATTCCAAGTTTCAAGTATCAAGAAAGTTGCAAAAGTAGTGTGGTTTATTTTTGTTCGTACATTCTTGTCTCCTGAGTTGAATAATCACCAATTAGCCCTCTAGGTGTCACATCAAAAAACCTGAAATGTTACGCCATTTTTTTAACTTTTGCAGAATTTTATATAAAATGCTATAAAAAAATAAAATTTTGATATATTGGTAAACAAGTATACATTTTCTTAGAGAGCAGAAAATGGGCTATCTTTTAAAATAAAATTTGTTGGCCTAAATGTATGGTATAACAGTTCGGCTTGGGTTCAAATCTAAACAACCCCAAAAAAAAATTATTTTTTATGTTACGAGACCCGTAGAATATATTTAGACAGCCATAATCAAAAATCCAAGATATACATTTTGTTCAAAATTTAATAAGGAAAAAGAAAATATACATATATATATGTATATATTATATATGTATATATATATACATATATATAAAATACACAACAACGTAACCTCACATTACAGCATTCCTATTGAAAACATAACTAAACAGCTGATTAAAAACGGCTGCAAAATTATTAGTTCGCAAAAGGGCGAATATTATTAGTTGTTATGAAGCCCAGATGTTGCCGATCACTTTGGTATAACGGATGGTTCGAAACGACCGATCGTCAACGAGATATACACGCTAAACTGGATGTCTGCAAAGTCGACTGAAATCAGTCGATTGACACTCGAGCGTCAAAAATAGTCGACTGAAATCAGTCGATTGACACTTAGAGGGTTAGTAACCTTTCTTGTTTGTCAATTCAAGTAGCTACTCACTGATTTTTAAAACATTAACCTTTGTTGCAGGGGAGTATATTTTGCATGGCGGCTGTATTTGCTGTTTATTTCTACTGAACTCAGCGATTAAGAAGAGGATTGCAACATGATCTCAAGATTTCCCCTGTTGTAAATAAATACATAAATTAATTGTAATTGTGGTTGTGTTTTTAGTAAAGGTTTCAGTGCCTTAATGTTCGATTACCTTTATTTCACCCGTTATTTTCTTGAACCCCTTGCACTCGAAAGGCCACTCCCAATGGCCAGTGCCTTCTCCATAACAGCTTGTATTTATTCCTGCCTACATAGTCCTCTCAGGTCGTATAGCCACTCTGTGGCCAAGCCATTATCTTTGTCAGCCTGGAAGCCATTTCAGACCTGTGCTCATACCAGCTTGTATTTATTTTTATGATGTAGCCTCAAATGTGATATTGGAGGGTATATTGGATGGTTATAAAAACTCTTTATATAGTTTATTTTATTTTATATTTAATTTCTGTTTATTGCCAAACCAAACATGTTTAGCTATTTTGCAGTTTCTTTTAATACAAAAATGCAATGTTAGAGTTAATTTCACTCATGTTCTGAAAGGCTTTCAAAATCAGTTAAGGTGTTTTTGAGCACATCTTGTATTTCATCAACATAAATTGTCATCCAGTTTAAATTAATAACACTAATAATATTAAACACAGTTAACATTTATGAAAACAAATAATCACCATGTGAAAAAACAGCACAACAAAAGGGGTTATTTCTTAGGATTTAACAGAAGCAAAAAAATGTAAACATAGTTCAGAATTGCATGCTGGGACATTACATAAGTTTATTTAGTTCTCCACCAGATTACAGCAGCATACAGACAAGGTAAAAGTGGATTTTCTAGTCATATATTACTGTGGCCACTCACAGTGGCCATGCGAGCATTCGAGGAATTTTATACTGGCCACTGAGAGTGGCCATACGACCTGTGAGGAATAATGCACCAGAAACAAACCCCAGCTGATAAGGAAATGGCGGCAGCCACTGACAGTGGCCATACGACCTCAGAGGAACATTTTAAAATACCCTACCCGAGTGCAAAGGGTTAAAATATGTTCAGTGTAAAGTGCCCAAAAGAAAGTTTATTTCATCGTACTTTCTTTGGTGGTTTTATTATTTTAGGTTAGGCTGACCAAAAGTAAATTTGATAAGGATCCACCCGGCCATCTTACACTAATGGAACAAACATTTGTCCCAGCCGACCCCAAAGGGTTAAGATTTGTTCATAAGGAAATAATATTATATATTTTTCATGACAGGAAAAATTCTCATTGTTATAACACAAAGTTCTAAACCAATTAATAAATTGAAACTATATGAAAATACTCTGTATTACGGGCCTGAAATTATATAATAAACTAGTGGCTTGGTAGAGCCATAGCCCCTAACTTTGCTCCAATACTCTGCATTATCTGATCTGTTTATTCTTTACATGCTGAGGAAAATAAAAGAATATAAGTAGGAACTCGTGTCAGTTCGTAAATAAAGTAGACAGGTAATCACATGTTTTAATGTAAATAAAGCAGTCGTTTTTAAATCCCCATGCTTTTTGTTAAAGAGGGGATGTTTTACACTATTTCTTGTTTGCTGGTAACTTTAGAAATACTTCTATTTTTCCCGAGTCCCTGGGATCAAGAGATTTAATTTGAGCTGTCTCCCATTATGCAATCTGCCAAATTCCCACAATTTTGACTTAAAAATTTTGCTTACAGAATTATATATAAAGATTGCCGAATAGCTTTAAGTCGTTATTTCAGAACATTTAAAAATGCTAGTTAAGGAGGATTACAAGGCACTTCTAAATGATAAGACTTTAAATTTATAAAAAGTCACTTTCAAGTTTAATCACTATCACTGTAGTAGGCCTATGTTACTTGTTATTGTTGGATGTTAGCTTCCGGATTACTGTACCTAAAAGTGGTTTATGTACCTGCATTTAAGTAATCCAATTTGTTGCTTCATGCAACCGGTTTCAACTCCGTGGAGTAATCATCAGGCTGTTGGTACAAGGATAAAACAATCTCTTCATTTGAAGGTCGTCATGACAATCATCACACAAACGAAAACACATACGGACAACGGACATGGACATTTAAAAGACACTAAACACAAAAGGGGGGGTGCGACGCGTTCCGGGCGGAAGTGAAGTTTAGACTGCCGCGGTAAGTGGTGGTCAGTGATGTCGCCTGTCTTATCTCATGTCACCTGATGGTCACATTCCCTTTATCCCTCTCCCCCTCCAATAACTTAATACAGTATCAAATTTAAAATCTACAGGAAGCCAACAGCCACAGACCAGACTGTACATGCAGATTCACACCATCCTTACTCCCAAAACTGGCCGCCTATAATGGCTTTATTCACAGACTGCTGTCTGTACCAATGGAAATAAATGATTACAATGAGGAAGTTAATATAATTAAGCATATCGCCGTTGTAAACGGTTTCAAAAGCTGTCTGATTGACAAGCTAATTAATAAACATAAGAATAAGAAACTGGATGAACCAAAAACTTATAATTCTGCAGACTATGGCAATTGTTTAAGTAATAAATTTAGAAATTTAATTACCAAAACTAAAGTAAAAGTTTTGTTCAGGACGACCAACAAACTTAAATCGTTATTGAAAGAACGCCCACAGGAAAGTACGCCAATGTATGAAAAGAACGGAGTATACAAGATTAACTGCAATGTTTGTCCAAAATATTACATCGGCCAAACCTCCTGTTCTTTCAAGAAACGTTTTAGAGAACACATACCAAGAAAAACAACATCTCCTCAAACTTCAAATTTTGCTGACCACTTAATTTTGATTAATAATAATTATACGAATATAGACAGAAATATGGATATTTTACATTTTTCATAGGATCGTTACTACAGAAACACATTAGAAGAGTTTGAAGTTTACAGAGCAGTGAGATTTGACAAACAAAACGTTCTGAACGACAAACTTTCCTTCTGATTAAATTTTATTTATGATACAGCTATTAAGCTATTATTGGAGGGGGAGAGGGATGAAGGGAATGTGACCATCAGGTGACATGAGATAAGACAGGCGACATCACTGACCACCACTTACCGTGGCAGTCTAGACTTCACTTCCGCCCGGTACGCGTCGCATCCCCCTTTTGTGTTTAGTGTTTTTTAAATGACCGTTTCCATTGTCCGTTCGATGTCCGTATGTGTTTTCGTTCGTGTGATGATCGTCATGACGACCTTCAAATGAAGAGATTGTTTTATCCTTGTACCAACGTGATGATGTAAAACATGATGACTCCACGGAGTTGAAACCGGTTGCATGAAGCAACAAATTGGATTACTTAAATGCAGGTATATAAACCACTTTTTAGGCCTATATTACTGTATTAGTTTTTTACTTCATTATGCCAAATGTAGACTAGTTTATTTTTAAGTGATTTATGACAAGCAACCTACTTATTTGCAAATATCTTCTGTTTTTAATGTAATATGAATGTTTACGTTGCAATAATTTGAATAAATATATTTAATTACCATAGCTTACTAATTATTGAAAACATTATTTTTTTGACTAGGTGCTTAACCAGTCGGACCTTGAGTGTTTAAATAATAGCCCACTCTTTTCAGCTAAACAAATTGTATGCAACATTCTAACAATGCAAATCAGCTGATAGAGAATGAAGTAAAGGAAGTAGGAATGCCCACCTATGAACGTATTGATCTTGAAACTGACTTCTGCTACTTGTAAATTGGGATGTGTTACAAATAAACATGCTTTATAGATGTCCAGAGTTTGCGTGGTAGACTGATAATGTGTTTGGTTTTGTTCATTCTGCTGATACACTTTGGCTACTGGTTCTTGAATGTTTGTTGGCATCATAACATAAAAAAAGGCCAAATGATCAATCGTTCATTAAATAAAACAACACAATGCTTGTATATACTTACCTTCTAATTATGAGTGTATATTTAATAAACAGTACTTTTAAGGTGATAGTATTGTTTTGACGTAATAAAGTGTTTTATTCAGAGAATGATTATCGAGAAATAATTGTTAACAATTGATTTTATGCATTTTAGAAAATAAGTGATTCAGTTCAAATTTTAGTTCCTTTGAATCGGGTAATTCAAACAAATCATACTGCTAAGAACAATCACAGTCACTAAATAAATTTAGATTATATATTTCTCATTAAAGACAACGTTTATTTCCATTACACTTGTCATACATGGACAGGATTCGTATTTGTTTTGTAGGGGTGTGCGAGTATTCGAACTTCGAGTTTTTTCGAGCCGAATATTGCAGTATTCGGCTCGGCTCGAGATTTGCAAAAAAGCTCGAAGTTCGAGCCTAATATTTAATACGCTGACTAGTGAAAAGAGTCGGTTACAAAAGTAAATTTAAAGCAAAAACTTTCCAGAATCAATGTTAAATTCTCATAGCTTGGATTGGTAGAGCTCCATTTCCATAACAGATATAAGTCAGCAATGCTAATGCTTTCGGTTCTTCGTTTAAAAAGTAACGAAATATAAAAGTACTAATATTTTTAACTGTCGACCTGATCAACCAAAGCAATGGATCTATTTTCTCTACGCTCATCAATCACATAAAGTGGACACAATTATTATGTTTGCAGCACAGTGCTGCCGTTACCCAGTTGAGTTGTGCAATATTTCACAGTTAATAATAATTAATACAACAATCCTACTGCTCCAGAAAAAGTACTCCAGCAAAAACTGAAATCCATGAAAACACATTTTCTAACTGTTGCAGTGGTACAGTCTTTACTGCAACTTAAAATTGTTGCACACTACTCAATAATGATTTCGTGGTGTCTAAAATTATATCTGGCAACACTGTTGATTGCGAACTGTCTGAAGACGAGTGAAGATGGTTATAATGTAATAATGATTTTGCCTGACCAATAGCTAGGTTGAAGGTGATGAACGCCAAATCATGACGGTGTTTTGGTGTGCAGCCAAAATAGTACTCCCCAAAAATTGTATTATTAAAAAATCATTAATTATCAGTAGAATATAAAGTTATTAAAGAGATAAAGTGAATAAAAACACAACTGTAACTATACTGTAAAAATTATTTTCGCTTGGCTGTTGTAATACTTTTTAATTCTAAATCACTAATTGCGAGATTCACAAGATATAAGGATTTTATAAAAATTCTAAATGGTTACGTCAAGCATGTTATAATACCGGTAGTCATATTTTTTACAAGGTTATACTTGATTATATTCTATGTACGCTTAACCAAGAGCTGAGAGCTAAACACGATTAACCCATTGGCTTAGACACACGAGCTGGTCTCGTTCCTTACTTGTAATTTTCTAAGCCTATGAATTGGAATAGAAATTTGTGTTTTTAAATGGATTAATGGTTTATTTTCATTAAAATATTGTTTTCATTCAGTTATTCGAGTCACATTGGCACACACACAGTAGACAAGTAAAAAGTATCAAAATCAGTGTTCACCATGTGCAACTCACAAAGAATTAACTGATCCCGTCAACTTCCAAGCAACTGTTCTCCTATCGGAACTGTTTGAATTGGGCATTTCGTTGACAACATTTGTGATTTCCAACAAAAGACAGGGGTATCTGTGGAAATTGCTTCTTATTTTCAAACATCAAGAAGAGTGATTAGAAACGGAATGTCTCATGAATATTTTATCAAACAGCTTCTTAATGATTTTACCATCCGCCTGCAACTTGAGGGAGGTGGAGCTTTGGCTGAGGAGCATCAGGCTGACACCTCTAACATCTCCACCACCAACACCACCGCTGCTGATGAGGCCACTACTCCTGAGTCTACCACCCCTACCCCAACTGTTGCTGCCACCACCACTGCTATTGACACACTGCATTTCAGACGCTGCCGATCTGCCAACACAACCTGCCATACCCCATGCTGCCTCTCCAATGTGTAATCAAACATCAGAGAGCTTTCTCCAGTCACTCAGCCAGTTGTCCATGTCTGTTTTTCCACCGCTAGGGTCATCACAGTCGACTCCAAACAACAGCTGGAGAAGAGAGACAGCGAGCTCAGAGGGAAATGTTCTGGATAGTGCAGTGAGTTCAGTGTCTAATCAAAAAGTCAATAAAGTATCGTCCCATTTTGTACTGGAAGATCCAGTGATAGTGAATCTAGTATAGTTTTAGAATCCATTTCATGTAATTCCATAGTAAATGTCCACCCCCACACAAACACACTTTACAACAAACCACAAACTACTCAGTTAAGTATTCAATCATACAAAATAACACTAATTCTAAAACAACACAACACAACTTTGTATGGCCTAACTCCCGTTTTCATTTTAATCTCACTGACAATAACAAAAGTAAAAGAAACAAATTGTATAAAAATGTTCCATCAAAACATTCAGCACTTAGCTTCAAGAATTGAGCCTTTACTAATTAGTAAAGGCTTAATTCTTGAAGCTTAGACGAATTAAGACCCCATATTGTTATATTGACTGAACATGATATGAAAAATCATGAAATAAACAGGCTGAATATCCAATATTATGAAATAAATAGCTTTTTCTGCAGAGAAAATATAACTAAAGGTGGAGCTGTAATTTTAAGCAAAAAGGGTTTAAACTGGAAGCGGGAGGAAGTTCCAAAACATTTGAATGGCATGAGACTACAGGGAAACAATTTGAGTACTGTGCTTGTAGCTATGTTGTTAATAAGCTTAAAATGTTAGTTATAGGAGTATACAGGTCACCTAAATCAGATTGATTTTTTTAATAGGTTAAGTGTATTGGTTGACTATCTAAAAAAAAATATATATAGTTATAGGGGGTGACATAAACATTAATGTCCTAAAAAATGATAATGATCATAAACTTTTAAAGAGAACAATAAAAACTCAGCATGAAATATCTCGTGGACTTCCCAACAAGAGTAAGAGAGGATTCAGAATCAGCAGTCGACAACTATTTTGTTACAGATTTTAACAATAGTACAATAACCGTTGAGGGAATAGTAACTCTTCTTTCCGATCACAATGGACTATTGCTTCTAATTAACAATAAAAAATAAGTAGTAAAATAATTAGACAAATACCAATAAAACGTATGAAACGTAAGTTTTCCTCAGAAAACATGGATCTATTTCAAAAGTTTTTAGAACATGAAATTTGGGAGAATGTTTACATGGCTTCTGTAGATCAAAAATATGACGAATTTTACAGTACCTACTTTAAAATTTTACTTTGATACGTCATTTCTTAAAGTCATGTTAACTGATAAATACCCCCGTAGCAGCAAACCTGCGTACTCAGCGAATTTCCAATGCATATATATGTATCTTAATACCACATAAAGCCACATACCAAGTTTCATCAATATACATTCATAAATAAACAATTTGTGACATTTTAATTATTCTCCATAAGAATAACATGGCGGCTGAGTATGCAGGTTTGCTGAAGGAAGGAAAACAAAAAATGGGGTTTTATACAAATATCAATATAACTCATTTAGGTAAAGCCACATACCAAATTTCATTAATTTATTTTCATAATTAAGGGAGATAACACGTTACTTATTCTCCATAAGAATAACATGGGGCTGAGTACGCAGGTTTGCTGCTACAGGAGCCTTTGGAAAAAAATTGTTTTTTGAGCAAATATCAATGGTCTACAACCAGATGAAGCCGTATACCAAGTTTTGTCAGTATACGTTCATAAATAAGCGAGATATAAAATTTTTCTTTTCCTCCATAAGAATAACATTAGACAACGTACTGTGTTTAGCACTTTCAATATCTCGGTAACCAATTGACGTAGAGAAATGATCAAAATACCAAATTGTGTGTATTGTTAAGCTGAATCCAATGGTAAAAACTAAAATTTCATTATTTCCAAAATTATATGTAAAAAATTCAAAAAACCCATTTTTGGGGTACAAAACCCCCCCAAAATACCCTTTAGGATAAAGCGATCTGGCTGGTTTTCGAACTTAAAATCATAAATGTTGCTTTACACGTTTATACCAAATTTCATCAAAATCGGATAATTTTTACGAGAGTTATCGTGCTCACGGACACACACACATATATATATATATATACAGTTTCGAACGAATGGTGTTTTTGGGGTCTGGGGACCTCAAAACGAAAAGTTATCATGGTCCCGGGCCTAGGTCTTACCATGCCGACTACGGTAATAGCTTCTTCCCTATAGGGGAAATTCGCTAAAACACGAACAAAATTGGATTTTAGATGAGTTGAAAAATAAAATACCCCCGTAGCAGCAAACCTGCGTACTCAGCGAATTTCCAATGCATATATATGTATCTTATTACCAAATAAAGCCACATACCAAGTTTCATCAATATACATTCATAAATAAACGATTTATGACATTTTAATTATTCTCCATAAGAATAACATGGCAGCTGAGTATGCAGGTTTGCTGAAGTAAGGAACACAAAAAATGGGGTTTTATACAAATATCAATATAACTCATGTAGGTAAAGTCACATACCAAATTTCATTAATTTATTTTTATAATGAAGGCAGATAACACGTTACTTATTCTCCATAAGAATAACATGGGGCTGAGTACGCAGGTTTGCTGCTACGGGAGCCTTGGGTAAAAAATTGTTTTTTTGAGCAAATATCAATTGTCCACAACCAGATGAAGCCGTATACTAAGTTTCGTCAGTATACGTTCATAAATAAGCGAGATATAACATTTTTCTTTTCCTCCATAAGAATAACATTAGACAACGTACTGTGTTTAGCACTTTCAATATCTCGGTAACCAATTGACGTAGAGAAATGATCAAAATACCAAATTGTGTGTTTTTTTAAGCTGAATCCAATGGGAAAAAATAAAATTTGACTATTTCCAAAATTATATGTAAAAAATTCGAAAAACGCATTTTTGGGGTACAAAACCCCCCCAAAATACCCCTTCGGATAGAGCGATCTGGCTGGTTTTCGAACTTAAAGTCATAAATGTTGCTTTACACGTTTATACCAAATTTCATCAAAATCGGATAATTTATACGAGAGTTATCGTGCTCACGGACACATATATATATATATATATATATATATATATATATATATATATATATATATATATATATATATATACAGTTTCGAACGAATGGTGTTTTTGGGGTCTGGGGACCTCAAAACGAAAAGTTATCATGGTCCCGGGCCTAGGTCTTACCATGCCGACTACGGTAATAGCTTCTTCCCTATAGGGGAAATTCGCTAAAAAAGAATTAATGCAGTTAGGTTTAACAATTTTAGAAAATAAAAAATATACTCTAAAGCAAGAACTAGTACCCCCGTCGCAGCAAACCTGCGTACTCAGCGAATTTCCAATGCATATGTATGGGTATCACTACTACCTAGAGCCACTTACCAAGTTTCACAAAAATACATTCATTAATAAGTGATATATAGCATTTTATTTATTCTCCATAAGAATAACATTATAATTGAGTATGCAGGTTTGCTGCAACAAGGAAAATAAGAAATTATCAATATAACTCAACCAGGTGAAGCTATACCAAGTTTTAGCGAATTTCCCCTATAGGGAAGAAGCTATTACCGTAGGTCTCATGGTAAGACTTAAGCCCGAGACCATGATAACTTTTTGTTTTGAGGTCCCCAGATGCCAAAAACACTATTCGTTCAAATTTATATATATGTATATATATATATATATATATAAATATATATATATATATATGTCCGTTAACACGATAACTTGAGTAAAAAACGTCTGATTTTGATGAAATTTGGCTCAAATGTGTAAAATGACATTCGTGGCTTTAATTTCGTAAACCAGAAAAATCGGACCATGGGAAGGGGGGTTTATGGGGGTTTTAAATTTTCCAAAAAACAGTTTTTTGCATTTTTCACCCTAAAATTTTTAAAAAACTTAATTTTAATTTTGACCATGTTATAGAGCTTAAAAAAACAAATAATTTAGTATTTTGAATAATTAACCTAGGTTAAGTGGTTGCGGAGGAAATCCAAAAAAACCTGCTCATAAAATCTCCCATGTTAATCTTATGGGAAAAAGGTTTTTGGCTTTTCCTCAGTTTATTTTAATGTAAACTTCACATTTGCTTTTACCAATCTGTTCAGTTCCACAAAACAATCATTTTGGTGTTTAAATTGTGATTCTACGCCCAACCGTTGCAGAGATATTCAAAGTGCTAAACACAGTACGTTGTCCAATGTTATCCTTATGGAGAATAAATAAAATTTGATATCTCGATTATTTATTAATGTATGTTGATGAAACTTGGTATGTGGCTTCAAGTAGTACCGGTATATTGATATTTCCACAAAAAATTGATTTTTTGTTGATTATTCCCGTAGCAGCAAACCTGCGTACTCAGCCCCCATGTTATTCTTATGGAGGATAAGTAAAATGTACTGACTCCCTTAATTATGAACATAAATTAATAAAACTTGGTATCTAGCTTCACTTGGTTGAGTTATATTGATAATTATATAAAAACCCATTTTTCTGTTCCTTGTTGCAGCAAACCTGCTTTCTTAGCCCCCATGTTATTCTTATGGAGAATAACTTGAATGTCATATATCGCTTATTTATGATTGAATATCGATGAAACTTAGTATGTGGCTTGGCCTAGTTAAACTCTATTTATATTTGCATAAAAACCAATTGTTTCTGTTCCTTGTTTCAGCAAACCTACATACTCATTACCAATGTTATTCTTATGGAGAATAATTAAAATCGCTTATATGTGAATATATTTTTATGAAACTTGGTTTGCGGCTTTATGTGGAATTCAGACAAATATTATGCATTGGAAATTCGCTGAGTCTGCAGGTTTGCTGCGACGGGGGTATTATTAATTTGGGTTCATAACTAAGGGAGATATAAAACTTATTATCCATATGAATAACTTGGGGGCCGAGTATGCAGGTTTTGCTGCTACTGGGAAAAATCAAGAAAAACCATTTATTTGTGCTAATATCAATATACCACAACTAGTTGAAGCCACATACCAAGTTTCATCAATATACATACATAAATAATCGAAATATAACATTTTATTTATTATCCATAAGGATAACATTGGACAACGTACTTTGTTTAGCACTTTCAATATCACTGCAACGGTTGGACGTAAAACAACAATTAAAACGCCAAAATGATTGTTTTGTAGAGCTAAACTGATTGGTAGAAATAAATGTGGAGTTTTTAGTGAAATTATCTGAGGAAAATCTAAAAACCGTATTCCCATAATATTAACATGGGAAATTTTAAGGACATATTTTTTTACTTTTCTTCACAACGACTAAACCTAGCTTAATGATTCAAAGTACTAAATTGTTTGTTTTGTTAAGCTCTATAAAATGGCTACAACCTAAATCTAGTGTTTTTAAAATTTTAGGGTAAAAAGTTCAAAAAACTGATTTTTGGACAATTTTAAACCCCCTTCCCATGGACCGATCGATCTGGTTTTCAAACTTAAAGTCATTAATGTTACTCTCCACATTGTGCCCAATTTTATCAAAATCGGGCGCTTCTTTCAAAAGTTATCGCGGTAACAGACACATATATATACATAAATTTGAACGAATAGTGTTTTTGGCATCTGGGAACCTCAAAACAAAAAGTTGACATGGTCTCGGGCTTAAGTCTTACCATGCCACCTACGGTGATAGCTTCTTACCTATAGGGGAAATTCGATAAAACAGAAAAATCTGAACTACAAGTTAAAATTGGTGCAAGCTAAAACAAGGTACTTTGAAAATAAGATTTAAAAAATCTGATAACATACAAAAAAACTGTGTGGCAGATTATAAACTCAGAAGTTGGGAAAAATATTGAAATAAAAATATTTATTTAAAAAAGGACAATTGTTATGTAGATGACCCTAGAACTATCGAAAACATATTTAATAAATATTTTGTAATGTTTGTAGTGAATTTAATACAGAAAATTTAAATAGTAGTACTAATGACAGTGAGAGTTGTATTAAAACAAGTTTTAGTACAACTGACAGTGAGAGTTATATTAAAACAAGTTTTGGTTTTAAGTTTGTTGATGCAGGGGAGGTGGAAAGAGTAACTGGCTCTTTAAAAAAACAAAAAATTCAACAGTTCACGATGAAATCCCTGTTAAAGTTATAAAATATGTGAAAAAATACTTAAGCCAAATTTTAAACCACTTAATAAACTCATATTTTGTTTCTGGACTGTTCCCTATCATTTAAAAATTTCAAAAGTCATACCAATTCATAAAAAAAGATTACATAGAAACTGTGTTTAACTATAGGCCGATTTCTCTTCTCCGGGTGATATCAAAAATTTATGAGAAAATAGTTAATAATCAACTGTTAAAATATTTAGAGGACTTTAAATTGTTAAACGATTGTCAGCATGGCTTCAGACCTGGAAAATCTGTGATCACTGCTGCAGAATCCTTTATTGAATCTATAATTGAGTTGGTAGACAAAGGGGAATTAACAACCGGAATTTTCATGGACCTGTCAAAAACGTTTGACAGTGTCAACCACGATCAATTAATAAATAAACTGCAAATGTTAGGGATATCTAAAAATTCTATAAAATGGTTTCAATCATATCTTAATGGTCATTGTCAGTTTGTGGAAATAACCCAACAAACCCAAGACAACATAATTCTAAAGTCTTCATCTGAAAAAGAATATATAAAATGTGGTGTCCCTCAGGGATTAATCCTGGGTCCTCGACTGTTTTTGTGCTACATCAATGATGCAGGCAATTCTTTAACAAGCCTACCTCAAAATAATCGCTGTTTTCATGCTGACGACACGAATCTTAGGGTATCGGCCGGTACACCCCAAGAAGTCGAGATCTTGAGTTTTGTTGAGCTTGAAAACATTGGAGGTTCCTTGGATAGGAATAAATTAAAAGTTAATGTCAAGAAAACCAACTGCATAGTATTCAAAACACATAAAAACAAAGAGATAATTGATCCAATTATAATTATTTACAACGAACAACAAATTGAAAATAACACTAACACAGTTTCTAGGTCTAATCATAGATCAAAATTTAAGCTGGACTGGAATGCACGTGTAGATGAAGTATTGGCAAAATTAAGATCGGGAATCTATTCATTATCTAGAATGTCATTCTTTTTTAATAAAAAAACACTAAAAAATATATATTTTGCAAATATTCATTCTCATTTAGCTTATGGCTTATGCCATTATGATTCAACCACAAAATCAAATATGGATAGCATACTAAAATTACAATACCCCCGTCGCAGCAAGCCTGCATACTTAGAGAAATTCCAATGGAAATATAAATGTCTTAATACTACATAAAGCCACTTCCTAAGTTTCATAAAAATATATTCACAAATAAGCGATATATACAATTTTAATATTTCTCCATAAGAATAACATTGAGGGTGAGTACGCAGGTTTGCTGCATCAAGGAACACAAAAAATGGGTTTTTATGCTAATATGAATATAACTCAACTAGGTGAAGTCATATACCAGTTTTTATTCATTTATGTTTATGATTAAGGGAAGAATAACATGGGGCTTAGTACACAGGTTTGCTGCTATGGGAGCCCTTGGCAAAAAATTATTTTTTTGAGCAAATATCAATAGACCACAACCAGATGAAGCCGTATACCAAGTTTCATCAGTACACGTTCATAAATAAGCGAGATATACATTTTTTCTTTTCCTCCATAAGAATAACATTAAACAACGTACTGTGTTTAGCACTTTCAATATCTCGGTAACCAATTGGAATGATAAAAATACCAAATTGTGTGTTTTTTTTAAGCTGAATCCAATGGTAAAAACTAAAATTTGACTTTTTCAAAAATTATATGTAACAAATTAAAAAAAAATACACCCGTCGCAGCAAACCTGCATACTCAGCGAATTTCCAATGAATATATAACATAACACTTAACAGGATTCATAAGAAATGTATTCACAAACAAGCGATATTTAAAATATTAATTATTCTCCATAAGAATAACATTGGGGATGAGTACGCAGGTTTGCTGCAACAAGGCACGCAAAATAATGGGTTTTTATGCAAATATCAATAGAACTCATCTTAGTGAAGTCACATACCAAGTTTCATCCATATACATTCATAAATAAGCGATATATAACATTTTAAGTATTTTCCATAAGAATAACATGGGGACCAAGTACAGTACCTAGGTTTGCTGCTACAGGAACCATAGGCGAAAAATTATTTTTTTGTGCAAACAACAATAAACCATAACCAGATCAAGCCATATACCAAATTTTGCCAGTTTATGTTCATAAATAAGCGAGATATACAATTTTTCTTTTTCTCCATAAGAATAACATTAGACAATGTACTGTGTTTAGCACTTTCAATATCTCGGTAACCAATTGACGTAGAGCAATGATCAAAATACCAAATTGTTTGTTTATTTATGTTAAATTCAATGGTATAAATTAAAAATTGATTTAAATTAAAATTACACGTGAAAACCCCAAAAAACACATTTTTGGGGTACAAAACCCCCCAAAAACCCCCCTTCGGATGGTGCGATTCATCTGGTTTTCGAACTTGTTCAAATAAATGGTACTTTACACATTTGTACCAAATTTCATTAAGATCGGACCTTTTTTACGAGAGTTATCGTGCTTACGGACACACATATATATATATATATATATATATATATATAAATATATAAAAATTTGAACGAATGGTGTTTTTGGCATCTGGGGACCTCAAAATGAAAAGTTGTCATGGTCTCGGGCTTAAGTCTTACCATGAGACCTACGGTAATAACTTCTTCCCTATAGGGGAAATTCGCTAAAAAACATTTTTGGGTACATAACCCCCCAAAATACCCCTTCAGATGGAGCGATTTGGCTGGTATCGTGCTCACGGACATATATATATAGTTTTGAACGAATGGTGTTTTTGGGGTCTGGGGACCTCAAAACAAAAAGTTATCATGGTTCCGGGCCTAGGTCTTACCATGCCGACTACGGTAATAGCTTCTTCCCTATAGGGGAAATTCGCTAAAAAAGAATAATAATGAAATTAGGATATTATGAAACAGCAAAAGACAAATTTAAAGAATTAGGGATTTTAACAGTTTATGGACAATATATCTTAGGTACATCCATCATTGCAAAAAATTATTCAGAAAACTCTGACCTATAATACCAGACATAAAAAATTTATTACTTCAATGCAACATTAATTAACATTTTATGTAAAAAATACCCCCATTGCAGCAAACCTGCATACTCAGCGAATTTCCAATGAATATATAACATAACACATTAAAAAACTTAACAGGATTCATAAGAAATGTATTCACAAACAAGCGATATTTAAAATATTAATTATTCTCCATAAGAATAACATTGGGGATGAGTACGCAGGTTTGCTGCAACAAGGCACACAAAATTATGGGTTTTTATGCAAATATCAATAGAAGTCATCTTAGTGAAGTCATATACCAAGTTTCATCCATATACATTCATAAATAAGCGATATATAACATTTTAAACATTTTCCATAAGAATAACATGGGGACCAAGTACCTAGGTTTGCTGCTACAGGAGCCATAAGCGAAAAAATGTTTTTTTGTGCTAACAACAATAAACCACAACCAGATCAAGCCATATAGCAAATTTCGCCAGTTTATGTTCATAAATAAACGAGATATGCAATTTTTCTTTTTCTCCATAAGAATAACATTAGACAACGTACTGTGTTTAGCACTTTCAATATCTCGGTAACCAATTGACGTAGAGCAATGATCAAAATACCAAATTGTTTGTTTTTTAAGTTGAATTCAATGGTATAAAATAAAATTTGATTTAAATTAAAATTACATGTGAAAACCCAAAAAAACACATTTTTGGGGTACAAAACCCCCCAAAAACCCCCCTTCGGATGGTGCGATTCATCTGGTTTTCGAACTCGTTCAAATAAATGGTACTTTAAACATTTGTACCAAATTTCATTAAGATCGGACCTTTTTTTACGAGAGTTATCGTGCTTACGGACACACATATATATATATATATATATATAAATATATACAAATTTGAACGAATGGTGTTTTTGGCATCTGGGGACCTCAAAATGAAAAGTTATCATGGTCTCGGGCTTAAGTCTTACCATGAGACCTACGGTAATAGCTTCTTCCCTATAGGGGAAATTCGCTAAAACGACCTACACAGGAGTAAAATGTTTAAAGCATTTACCAAATGACATTAAAAATGATGAAAACATTACTAAAGTTAAGAATAAATTAAAAAAATTACCTGTTAGAAAAAGCCATCTATTTATTCCCTTGAGGAATTCTTGTCCAACCCCCCCTCTAGACTTGTTTATAGTCTGCTTTCTCAAAACATATTTTGTTTTCTCCTTGTTTTAGCGAATTTCCCCTATAGGGAAGAAGCTATTACCGTAGTCGGCATGGTAAGACCTAGGCCCGGGACCATCATAACTTTTCGTTTTGAGGTCCCCAGACCCCAAAAACACCATTCCTTCGAAACTGTGTATATATATATATATATATATATATATATATATATGTATATCTATATATATATATGTATATCTATATATATATATATATGTATATCTATATATATATATATGTGTCCGTGAGCACGATTACTCTCGTAAAAATTATCCGATTTTGATGAAATTTGGTATAAACGTGTAAAGCAGCATTGATGACTTTAAGTTCGAAAACCAGACAGATCAACCTATCCAAAGGGGTATTTGGGGGGGGGGGGTTTGTACCCCAAAAATGTTTTTTTTATAGTTTTTTACATATAATTAAAAAAAAATCAAATTTTAGTTTTTTCTATTGGAATCAGCTTAAAAAGATGCACAATTTGGTGTTTTAATCATTGCTCTACGTCAAATGGTTACAGAGATATTGAAAGTGCTAAACACAGTACGTTGTCCAATGTTATTCTTATGGAGAATAAGAAAACTTGTATATCTCGCTTATTTATCAACTTATCCTGATGAAAATTGGTATATTGCTTCATATCGTTGTGGTCTATTGATATTTGCAGTAAAAAAAACATTTTTTGGCCGATAGTTCCCGTTGCAGCAAACCTACGTACTCAGCCCCCATGTTATTCTTATAGAGAATAAGTAACGTGTATCTCCCTTAATTATAAACATAAATTAATAAAATTTGGTATGTGGTTTTACCTAGTTGAGTTGTACTGATATTTGTATAAAACCCCATTTTTTGTGTTCCTTGCTTCAGCAAACCTGCATACTCAGACACCATGATATGTGAGGTGGAATGCGAAAAGGGACCTCTTGTCGGCAATTTCCGATTTTGAGTTATTGATATTTTTATTATCACCTTAAAATTCCTAACAGTTTGGTGCAAATTTCATGTCTCTACGATTTTTTTTTGTTTGAGTTATGGACGTTTGAACTTTCTCGAAGGGTGAAGGGCATTTTCAGGAAAACGCCCTCAAAAAGTTTAAATAAACTCAGAATCTATATTTTTCATATTTAAGCGATGCTTTTGGTATCAATGCAAAGCTTATAATGTCCTCTTTAGGAAGAACACTAGTAGTTTCCTTAACTAAAGCTAGAATTTAGGCTTATACTGTGTTTATTGCAACATGTAGTACACAAGGGTATTTTCTGAAAAGGGACCTCTTGTCGGCCCCGTGTTATATCTCCATAACGACAAGAGATACCTTTTCAAGGCTGAACATTTACTGCTGCCACATTGTTGTTTAAGTGTTTTATCCAATAATTAGTTTAATATAGTCAAAATGAAGTATAATTAACATCCTAATTAGAAAATAATATCGATAGTTTGAACGTTGACCATTGAAAAGACAAGTGGGACCTATTGCTGAAAGGACTGTATAGGAAAGTCAACGTTTTTTAACCAAAACCTCGGTTATAGAAAAGGTACCTCTTGTCGGGGCCGTATTAAAATAATCAGACGATGTTCTGCTTTTACTAGAACTTCGTCCTAGTTCTCTAAGTGTCCGCTAGAATTCAGGAGAGACTACTTTTTGAACCAATGTTTCTTTACGAAGTGTGTTGTGGAAAAGGGACCTCTTGTCGGCCATGTTATTTTCCCATAAGCGACAAGAGGTACCTTTTCTCAGGGCATGCAGTCACTAACAAAATGATTTATATCGACTTGTTTAAGCTTTGATTCGACTTTTTAACCGATACACGCCTTTTCTACTCAAAATATCGAATAATAATCGATAAAAAACCGAAAATCGATGATTTGGACCGAAATTGCTGTATTTAGCTGTACTGAAAATTTTACTTTGCCGACAAGAGGTCCCTTTTCGCTTTCCACCTCACATATTCTTATGGAGATCAATAAAAATGTCATAAATTGTTTATTTATGAATGTATATTGATGAAACTTGGTACATGGCTTTATGTGGTATTAAGATACATGTATGTGCATTGGAAATTCGCTGAGTACGCAGGTTTGCTGCTACAGGGGTGTATTATATTTTGATACATGGAAAAGCAAGTGCTTTCCCTTTTCTTTAGGATAATAGTTTAGTTTGTAGTATTAGTGACGTCATTCAATGTGCATGAATATGATCTTAATAAATAAAGATTATTTTGATTTGATTAGAAGCCTGCCACCGTTTGTTTACTTGGGCCCTCCCACCAACATTGCCACAGACCATTTAACTCAATGTGAGTTGCACGACTGGTCAGTTTGGGACGTGTGCAGGAATCGAACCCACGAACATGGCCAAGGTGTTTCCACTATGTAGCCAACTCAGCTAACACGACCAAGGGCCTAGCGGCGATATTAAGGTTTTTCAGTCAGTCCGCGCCCCTAGCGGATAGAACCAGAGTTACCCGCAGTCATTAGTTACATATTTTGCTACTAGAGTGCAGCACCAATCAAATTCCGTTATAGGCTATTGCGAATAGAATAAAACTACTACCTTAATGGGTTAATATGGCGCAGTGTTTTGTTTCGCTATTAAAATCATATTGTTAATGCCGCGGGATTGTTTGAATTTGTGAATAAACGTCAGTAGAAAGCATTTCATTTTTCAATTGTAGGCTATCAAATTGTTCAATCAATGATTGAAGAAGAATGTATTATTGCATTGATGATCCTCTTCCAGTAGGAACTTTTGCTCCTGAAACCGTCTGTTTCAGAACCAGATGTAATAGGTTAGGTTCGACATAAGCCAGGCCTACGATTATTAGATAACTTATTTCTGTGAATACAATAAGATATATTGATAGTTTATTATAAAACAGTGATTATATTATTAATATGGTTACCTTCTGAGTGTCCTGGTTTAACTAACATTAAAAGGATAACCTAAAATTTACTTTTTACAAACAGTTGAATGAGAGGTAGGCTTGCTGGGTTTTGGCAATTTCCTAGACTAGGGCCTAAATGTTTGGTCACATGGAGGGTACATCTTGACATATAGTTTGCTTATTTATTATGGCTGTTAATGAAAACGGTAATAACTACATAAGTTAACCTGTGCGTTTACCAGTCTAGTTTAAAATTTGTAGTTCTCTTCCTTTGATATTTGTTTTCCTATGCACCTTACTTTATATTGAAAGAGAACTGTTCATTACTATCAACAATTGGTATCAATAAATGTTCCTTTTTATCACTTATTTTGTTATTTTCACACTGTAGGCCTTTATTTATTGAAAGTAGGACTAATGAATATAGCAGAAGTGAATGAAAAATTACCAAAATTGAAAGTATAAAATTATTTGTAAAAAAATTTGGCTGGGCTAGGCTCGGGTCAGAAAATCACTACCAGTATATTTCAAATCCCTGGAGAAAATTCGCATAGAAAAAGCTCGGCTCGGCTCTGCTCGAGTCAGAAATCACTATTCGCACACCCCTAGTGTTTTGTTGATGATTGTCAATTATTGTATTTTTTAAAGGATTTTTTGTAAGTTGGTTGAAAATACTCTTAAGGATAATGAGCATTAAAATTTCACAATAGGTACTTCTTAAGGGATAAGCCAAATTATTACTGAAGCCCGAATGCCATAATAGTTTTACCAAGGCAAGAAAAAACAACCTTAAAAGAATGTAAATATTTTATTAAATACATGTTGGCTGAGTAAGGCACTTGACTATAATTTGTCCATGAAATAGGGTTGACTGTTGCGTTGTAACCGGGCAGTGAGGATATCTACACCAGTCTCCGTTACCAGCAGCGTGTGTTCAAACTGAGCTGAAAGCAGTCCATCCGCTGTCACAGCTGTCCACTTGTCTGGCCACAGTTCGTCTCTCCATGTACCTACGTCACATTCACTGTTATTAATTACTTCCTTGGAATTAACAGAAAAAAACCTGGCTTCAACAAATATGTTAAAAATACAGGCCTGGCTCATCTAAACTCCGATCAGCATTAAAAATAACCTAAACGTAATTTTGTATTAGTTAAGCACCTGCAAGTCTCGGAGAAAACCTTGGTCATGACACTGCTTTGTATCATAGAATTGCAGGCCATAAGTTACAGTATTATCAATATTCTTTATTAACACTTTCTCAAAGAAATGTCAATCATTGAAATTAAAGTAAATAACATCTACAAAATTTGTGGTTAGGGGTCCTAGCGTTCTTGAGAAAAATTCACAAAAAATGGTACAGAAAGCTCTTTCATGTGGCAATTTTTGGAGGTCTTTCTTTAGTATCACAGTGTTGTTGGTCTTCTGGCAGCCTGTTGAATCATGACAACCTCAGATTAAAGTCTATTTAAACCCAGGAGTAGGCAGAACCAGTCGGCCGTACTAATACCCTCACCCCTTGAGTCTATTGTGTGAGATCGGGTATGGGAACGCGTCGCCGGCCTGTGTCGGTGAGTCATTGCTGCTGATCCCAGTGTCAATATGCAAAATTTTTTAATTGAAATAAAAACTTTAAAAAATACATCTCGCGCTGTGTTTTGATCGCCTGATTATTTTGATACCAAATATGAAGGAAATCGGTTAATTTTGGGGAAGGCAAAGTAAATAATTAAATCGTATAAGTGTTTTTCAAATAGTGTTTAATAGTCATCAATACGTCAATAAATTTACTTTGTATGAATGATACCTCACCTAAAACCATGTCTTTCAAGAATATACATTTACTTTGATTAAATGATTGATGAGTTTGATAACAACCACTTAATTACTATGTACACAATTAATGTTCGTACGTGTAATATTTTGTTATGCCTTTGTGACATATATTTTGTAAGTTAGTTATAGAATTGTTATGTCTCATTTTTTAATTATTAAACATATAATTAGTGGTATTTATTTAATTTTTAACGTTTTTGAAAAATTGAAAATTATGATAATACACAGTGCACCAAAACAGTTTAATTTTCCTATTTTAGGTCCAAATAATCAGTGCTTAAACTTTTTGAAACAAATTACTTTGATGTCTTTGTCAATTTATTTTTTTTTGTATATAATATTAAGATGTATTTAATTTTAATAGAGTTTTTTGTCAATATCATGTTAATGAACAAGTGTAAATAAATGCACACTGATAACAGTATATATTTTAAGTCTATATTTTAATAATGCATTTAATTAACAAAAAACTGTCTATCCACTGTTCTGTATGGCGATATTTACTACGTACAGTAGTAATTAAATGGTTGTTATCAAACTCATCAGTCATTTAATCAAAATAAATTTATTGATGTATTTATGGTCATTAAACACTATTTGAAAAACACTTATACGATTTAATTATTTACTTTGCCTTCCCCCAAAATTAACCGATTTCCTTCATATTTGGTATCAAAATAATCAGGCGATCAAAACACAGCGCAAGATATATTTTGTTTTAAGTTTTTATTTCAATTTAAAAAGTTTGCATTTTGACACTGGGATCAGCAGCAATGACTCACCGACACAGGCCGGCGACGCGTGCCCATACCCGATCTCACACAATAGACCCAAGGGGTGAGGGTATTAGTACGGTCGACTGGTTCCGCCTACTCCTGGGTTTAAATAGACTTTAGTGATAATGTACTTGGGGCCTGAAGAATGAAGCTTTTATTAGCTTCAAAATCATGTGGTAGCCAGTAAGGATTACCATATCTGGATCACTCTGGGTAATTTATTTTTAGAAGTTTATTTATTTTAAAGTTACTGTACTTGTGTCGTCATAGAAAATCTTGCTCAGCAAATTTTCAAAGACAATAGGAACCTTTATGAAAATACAATATGATATTGGTTTATTTGTATAATATTCGGTGTAATAATACACATTTAATTTGTTGTCCATTTGTGGTTTCATGTTGTGGTTGTGCACCTGTATTTAATTATAATCTAAAGCTTACCTAAATACATTTTGTTTGTCTGGGCAGTATGTTTTTCTTTTA
This sequence comes from Allygus modestus, assembly GCA_963675035.1. Classification (NCBI taxonomy): domain Eukaryota; kingdom Metazoa; phylum Arthropoda; class Insecta; order Hemiptera; family Cicadellidae; genus Allygus; species Allygus modestus. Next base: position 235,603,111 of record OY776111.1, on the reverse strand, counting down.
AACCCTTTTTTTCTGTTATTGTTCTGTTTGGTTTCCGAATACACTCGGGCTTTGATAAATTGCGGCTATTTTATTACCGCGTATCGTACCGATTTTGTACCGAGAACCGAAGTACAAAAATATTTAATGTACCGAACCGTACCGACCTTAAATTTCTGGTACGGCAGACCTCCATGGCAGAACAACGGGTGACAGTACGACAATGTCGCAGAGAGAAAGCGACAGGCTGCAGAAAGATCAGCCACATAAAAGTACACGGCTGCAGACAAATCAACAATTTGTCAATAAAGTTATTGCTGCAGAAAAATTCTCCATTCTGCAATCAAAAACTTGAGAACTATATAAATTCAAGTAAACGTAATACTGTAACCTCAAAGTTGGTGCAGTCTATTTTTAGAGGCAGAAATATGCTTATACTTGTTGTAGACTGAATAAGCTCAGAGCTTGTGTCAGTTGGTAGTGAGCGATATCCGATACCTATCGTGTTGTTTTGCAATGTTGCGATATGACAAGGTGCGATACAATTTTTTGATACTGTATATAGGAAGCGATATATATTATAAAAAATATGGCTCTCGGTATGGTACCACAACCATTTCAAGCCAGTTTCAAAAAGTAAACTAAATTAATGTCTGAAATGGAAACATCGAAAGTTCATTGGATAAAACAAGAATACCTAAATATTTGTTTGCCTTGTTTTAAGTGTAATTAGGGATGTGAATGGGTCATTTCTATAATTACAAAAAAAACCTACTCACGAACAAAACATTACTGATTGGTTTGTTGTGAAGAGCCAATGTGTTTCCAAATATGTTATTAAAAAAATATATTTGTTCTAATACAGCAAATTATGAATATAGTCCTTGAGTCTCAGTCTATAAATTAATTTAGAAGCAAGTGCTTATTTTAGACTTTGGTTATTTATACTGTACTAGCTGATTAACCCTTCTTGCCGCAGCCGCCGAGCGCCCGGGAATACTTTGATGAGACTGTCTCGCGTCGTGTTAGTTTACTGTTTCCCCGACAGATGGCAGCACGAAACGGACTAAACTGCGCTTCCGATTCCTTGAATAGTAAAGGAATTGAAATATTTAGTTTTTCAGGTTGGCAATATGTTTGGTGAAAATAATTCGTGTTTTCGGCTGCAGCTGTTGCGTTGTAAACAAAACGTTCGCCATGGCGATCGGTCGTATGCAGGACAGTGAAATTGATCGAATGATTCATATTTACAGGAATTTATTGAGCGATTGTAGATTAGACGAGAGTGAATTTGAAGATGTGTTACTTGAAGAAAATATCGATGAAGTGGATTCAGAAGAGGAGGATTTTGCGATGGAAGTCGACCTTGAGACTGCGATTGACGACGATGTTCTAGGCCAGACGTTCTCACGGTTTGATGTGGGAATAAATTATGCATTTTTTCTAACACCTATTTATTTATTATTTATTTCTTACTAAGGTACTAATCAACAATGGGTGAAAGCTTCAGGTAAAATGTACACAGCAGAACTTAGTTAGGCTATGTCTATTTTTGTTAAAGTATAGATGGACCCATAAACTAACTTCGATCAAAGAATTCTACGTTATTTTTTTTTATATATTTTTATACTACCTGCAATGTATTATGAACATAATGATATCCTTCAAATGATATATTGCATAAAAATAAAAATAATAGATAGTTATTGTAAAAATAATATGTACAATTTTAATATTTTTTTAAAATAGAGACAGGCAAATTTGTAAATTATGTTTAACTATCAGTAAGATACTAATCAACAACTGTTGAAAGTTTCAATAAAATACACCCAGCAGAACATAAGTTATGACTATTTTAATAAAAGTCAAGAAATAGTAGAAAATAATAGGATTTGTAGGGCACACTAGCGGTCTGCTAAATAGGTAGGCGAATGGGTTGATATTATTATTATTATTAACACTATGTAGATATTAGTTTAATATGTTCAGGCTATGCAGTATATTGTTTTAATTGTTGCAATTCAATTAATTTTCTTTTTGATTGCTAAAAGGATAATTATTTGGAGAGTTTTCCAAACAGATTGGTTTATTTAAATAATTTTCTTAGTTTCTAGTTTTAGCGAATTTCCCCTATAGGGAAGAGGCTATTATTCATTTTTGTTGTGAATGCCCCAGGATTGAATAGAATATTAGTGGTTAACATACCTTTCGTCACCAATCCTAAATGTAACACAATGGTTACCATGGTTTCGACACCTTTTGTGTCATGGTCACAGCTCCAGTAGAGAATTTGTACTACTCTACTGAAGGTGTGACCATGACACAAAAGGTGTTGAAACCATGGTAACCATTTGGTTACATGTAGGATTGATGACGAAAGGTATGTAAACCACTAATAAAGAAGCTATTACCGTAGGTCTCATGGTAAGACTTAAGCCCGAGACCATGATAACTTTTCATTTTGAGGTCCCCAGATGCCAAAAATACCAATTGTAAAAAAGGTCCGATCTTAATGAAATTTGGTAGAAATGTGTAAAGTGCTATTTATTTGAATGAGTTTGAAAACCAGACAAATTCCACCATCCGAAGGGGGGGTTTTTGTACCCCAAACATTTTTTTTTTGGGTTTCCACGTGTAAATTTTATTCAAATCAAATTTTAATTTGTACCATTGAATTCATCATAAAAAAACAATCAATTTAGTATTTTGATCACTGCTCTACGTCAATTGATTACTGAGATATTGAAATTGGTAAACACAGTACGTTGTCTAATGTTATACTTATGGAGAAAAAGAAAAATTGTATATCTCGCTTATTTGTGAACATAAACTGACGAAATTTGGTATATGGCTTCATCTGGTTGTGTTTTATTGTTGTTCCCACAAAAAAACAATTTTTCGCCTATGGCTCCCGTAGTAGCAAACCTAGGTACTTGGTCCTCATGTTATTCTTATGGAAAATAATTAAAGTGTTATATATCGCTTATTTATGAATGTATATTGATGAAACTTGGTATGTAACTTCACTAAGATGAGTTCTATTGATATTTGCATAAAAACTCATTATTTTGTGTTCCTTGTTGCAGCAAACCTGCGTACTCATCCCCAATGTTATTCTTATAGAGAATAATTCATATTTTAAATATCGCTTGTTTGTGAATATATTTCTTATGAATCCTATTTCAGGATTACCATCAAAGTTTTATTTCAAAATTCATGCATAATTCCAGGTTTTTCAGGTCAAAATCTCAGTTTCAGGTAAACTCGGCAGCATTTTTTATGTATTTGCGGCACCTATAACGATTTACAATATAAAGTGCTATTTAAAAAAAAATTATAACTTGTTACGAAGAATATTATTATTTTTTTATTTAAGTTATATCTCATATTTTGTTATGCTTTCTAAAAAAATGGGTATATATACACTGGACCAGTTATTTATATTAATGAACTTGATTTTCTCTCTATATAAAAACATTACAATATTTTAATTGATAGGAGCGGGGAATTATGTCCACAGATACACCCAATTATATAAAATTGTATTTAACCTTGGCAATATATCATCTATCATAAGAATAAGAAAATAGTGTATACCATTCTTTTTTTGTGTGTGTCTATCGACGACACAGGCATTTTTCAATGTTCTTGATGAGTGGGCCCAAACCCTGATCTCGTTACATATAAATTAAACATTTTCTTAGAAAGCATTACTATAACAGCTGGATCCAATTTTGAACTTTCCAAACATTTTCAAGATTTTTGCAAGGAATCAATCTGACAACAAACCTCAGAGTATGAGGCGACCAACCTGACTACTTCTACACTACCCAGCCAATGATGCTTTAAAAAACTATCTAGCGACTGAAAGACTATATGTTAGAAACTGAGCTCCATCAACAATTACAAATTTTGACCAGACAACAATTAATTACAAATTAGCCACTTCTATTGCCCACTGTTTGTAACAATATAAAAATTAATCTTATTGATCTTAATAAAAAATGTCGCGACTGAATTTCGTAAAGTTTCCTCAACAATAGCTCGTACACTCGCATGGCTAGCGTCGCCGACCATGGGGAACGCATCGCTAACATCACCGACCATCGAGATGCATCGCTAACGTTGCCGACCAACGAGAACACATCGCTAACGTCGCCGACCATCGGGAACGTATCGCTAACGTCGCTGGCAATCGAGAATGCATCACTAACGTCGCCGACCATCGGGAACGCTAACGTCACCGACCATCGAGAAAGTATCGCTAACGTCACCGACCATCAGGAACGCATCCCTAACGTCACCGATCATTGAGTACGTATCGCTAACTTTGCCTACTATTCAGAACATGTTACGCAATCGCCGACGATCGCGACCGAAAATTCCCGCATAATCCACACATTTTTCCTGGTCCCCAAATTTTACGCATATTTCCCGGTTTTCCAGGTTTTCCCAGTCGGTGGCATCCCTGTATTAAGTGTTTTAATGTGTTACGTTATATATTCATTGGAAATTCACTGAGTATGCAGGTTTGCTGCGACAGGGGTATTTTACATGTGGCTTTATATGATTCCAATGGTTCGGTAGGCGCATGAAAAATCGTGTTAGGCTTGCAGAAAGTTTTGGGATTTTACATATTCCCTTGCAGAAAGAATGAAAACATTCAGCCTTGGGGCCGCAAATCCCTAAAAATAAACGTGCAATTACGTTTAGTTTTCTTTTTAATGTTTGTAAGTTTTATAAACGAAAAATAATTACTAAGTAACTGATTGTCTCAATTTATTAAATAAAAAATAAAAATCAATAACTACCTATTGTCATTAATTCATTTTTAAAACATTACTTTGGTATTTTACATTATCAGGAATCGATGGAATCGGGATCGAGAATCGATATGTAAGAATCGGAATAAAAAAATTGGAATTGACATCTCTAATGCATACTAAAAATTAAATAATTGTTTTTAAAATGTATAATTATTATCTTGAGTTGTAATCCTTTTGTATAACTTTGCCATGACACTATTCAATGTAACTTGTTATTTACTAGATGAATAAATATATTTGATTGAATTGCATTGTTGGATGTAGGTGCTGAGATATCTCGATCATTACTAATAAGATGCCATTCTTATCACTGTGCCAGTTTACCAGAGTGTGTTGCTAACCAGATCAGGACTCTGCCACATTACCGGCTTACTTAGGTAGTGCTAATTGGTCGATCGTTACTACTGAGATACCGTTCATATCACGGTGCCAGTTTATCAGAGTGTATTGCTAACCAGATCAGGACTCTGCCACATTACCGGCTTACTTAGGTAGTGCTAATTGGTCGATCGTTACTACTGAGATACCGTTCATATCACTGTGCCAGTTTATCAGTGTGTTGCTAACCAGATCAGGACTCCGCCTCATTACCGGCTTACTTAGGTAGTGCTAATTGGTCGATCGTTACTACTGAGATACCGTTCATATCACTGTGCCAGTTTATCAGAGTGTATTGCTAACCAGATCAGGACTCTGCCACATTACCGGCTTACTTAGGTAGTGCTAATTGGTCGATCGTTACTACTGAGATACCGTTCATATCACGGTGCCAGTTTATCAGAGTGTATTGCTAACCAGATCAGGACTCTGCCACATTACTGGCTTACTTAGGTAGTGCTAATTGGTCGATCGTTACTACTGAGATACCATTCATATCACTGTGCCAGTTTATCAGTGTGTTTAGCTATGCGGATCAGGACTCCGCCACATTACCAGCTTACTCAGGTAGTGCTAATTGGTCGATCGTTACTACTGAGATACCGTTCATATCACGGTGCTAGTTTATCAGAGTGTATTGCTAATCAGATCAGGACTCTGCCACATTACCGGCTTACTTAGGTAGTGCTAATTGCTCAATCGTTACTACTGAGATACCGTTCATATCACTGTGCCAGATTATCAAGAGTGTTTAGCTAACTAGATCAGGACTCTGCCACATTACCGGCTTACTTAGGTAGTGCTAAATGGTTGATCGTTACTACTGAAATACCGTTCTTAACACTGTGCCAGTTTATCAGTGTGATTAGCTATACGGATCAGGACACTGTCACATTACCGGCTTACTTAGGTAGTGCTCACTGGTCGATCGTTACGACTGAGATACCGTTCTTAACACTGTGCCAGTTTATCAGTGTGTTTAGCTGTCCGGATCAGGACACTGTCACATTACCGGCTTACTTAGGTAGTGCAAATTGGTCGATCGTTACTACTGAAATACCGTTCTTAACACTGTGCCAGTTTATCAGTGTGTTTAGTTATCCGGATCAGGACACTGCCACTTTACCGGCTTACTTAGGTAGTGCTAATTGGTCGATCGTTACTACTGAGATACCGTTCTTAACACTGTGCCAGTTTATCAGTGTGTTTAGTTATCCAGATCAGGACACTGTCACATTACCGGCTTATTTCGGTAGTGCTCACTGGTCGATCGTTACGACTGAGATACCGTTCTTAACACTGTGCTAGTTTATAAGTGTGTTTAGCTATCTGGTTCAGGACGCTGCCTCATTACCGGCTTACTTAGGTAGTGCTAATTGCTCAATCGTTACTACTGAGATATTGTTCATATCACTGTGCCAGTTTATCAGTGTGTTTAGCTATGCGGATCAGGACACAGCAACATAATCACTGAGTAAACCAGTCTTTACTGTATTATATTTGTTTAAATCACTGCATTCACTTGTTTAAATCAATGTGAAGTGCCTTTGGAGTTGAGATGTCTCAAATTTGTTATAGGCCCTAAAGTTTGCAGTAAACCTCAAAGTACAAACTGGCCAATTTAGATAAAAATTGATCAGCTTATTCACTCATGGGTCAACTGTTTTGACAATATGCAACTACTATATATATAAACGATCAACAGGTAAACGAATCCTATGCTGGGAGTGACTGGCCGGAATGTGAAATAGGTGAAAGTATATGACAATTAAAGTTATTTGCTTATTCATTTTGGTATTGAATTTTGTGCATTAAACATTTATATATTTTCTTAACCCATTGCCTTTGACATGCATAACCATGAAAATCTCATATGTTTCAATGTTGATCAATGTTCCGATTCTGGGACCCCAGCAGCGATAGTGTTAAGATACCCCAGTCGCAGCAAACCTGCGTACTCAGCGAATTTCCAATGCAAAATATTTGTCTTAATACCACATAAAGCCGCATACTAAGTTTCATAAAAATATATTCACATATAAGCTATTTTAATTATTCTCCAAAAGAATAACATTGGTAATGAGTACGTAGGTTTGGTGAAACAAGGAAGACAAACAATGGTTTTTATGCAAATATAAATATAATTTAACTAGGCGAAGCCACATACCAAGTTTCATCAATATTCAATCATAAATAAGCACTATATAACATTTGATTTATTCTCCATAAGAATAACATGGGGGCTGGGTAAGCAGGCTTGCTGCAACAAGGAAAAAATGGGTTTTTATGCAATTATCAATATAACTCAACCAAGTGAAGCTACATACCAAGTTTTAATAATTTATGTTCATAATTAAGGGAGTCATTACAGTTTACTTATTCTCCATAAGAAAAACATGGGGGCTGAGTATGCAGGTTTGCTGCTACGGGAATAATGAACAAAAAATCAATTTGTTGTGCAAATATCAATATACCAGTACTACGTGAAACCACATACCAAGTTTCATCAACATACATTCATAAATAATCGAGATATCAAATTTTATTTATCCTCCATAAGGATAACATTGGACAACGTACTGTGTTTAGCACTTTGAATATCTCAGCAACGGTTGGGCGTAGAATCACAACTTAAAAACCAAAATGATTGTTTTGTGGAACTGAACAGATTGGTAAAAGCAAATGTGAAGTTTACAATAAAATAACCTTAGGAAAAGCCAAAAACCTTTTTCCCATAAGATTAACATGGAAGATTTTATGAGTAGGTTTTTTGGATTTTCTCCGCAACCACTTAACCTAGGTTAATAATTCAAAATACTATATTATTTGTTTTTTAAGCTCTACAACATGGTCAAAACCAAAATTAAGCTTTTAAAAAATTTTAGGGTGAAAAATGCAAAAAACTGATTTTTGGAAAATTTAAAACCCCCATAAACCCCCTTTTCCATGGTTTGATTTTTCTGGTTTTCGAACTTAGTTATGAATGTCATTATTAGGGGTGTGCGATGCATCGAAAAGCATTGAAATTTCGATTCGATTCGATGCGGAAGTAATCGAAAGAGCGATGCATCGAAAGTGTTCGATGCTATCCTAATCGGCAATGTTCGTACCGGCTGTCTCACAGTCGTAGAAATAAATAAATAAAGTATATTCTAATGTTTGCGTTTTAATTTAATCCCTATTTTCCAGATGTATCCTTTAATATATGTTTTAGATATAGCAGCTAGCAAATAACACAGTTTATAACGTGGTTTGATTTAAAACAAATCGGCAGCAGACGATTAAATGACGACGATGACGCAACGACAGCTGCAAAGTAGTGATGGGAGAATCGAATAGTATTCGAATACAGCCCAAGTATTCATGTATTTGAATACTTCAATATTGTATTCGAATTCGAATTCACTTGCAAGTTGGCGCAAAGTATTCACTTTACGAAAGAAATCATTAGGACTCATTTATGTTAAAATTGCTGTAAATTGCATTTAATTTAATTTAGTTCATTAAATCTGGATAAATAACTACTAAACTCTAATTATAAGAACAGTTTCTGTTGCCAGCAAATGAGGGTGGTTTCGTTTCAAGTGCATCGTCATGTTGCTCGTGTTGCTATGGTATTTACATTTTTTCTTGCAACTTTTACACATCACAAACTCTATCAACTTGATTAAAATGTTCCGACACAGGAGACCTTTTGGGAGGCATATTGCACAGTTAATCACAAAAGGCTACCAATAGTTAATTAAAATAATAAAATTGAAATACAATAACTATATCACATAAACTTTCACTAATGAGTAGGCCTACACAAAAAACTAAACTTTTTTGCACAAAAAACTATGATGCAATACCGCGATCACCGCAGCCGTCCGCGGACTATTTTGACATTTGAAAACAAACAACAGGGTGCGGGGAAGGGTGGGGAAGACAAGTCTAGACATGAATTCCAAGAATCCGCCGCGCCGTTCCGCCACCGCCAGTTATCCAGCCGGCCGGCGCAGCGTTCAGTACCGGAAGTATTCGAGTTCAAGTATCCGAATACGTATTCGAATACAGGGGTGTATTCGATTCGGCAGTATTCGATTCTCCCATCACTACTGCAAAGCAGTAATGGTAATCACATCTCTTCGGAAAATTAGTTCCACTATTACGTTGTTAAAACATTAATTTGTTGGGGATTTTATAATTGAAGGAGAGTTATTTTTTCAGAATCTAAGATTGATAACCGGTTGTAACACTTTCGATATAATTGAAGTTAATATTAAGTTTGATATTCCTACGCGTTAAACAATGGCGGACCACGGAGGAATATTTTTGATTTAGAAGTCTTTATTACGCACTGATGTTACCTGATACGATATTCAGTGTTGCCAGATGTACGATATTTGCACCATAAGTCCTCTTATGATATCGTTAATTGCACCAAATATAGGCCTACTATTGTTGTTTACTATTAAATACTAGTTTAAATTAGTATTTTCGTAGTTTTTTAATACGTAAAATTGTGATAGTGAGTTATTTGAATAAAGTTTTAGGGTGGGTACAATAGTATTGTGTCAAAATACGGTGGTTTTACTGGCATGGTAGTAGTGTTTCCACTTGAGGGATTTTCATCCCATATATGGGATATTTTGGAAATCGGCATTACGTCTGCTAGTTTGCTTACGACCAGACCACCTTAGCAGAGCACTTCTAATCTAGTGGATTTTCTTGTCGCAACTGCACTGGCAGTTGCGGGGTTTAACTATTAAGCCCTTATATTTTTTTATAAACTGTTATCATTAAAATTAAATTGTTCAATTGATTGTTTAATTTGTTTATACCCATTCTTTCTTACTTACAAGATTTATACAAAACATCCAAATAGCAAAAGCTGTTATACTTTAATATTGTTTGGTTATTATATGAATATTTCACCACTAGTCGTGCTTAATCAAATTTCCTCAATAAAGATAAAACCTAAGTATCAAGTATTTGAAATTATTTTTCTTGTCATGGTTTGATCTAATTTTTATTTAGTTAGTCAACAAACGTCAACAGTTCATGGTTATTTCAGGATATTAAGGTTATGAGGAAATAAAATCAGAAAAATATAACTAGACTTTGGCCAAGAAGGTAGATTACCCATGTTGGTAATAAACATTGGTGTATAGGCTGAGTTTTAATCACTGAAACATGTCGCATTGAATCGAATCGAATTGCATCGATTTGAATCAAAATTCTTTCAGTGTTTTTTGTCATCTGGGGACCTCAAAACAAAAAATTGTCATGGTCTCGGGCTTAAGTCTTACCATGAGACCTACGGTAATAGCTTCCTCCCTATAGGGGAAATTCGCTAATAATGTCAGGGTGAACAGAATATTTCCAGGAACCTTATGCTAGAATAATTTAAAAAAGTCAACAGTGTAAAGTAATACTGACCTTGTGAAATCATCGGTTCAATTGTAAAACAGTGACCTGCCTTCATAACTCCTACTGCTTTGTTTTCTGAAAAAACACATAAGTACTTGAAAAATGGTTAGAGAATTTTATCTTGAGGGAATTATGTTATTGCAACCAAAGAAACAAAGGAAACAAATGTATACACCCCCCGAGAATAACTTTAAAAATCCAGGTGCTATTTCTACAAAAGGCCCTTAATGTTCAACCTGGCAGGTTGTGGCAGCGATAAATTAGAACATGTTTGATATTTGATATACGAAGAGTTTTCTAAATTTCTGTACCTACGTCTGTTACGCTCAATAATCACATTTTCCCCACTTCTTAAGGGGAAATGCCTTTGTTAAATTAGATAAAATTTTAATTCAATTGAAAACAACTCATGTTGTCATTTGGAGCTATGAGAACTTTTTAGGCCATTTTAAAATCATTGGAGCTTTGGCCAATGAGTCTAGCATATTGTGTCCAATGTTGGATCATGTGAACATCAATTCATTCTAATGTTCACCATGGTCTATTGGCCACGAGATCCCGGTGCAAAGCTCAGGTCTTCTGTTATTACAATTTTTTTTGTTTAAAATTCATTGTTGGTGATGGTGAGTTTGTGAATTAATGTTATTTAAAAATTATTACGGACATTTGTCATCACTGAATATGAAAAAGTTTCACGAAATTTCGGGATCTGTAATCTGATCCCTTCTTCTGGTGAGCAAAATACCTAAAACGTAACAAAATTACAAACAGATTATTAAAAGCACTATCCAGACAAAGCTGGGAAAAAGCACAACAAATCTAAAACAGAACTGATCAAAACTGTCAAAATAAAAATATTACCCCCGTCGCAGCAAACCTGCATACTCAGCGAAATTCCAATGGAGATGAATGTCTTAATACTACATAAAGCCACTTACCAAGTTTCATAAAAATATATTCACAATTAAGCAATAAATACAATTTTAGCGAATTTCCCCTATAGGGAAGAAGCTATTACCATTGACTATACACCTGTACTAGACGGTAAACCCAATGTTGGATTCGGTTAACCAAAAATCAGCGCATTCTGTTGAGTGCGGTCGGCAACAGGGGCTATGGAAGGTGCTTCCTCCTAGCAGACATTAGGCTAACTACTTGAAATTGCCGAGGCAGACGAACAGACGGACAGTTTCAGACCGAGCAAGCTGGTGACAGTTACGACGTCAACAACATCCGGTCCACCTCTCGTACTCTCTCCCTCCTCCCCCCTGACCACCACTCTTCCGTGAATACCGATAAGAAACTGTCGTCTCTACTGGCGGCCCAAAGCAGAATTTCAAATCCATGTTAGCGTTAGCATTGCATTCGATAGTTTCTGTATTAGCATTGACTATACACCTGTATAGTCAATGATATTAGGCTTTATAATCTACAATGCACAGTAAATATCTTTTGACCTCATTTCAATGATAAATTATGTTCATATTATTTTGTTATTTGAAATTTATATTTCTCAAACTTAAAATAAAAATAGTAACGTGTAGTTTAGTTTTTGATTTACTTTTTTTATCAGCTTGAATATTCAGTTTAACAAATTGTTAAACTTTATTAGTATTATGTATCGTGTGTTTGGAGATATTTAATTACTGAGAGTACAAGCGAGGCGCTAAGTTGGCAGAGGGATGATGGAATGATTAGATCTAATCATATTACAAACATTGTTACACACATGCATTTGTCAGATGCACTAATAGATTATGTCTCTAATTTTAGGACTGAATTTTAAGCTTAAGTTCTTATGGCGATTAATTAAAATTGTATATATCGCTTATTTGTGAATATATGTTTATGAAACTTGGTATGCGGCTTTATGTGGTATTAAGACATTATTATGCATTGGAAATTCGCTGAGTACGCAGGATTGCTGCGACGGGGGTATTTAGGTATTTCCAATCTGAAGGGCACGGGCTGCCCTCAAAGTTCGTTTTTCGCCCATAAGATTAACATGGGAAATAATTGTATTTGAATTGCAGCTGTTAATACATTTTGGCAGATTATTAGCAATAATAGATGTTTCAGATAAGGAATTTATTTATCTATATAAATAAGATACTTGTTCTTTATACAACGCTTTGAGCAGTGAAATGTTGTTTGCAGCGGAGATATTGAAATTTGTGTTAACATTTGTTTATCCATCATCTGTTTATGAACCACGCGTTTCACAAACAAAAAATCAACAAAAAACTGCACTAAGCTTTGCCTATATTTCTGGTCCTATGACTAAAAACATCGTTGTATGACACTTTTCGGTCAAGGTCTTCAGCTGTTAGTATGAATTAAACAAATTATTCAACTTGTCAACAATGAAAACTTGTGTAAGAGCTGTTTGTTTATACAGCTTCATCTCGTTGTGGTCTACTGATACTTGCTAAAAAAAATATTTTTGCCAAAGGCTCTCGTAGCATAAACCTGCGTACTCAGCCCCAATGTTATTCTTATGGAGAATAATTAAAATTATATATATCGCTTATTTGTGAATATATTTTTATGAAACTTGGTAAGCGTCTTTATGTAGTATTAAGACAGTTATATCTACAGTGGAAATTCGCCGAGTATGCAGGTTTGCTGCTACGGGGTATTTGAGAAATTGTTATGTTAATGTTGTTTGCAGTATGACGAAAAATATAGCTATCGGTTATGGTTATCGGGGGTAGCTCGGCTCTGCCTCAGCCGTTACACTTGACCTCGTATCTAAAAGCGTAATTGTTTGTCCTAGCGAAGAAAAATACTAATTTTTCCAATTACAAACTTATAATTGAGTAAATTTATGTTATCTTAATTTTTATCATCCTTCGCCCCCGGGAAATGTATTCACAAACGTTTTTGAAACTATCATACAGTGTCCAGCACAAACGTTTTTGAAACTATCATACAGTGTCCAGCATCAGTGAATAAAGTGAATTGACTATGATGTCAAGTCTGCAAAAGTTGTATATTTAAACTGTACATACCTTAATATGTTAACTGTTTATTTTGTATTTAAAAGTGGTGAGCAGGTGTTATTATTTAATTTGTTACTATCTAAGTTATATAGCCTATTATAGTTACTCTACCATCCAGGGCCGGCGAGAACACCTATTGTCCCTAAACAGTTGAGCAACTGGTGGTGTGATTACGGTTGTAGTTGCGTTGCTAAACATTAGGACAGGGCCAGGGTCGCGACTGAAATTAAGACTGAAGATAGAGATGGATTGACGTTCACATTTTTGTTCATGACATTTCGTATATTGTGTTTTAAATTATTTTGTAGAATCTAAAACAGTAAAATATTATTGTTGGCAGTAACAACATGGAAGCCGTTATGGTTTATAGAATAGTTACACATAATTTTTATACTTCTTACAATTTTGTATAATATTTTAAAAATGTCTTAGTTAAGTAAATTGAATTATAAGGTAAACTAAATTAAACACTTTGTATTCCCTGTTTATTTACAATAATGTTATAAGACAATTTTTAAATCGGCTCCATACATATAATAAAATAATCCAAGTATAATATCCTAAAATGTTAACAATTTAAATCTTAAAAACAAAAACCCCTATTACTGTTATGCATGCTCAAACTCCCTTTGATACCATAGTGGCGATCCGTTGAAGAAAGCGCGGATAACAACCATAAGACGTCACGCGGCCAATGGCCCCCTCCCCTCACTGGCAGCGGCGGCTTCGGCCAAACTTCAAAACGGTGGATGTGAGCCCTTTCCCCAGCCCGTCGGAACGGAGGAGTGTTGACGAAAGGGGCTGTAAATAACTCACATCACCCCTGGGAAAATACCAACGTCCCGCTCAAGGAGGTGCTTATTACTGGTCAGTGGAGCCATCAAACAGTTGTCAAAATTGGGAATTCAATTCGCTCTGAAATATGAAGTAAGATTTGAGTTTTTTTAACGTTATTACAATCGTTATTTACGTGGGTCAGCGGTTGGATATATTACCTTCACAAAAAAAGATGACCCAGATTTTGTTACAGAGTGTTCTGTTATTGCGTTTATTCAATTTCTAAACATTGTACATTTTATGGCTAGTATTCCTTCCTTCTCCTGTGTCATTAAATAAAATAACAGACGATACCCTAAGTCATGTTATATGTATATAAGTTCTAAGTTGCATTTAATTAGGCTAATTCATTAATTGTTGTTTTCAGTATTTTTTTAAATATAATTATTTCACATAACAATTACAACGTCTCAACTTCTGCAGCAACATGCAGAAAAAGCCTAAGTTTAAAAATATAATACCAATGTATTTGGCTAATAAACATTTACATTATTAAATTTAGCAAGTTTGTGTGTAGAATAATATTATTATTAACTTTTAATAACCCATATATTTTTAACTTTTACATTCAAAGTTGAATATTAGAAATATAAAAGTGAGATTGTAATTATAAAATTAATAGGAATTGTTTTGCCAAAACTGTTTTGTAGTTATGGGCAAAACAGATCAGGCTTCGTAGTTAAATTTTAGGTGCTGAAGTGGCTTGAATAATTGAGAATACTTCAGGTTTTGAATAAATTATCGTGATTTCTTCCTTTTTTATAACAATAGGACGGAGGGTTGGATTTTTTGTTTACTCTTTCCTAGATTATTCTTTACACTAAACCCCTAACACACCCTTTCGTAATAAGATCCACCTTGCTCAATGCCATCATTGCCACTGAGGGAAGAGAAAACGCGCAAGACGCGCCGCTGTCTGTGTGCGAGGTATACGCTAGCATGACGCGCCGCGCCGGGCGTGCCGTGCCGCCAGTGCCGTGCCGCGCCGCATCCTGTGTACCCTTATCAAAATTAAATTTAAAAAACCCGCCACGGCCGAGCTGAGCGCGCCAAGCGGCATGAGCCAGAGTTACGTCCGCCATTGCGTTCTATGGTAGCGATATCTATCCAGTGCTGTCAGAACTACGTGGAGAACCCCGCCTCTTTGGTTATCAGAACCGTCCATAAGGTTTGGCGTCTAGGACAGGTGTATAGTCAATGCTATTACCGTGGTCGGCATGGTAAGACCTAGGCCCAGGACCATGATAACTTTTCGTTTTGAGGTCCCCAGACCCCAAAAACACCATTCGTTCGAAACTGTATATATATATATATATATATCTATATATATATATATATATATGTGTGTCCGTGAGCACGATAACTCTCGTAAAAATTATCCGATTTTGATGAAATTTGGTATAAACGTGTAAAGCAGTATTTATGACTATAAGTTCGAAAACCAGACATATCGACCTCTCCAAAGGGGTACTTTGGGGGGGTTTTGTACCCCAAAAATGGGTTTTTTGAATTTTTTACATATAATTTTTGAAAAAGTCAAATTTTAGTTTCCATCATTGGATTCAGCTTAAAAAAACACACAATTTGGTATTTTGATCATTTCTCTACGTCAATTGGTTACCGAGTTATTGAAAGTGCTAAACACAGTACGTTGTCTAATGTTATTCTTATGGAGTAAAAGAAAATTTTTATATCTCGCTTATTTTTGAACGTATACTGACGAAAATTGGTATACAGCTTCATATCGTGGTGGTCTATTGATATTTGCTCAAACAAATATTTTTTGCCAAAGTCTCCCGTAGCAGCAAACCTGCGTACTCAGCCCCCATGTTATTCTTATGGAGAATAATGAAATGCTCTGTCTCCCTTAATTATGAACATAAATGAATAAAAACTGGTATACGACTTCACCTAGTTGAGTTCTATTGATATTAGCATAAAACCCCATTTTTTGTATTCCTTGTTGCAGCAAACCTGCGTATTCAGCCCTAATGTTATTCTTATGGAGAATAATTAAAATTGTATATATCGCTTATTTCTGAATATATTTTTATGAAACTTGGTAAGTGGATTTATGTACTATTAAGACATTTATATCTCCATTGGAAATTCGCTGAGTATGCAGGTTTGCTGCGACGGGGATATTAATTATTCTCTATAAGAATAACATTGGGGCTGAGTACGCAAGTTTGCTGCATCAAAGAACACAAAAAATGGGTTTTTATGCTAATCTCAATATAACTCAACTAGGTGAAGTCATATACCAGTTTTTAGCGAATTTCCCCTATAGGGAAGAAGCTATTACCGTAGGTCTCATGGTAAGACTTAAGCCCCAGACCATAATAACTTTTGTTTTGAGATCCCCAGATGCCAAAAACACTATTCGTTCAAATTTATATATATGTATATATATATATATATATATATACAGTATATATATATATATATATATATATGTGTGTGTCCGTTACCGCGATAACTTTTGAAAGAAGCGCCCGATTTTGATGAAATTTGGCGCAAATGTGAAGATTAACATTTATGACTTTAAGTTCGAAAACCAGAAAAATCGGACCATGGGAAGGGGGGTTTATGGGGTTTTTAAATTTTCCAAAAATCAGTTTTTTGCATTTTTCACCCTAAAATTTTTAAAAAACATAATTTTGGTTTTGACCATGTTATAGAGCTTAAAAAAACAAATAATATGGTATTTTGAATTATTAACCTAGGTTAAGTGGTTGCGGAGAAAATCCAAAAAACGTACTCATAAAATCTCCCATGTTAATCTTATGGGAAAACAGTTTTTGGCTTTTCCTCAGTTTATTTTAATGTAAACTTCACATTTGCTTTTACTAATCTGTTCAGTTCCACAAAACAATCATTTTTGTGTTTAAATTTTCATTCTACGCCCAACCGTTGCTGAGATATTCAAAGTGCTAAACACAGTACGTTGTCCAATGTTATCCTTATGGAGAATAAATAAAATTCTATATCTCGATTATTTATGAATGTATGTATGTTGATGAAACTTGTTATGTGGCTTCATGTAGTACTGGTATATTGTTATTTACACAAAAAAATTGAGTTTTTGTTGATTATTACCTTAGCAGCAAACCTGCGTACTCAGCCTCCATGTTATTCTTATGAAGAATAAGTCAGATGTATAGAGTCCCTTAATTATGAACATAAATTATTAAAACTTGGTATGTAGCTTCACTTGGTTGAGTTATATTGATAATTGCATAAAAACCCATTTTTTCCTTGTTGCAGCAAACCTGCTTACTCTGCCCCCATGTTATTCTTATGGAGAATCACTAAAATGTTACATAGCGCTTATTTATGATTGGATATTGATGAAACATGGTATGTGGCTTCGCCTAGTTACATTCTATTTATATTTGCATAAAAACCAATTGTTTGTGTTCCTTATTTCAGCAAACCTACGTACTTATTACCTATGTTATTCTTATGGAGAATGATTAAAATCGCTTATATGTGAATATATTTTTATGAAACTTAGTATGCGGCTTTATGTGGTATTAAGTCATATATTATGCATTGGAAATTCGCTGAGTATGCAGGTTTGCTGCGACGGGGGTATTATTCATTTATGTTCATAATTAAGGGAGACATAGCATTTAATTGTTATCCATAAGAATAACATGGGGCTGAGCACACAGGTTTGCTGCTACAGGAGCCTTTGGCAAAAAATTTTTTTTTTTAGCAAATATCAATATACCACAACCAGACCAAGTATACCATATACCAAGTTTCATCAGTATACGTTCATCAATAAGCGAGATATACAATTTTTCTTTTCTTCCATAAGAATAACATTAGTTCTGTATTTATCACTTTCAATATCTCAATAACCAATTGACGTAGAGTAATGATCAAAATACTAAATTGTGTGTGTTTTTTTAAGCTGAATCCAATGCTAAAAACTAAAATTTGACTATTTCAAAAATTATATGCAAACAAATAAAAAAATAAACGGTATCAGGAAACTGACACATACTTTCTCCCTTTTAGCCCAACTTTAATGAATAAATTACTTTTTATTTACTAAATATAGAATACAAAGCACGGTTGAATGTACAGAAAATCTTGTAAACAAGTTGTTTTAAAAAACATCCACCCAAATCCCTGCTTTGGAGGCACTACAGGATCCATTGCTACACTCGTGGTTTTAAGAGGGGAAATGCCCCCTATTCCCCCCCAGGGATATTAAGGGGCAACATATTTCGAATTAACTCTGTTGGTCAATGCTAAATTCACAAGCATATCAAGTTTGAATGAAATTGATCAGTAAATAAGAGAGAAATAGTAATTTTTGTATTCCCCATAAGAATAACATTGGACAACGTACTGCGTTAACCGCTAAATTGAAAATTTCAATTTTCTTCGAAACCAGCAATCGTAGAATAGTAATTCCAAATACTAAATTATTAATTTTTTGAGCTCTTTTTAATGGTGAATAGTAATATTTTTTTATATTTATGTATTTTTATGAAAAATCCAAAAAACTGAATTTTGGATGTTTTAAGTCCTGTAATTTCTGAACCCAAATTTTTACAGGTATGCGGGTGGTGTCACTTTGTTGGAAAACTAAAGTTCTACAAACGACTAAAGTTTAATCAAAATCGTTAGAGCAGTTTTTGAGAAATTTTGATTTTTCATGTTTTTGGCGGTTTTTGGGGGATAATTGCCCTTAAAAATAAAAAAAAAATGAAAAAAACGCCTAGAGATATCGTGGATTAGTACCAACATACCAAATTTCATCAAAATCGGCCCATTGGTTAGGGCTCTAGCTCTGTACACATCCACACAGACACACACACACACACACACACACACACACACACACACACACACACACACACACACACACACACACAGACAGACATCACGTAAAAACCACTTTTTTGGGTTCAGGGAGCACCAAAACGAATATTTCCACTAACAACTCAAATTCGAAAATTTTGACGAAAACAATACTTTCTCCATATACTATGTATAGAGGGAGAAAGTAAAAACTTTTTTGGGGGCAAAACCCCCCCAAAATACCCCTTCGGAAGGGGCGATCTGGCTGGTTTTCGAACTTAAGTCATAAATGTTGCTTTACAGGATTATACCAAATTTCATCAAAATCTGATCATTTCTACAAGAGTTATCGTGCTCACGGACACGGACACACACACACACACACACACACACACACACACACACACACACACACACACACACACACACATACATATATATATATACAGTTTCAAACGAATGGTGATTTTGGGGTCTGGGGACCTCAAAACGAAAAGTTATCATGGTCCCGGGCCTAGGTCTTACCATGTCGACTACAGTAATAGCTTCTTCCCTATGGGGAAAATTTGCTAAAATCAAACCAAACAAAAATGCCAGGCACTAGAGAAGAACACGCTGCTCAAGATTGCGTAGCGTGGTAACTCAAGACCGTTTTTGTTTTAGCTTTCTTTTGTTTTTTCAAGCTTTGCTTGAATTGTGCTTCCAATATTTTTTTTGTGTAATTTTGATATGTTCTAGGCATTTTCCTCACCTGAAGACGGGATCAAATTCTAGATCCTGAAACATCATGAAACTTGTTATTCTCATTCAGGGATGGCAAACGTCCGCAATAATTTCTTAAATTACTTATGACATTATTTTAATATTTTAGTACAACAACAATTATAAAACCTTACATGTATTTATAATTAATAGGCACAAGTATTTCAATTTTAAATATATCATTGATTTTCAGAGTTAAAATGTATTATTTAACCTTAATCCAACTATTCAATAAGCAAGCAGTATCCTCAGTATAAGTCGTCGGTACAGAATCGTATGGCTTTTGACTGGTTAATAGTAGGCTTTCTCATATGGTGTTTGACTGGTTAATAGTAGGCTTTCTCGTATGGCGTTTGACTGGTTAATAGTAGGCTTTCTCGTATGGCGTTTGACTGGTTAATAGTAGGCTTTCTCGTATGGCGTTTGACTGGTTAATAGTAGGCTTTCTCGTATGGCGTTTGACTGGTTAATAGTAGGCTTTCTCGTATGGCGTTTGACTGGTTAATAGTAGGCTTTCTCGTATGGCGTTTGACTGGTTAATAGTAGGCTTTCCTACTACACTTTACATAACTTTACACTTATGTAGGGCCTAAATAAAACAAAATTGTTTGTCTGTACTCATTCTCACACATGGGATTTTTTTAACCCTAGCAGTGGCCATTCGACCAATTTGGTCGAATTTTTATGTCGCCTGTTGTGGCCATCGACCAAATTGGTCGAATTCTACAGAAAATTTTGTAACGTTAATAAACCAATAATAATAAACTCAAAAGTCATCAATATATATATCATTCGAAAGATCACATTCTGAACTTTCATTTTATTACATAAATGAATCGTGTAGCAGCTGTATAACAATGTTACGACGATTAGAAATTGAATGAAGTTTTGGTACAACGCAATTGCTGCAGCCGACGCTCTGACAATGGCAAAACACGATACTTTTGAAATTACCCAGATCGGGTAATTTTTCTCGCAGGAAGATACGGTTGGTACCAATGCACAGCTGAAGAGTTGCGCTTTATTTTGGTATTAATTTTTAGAATTAAATATTGATTGGACAGGTTATATGATTTTCTGAAAACAGGTGTTTTTGTTTTTTTTGTGTTATGGCCAATTCGACCAAATTGGTCGAACTATAAAATCGCGTTTATATGCATTGTATGTCATAGTTACTAGTCAAATAATATGTTATTTTGAAGAGGAAGAAATGTAGAGTAATTTAGTTTTGCCGTTGGCAGCACTGCTCTTAGCAGAACACCTGTCAGATACTCAACAATTCGTCATATGTTTTGATCAGTTGTTAGCCATTGCGGTATTGGTATATGCATTTCTAAGCATTAGATGATTTTTATCTGCGAATCATTTATGAATTAGGTATTATTTCGGAGTTTTAGTGTTAGTGAAGTGTTTGTGTGTATATAACAGTAATCTCTTTTTCATTATTGGGTAGGCCTAATATAATTTAGAACAATTATTTCGTAAACCCCTACATAGGCCTATTGACCGCACGTTATCTCGTACATAACACGCCACTACCCTATGTATATGTAAATATATATATACCGGGTAGGTATATTTGATTGTTTATAAATACCTGTAGTAATAATAAATAGATATAATATGACATTATTTATGTTTATACAGATTGCAAAGATCTCATTGAAAAATACTACTTTTCACAAATTTGCCAAGTCCGCGACTATTTGTTTGTTGCTACATAACACATATACAAATAATACTTTACCCTAGGTAATATACATTTATATTTAGGGAATTGAATGTACTATAACATGTTTATAATGGTTTAGGGGTAAACAATTTGGTAAAAGAGTTATATACTAAATATTGTGAAATATTTGTTTACAAAAAACGTAAAAATAGCGAAACATTATTTTATTTGCATGTATTTATAAGTGATAATAATATTTTACCATCAACTATATGACTTTTTTGGATTCCTTACTTCATTGGCTTTACAAATATGTATATATATATATATATATATTAGTATATACATATATTACATGACTTACAACACAATATAACACTGTACAGTTTATGCTTTTTTCGGTTTTCCGTTTATTATTATATTATGCCCCTAATACTTACAAAAACAATTCTTTTCCCAACATGTTATATATTTCTATGTAGGGAATTAGATTGTCTACAAAATGTATATAATGAATTTTCCATAAAAAATCCGTGAAAAAAATTTCACCGAGGCTGTTTTTGAAATTTATACAAAAAATATTTATTTTTTTTATTTTTTTTCACTATACCGAAAAATTATTTTCCTGAATCTTTATTATTTTAGTATTTCTAGATTCTCCTGTTCTTTCCAGTCAAAATGAATATGAGGTTGGCTAGGTTTACTTGTACGGTTGAATTTATACGAATTTTCAAAAAAAGGTCTGCAAAATCGCCAAATCTGCTTGGCCATTTCCCACTTCAACATTAGGCCACTGCTAGGGTTAAGTGAGGGTTAGTTTCGCTTTGTTCCCAAATTTACTGTTGTAAAACTGCATGTAATTTGAGTGCAAAATAAAGTAATTTTGATTGATTTGATGTGTATGAATATGTTCGGGGAGAAATGTTCTATACCTTTTAACACTTTGACATTGAAAAAAGTTATAGCACATAGCCTATTCCAAATGTCCCATGGCAATTTGTGAAATTTTGTCGTTTTTGCTCAAACTGTCAAAATTGAGTGGGTTATCACAAACAGTAGGGCCTACTTATCAGTTATTATAGACAATTTACTAAGGAATAGAACCAGACCAAGTTGAGCTGTATTTTATTAATATTGATAGAGAAAAAACAATGTAGTAAAAAGATTACATCATCTGACCTGACCTGACCTGACACTACAAATTTGTCAAGTGTTAGATATGAAAAATGCTATTTGTAAGCTAAATAGGTCTAAAAGCTACAAATTTGCTACTGTAAAAATATATTAGTGTAAGGCACTTATGTGTTTGGTAGGGGTGTGCGAGTAGTGATTTTTTTAATCGAGTCGAGTCGTGCCAATTATTTTTGAGTTTCGAGTATTTTTGAGCGAGTATTTGCGAGTTTAAAATAGTGTAATGGGATTTGGATACCACCCTAGATTTGATAACAGAAACATGGTTTCTATCTAACTAATATATGAGTAGCAATACAAAGTTTTGGCCAGTACAATCAAACTGGATTACGTATTGACAAACAAAACACGGTTTGACATTTGTTTCTGGCCGATAAAACAGGGTCCGGTTATCATTTGGCCAATTTCACCTGGTCCAGACATAGCTTATAATCAATATTAAATGACAAAATCGTTAGTTATGGCCGAAATTACACAGTCCGATCGTCATTTTCGGCCGGTTTTTCGTGATGCGATCGCCTTTTGCGGCCGTTACTAAGCGTTTAGGCCGGTCGCAATTGTTTGCAGTCGTCATTTTCGGCCAATTTTACGTGATGCGATCGCCTTTTGCGGGCGTTACTAAGCGTTTTGGCCGGTTGCAATCGTTCGCGGTCGTCATTTTCGAGCGATTTTACGTGATGTGATCGCCTTTTGTGGCTATTACTACGCGTTTAGGCCGGTCGCAATCGTTTGCGATCGTCATTTTCGGCCGATTTTACGTGATGCGATTGCCTTTTGCGGCCGTTACTACGCGTTTTGGCCGGTCGCAATCGTTAGCGATCGTCCGGAAATCGGCGGGAAATACTCGCTCGAACTTTCGAGTAGTTTTCAAAACTTCAAGTCAAGTTCGAGTATTAAAATACTCGGCCGAAAATTCAAAGTTTCAAGTACTCGCACACCCCTAGTGTTTGGACATTGTTTACTTTCACAATGAATAAAACTAGCATCTAAAATTTGAACTTATGCCCCAAATTTCAAATAAAAATATTACAATTTTAGTTTTTTTTTATGAAAGTTTTACCCCAAAAATTTTCATTATATTATCTCAAAAAGAAACAGAGGTGAGACAAATTTTTGATTTTGGCCAATATAATTTTGTTAACACAGCAAGCAAACGCCAGTAAGTATTTTTGGTTTATCCCTGCACTTTTGTTTTCCCCACAATTCTACAAGACTTTGCTAATTTAATCTAACTTGTATCTCTATCCGTTTCAAAATCCCAGGGGTGAGCATACAAAAAATGACTGTATATCTCTGTCACATGTAATAAATTCCAACAGACCGCCTATGATTGGATTTACTCCATAGTACGTTTCAGATCAGACTCACTGGCATAGTGAGGTATGCTAGGGGCAGTGTGAAACAGCTGGTGAATGCCGTGCCCGCAGTAGCTGCGCACCACGGAGAACCCGTTGGCCTGTGCGTGTTTCTGTATCACATTGCCTATCTCTCGGTACTTCTCTCCAGGCTTCACTGCAATACACAAACCATACACTTCATTATGCTAAGTTTTCCAAGTTATGGGAAAAGAACATTCTTGGTGAGATATAGAGCAACTAACTATGTAAGGATTTTACCACTGGTGAGAATGTGAAGGCTTAGCAAGTCTCAGCAAATTTTGCTGAACTAATCCTGAGCCCCTTTAAGCCAGTCTATTCAGCTTCAAATTTGCCAGCAGACATTTTTAAGAGGCATCTGAAACACCTAATTAAAAATATATCTACTAAGAACTAAACCATGATAGTAAATAAATAAGGAAAAGAGTGAACATTTTTTAAAATTATTTTATCTTTTAATGTCTTATTACAAAAATGTTACCTTTTCAAAAGTCTCAAAGGAAGAAAACTGAAGTAGATTAGTATTACAATCCAATTACTATGATCATATTATATATATCTTGTTATACTAATACAATTATACAAGATCACTACTAACCTATACTGATGGCTCTGTCGAGGCATTCCCATGTAACCTGGACCAGTTTCTTAGCAGCCGGGCTTACATCGCCCACGAAAAATGTTTCGTTGAGGTCACCATGGAAGTTTCTGTGGTAAACAGTGACGTCCACTGAAAATGATACTAAGTTTAAAAATTGAATTTCTAGATCATTATAATAAAACCGAAAATTAACCTGAATTTACAATCCTCTTTACTAAGAATGCGTTTTCACTATGTAAGCCATATAATGGTTAGCAGGCCATAAATACACATCTGATGACTTAAATACTTGATAACTATAAACTACATATTTAATATATAAGTTGAACATAGCAAATTTTTCTGAAACAATTAAATAAATAAATGTATATTTAATCATTTGTATGTTTGTATTGTTTGTAGTAATGTTACTGGTGGTAATTAGAGTTGTATGCGAGTGTACAAGTTTGCATGCAACGCAATACTGTCAAAACGGCTGCAATAATCATCTTCAAATTTTGAACACAGGTTCTTCAGAATAACAAAAATGTCAAGTTTGAATATGGAAACAGCATTCCATTCAGCAGTACCGGTAGTACACTTTTACAATTTTTAAAATTATCAGGATGTTTAGCACTAGACATATAAAATAGAAGTTCTATATTATAAGTATAAAGTTGTTTTATTTTTATGTACTGAAATAAAAACAGCTGTTTTGTATAAGAAATATGCATGCATTAAATGAAGATAGTTACTATAACTCAATGATTAAAGTCAAAAATAAAATTACCAATGGCAAGTATTGAAATTTGTATGTTTTTATTTTTTATGAAGAATGAGCGTACAACTGATATAAAAATTCAACTTAATGGGTCGCAACCTATTATTATTTAAATATTTATTTCATATCCCAAAACCACACAAAGCTGTTACCATTACAAATGTCACCATCGGCTAGTGGCCGCAGGTCGGGGATCCCGTGGCAGATGACTTCATTGACTGAGGTGCAGCAAGAGCGAGGGAACTGGTAGTAGTTGAGAGGCGAGGGGTAGCAGTCTCGCTCGATACAAGCCTCGTGGACCACCCGGTCTATCTCGTCCGTCGTCACTCCTACAGCTACCACCTTCGCGGCCTCGTCCAGCACTTCCCTACCTAACTGCAAGTCACAAATCAACCAATCATCAATAACTTACATTTTACCTAATACTTTTTATAATTGATTAACTAAATGCTAATAAAAATTAACTGCCTGCCATACCTCTAAAGTATATCGATAAATCATTTGAATTAGATAAGCTATGACACAGTTCATGAATTAGTTACTAAAATTGTATAATTTGTAATTAATTGTACTGTCAACCGGACATTACAATTGCACTCTCTTGACCCGTACAATATTTTGTGGACTTTGGTCACAGGTAGGTTGTATGTTAAGAAATAATATTTACAAAGTTTTATTTATTGTATTCCACCAACTATATTTAAACGTTATGTGACAGACAAAAACTAAACAAAGGGTCTGGATCAAGCATGAAAAATGGTTAACACATTAAAAACAAGAGACAATCCTTTTACATCAGCAGTCAGACTTGCTAACATAACATGTAGAGCAAACTGTTTACTTATTATTGGTGGTTAGGCAACATGATTTCATAATAGTCAAAAGGCGAGTTTGCGTGACGATGCCAGCATTGCTGGCGAAAGGTCTCAAGAAATATAACAAATTTAAAAAATATTAGTAAATGTTTTAATTAAAATTAGATAATCATTTTTTGACAACATTTGTTGGTCTAAAGAATGCTTTTAAATTTAAGTGTTCATAATGTTATTTATAAAAAGAAAATAAATGTTTCCTGACCAATTAAATTTTAGCTGTGCATTTATTAGTTTGTAGGTTAATAGCTTTCATTGAGATGTAAACGTAATACATTAAATGTTCAATATGTTAGATATAAAGCATAATTCGATTTACTTACTAAATTATTAGGTAAGTAAAATACTTCACAAAGGTGTTTTGATACCATTTACTTTGAGACATTACAGCTTTATTTTGTAGTAGGATGATCTAGTTTGTTTAACTCTAGGAGTACACTCTTTTATCGCATAAGTGGATCAACTCAGATAGATCATTACAAACATAAATAAACAAATGATGATTAACAAATTAATTTGTCAACAGATTCGAGATAAGACTTTGGCTAGCTTAAGCTCTGGTAATTTCAACCACAAGGTATAATATTTTTGATGCAGCTACATTTGAAAAACTATATATCGAAATGTTGATTTGTATCTATATTTTGTTCATATTCAATTTTGAATTACAACTGCGCTAGGCCTACATAATGAAAAAAGCTGGCTGCAAACATAGGACTAAGTCAAATTAACTCGCATAACCTTCAAAAAAGGATTGGTCTGCAATACAATTCTGTAATACTTTTTTTGTTTTTGTTGAGCTCATGACTAATTTGAATTAAAGTCCATTTTCAATTATAGAAGTTAGAATTAGCCATGTTCCACTGAACAAATCATTCTACTCGGCGGATATTTTCTATTAAAGAATGTATTGGCAAAATTTGAAGTATCTGTGGAGAGGTGTTTTCAGGTTATCACCCATAAAAAACACCCATCATAAAAACACTCCAGTCTGAATCACTTTTGTTAGCAGTACAAACATTAAAGTCAGGTATGAGATCTCACTCACTTCGTGAGCTCATCCAATTAAATAGGGCAAACCTAAAATTATAAAAACATTTTGCTTTATCTTATAAAAATAATTTCACTCTAATTTGTTCTTAATTTATTTTATTATGATAATTGTTTTTAATATAAAGACAAACCAAGCAAACTACATACTGCTTGTACCTACAAGATTATAAATATTATAATTATTGTGTTTAGCACTGTTTGATGTAGGCCTAGTTTTGTGCAGAGTAAATAATGCCAAGTGGTAAATGTTCGGCCACTTTTTTACTGTGGGAGTGTCATCTCTAATCAAAGTTATATTGTTACTCTATGCCACTCATACAGCTGTTTAGTTTTTTTTTTTGAGTTTCTTTCGGTGCAATTATTGTGATATCGTGTCAGGTGAGTTTGTGTTTAAGATTTTAGAATAAAAAGATACCTACTTATATATTGTAAAATAAAATAAAGCTTAGGCCTATACACAAATTTAGAAGGATCAGGGTCAGGTCAACAGAGAGGGAAAAGGAAATTCAGCTGAGGTTATTTAGAACAGGACAATTACTACTAAAGCATGAAAAGACGTTTTGATTTCATATTTTTAAGGAAGTTATTTTATGTCTTTGGCCCACTAATCCAGCTAACCCAGAGTTTTGTACAAACTTTACTTACTGCACATAAAAAAATCCATTGTTAATTCCAAATAAGCTTAGTACCAAATTGTTTGGCATCTATAATATTATAAAGAAGAGTGGTTTCTGTCTGTCTGATGTTCCGGGTAAACGGAAAAATTACTGAACCGACTGGGCTGAAACTTTACACAAAGGTAGATCTTGAACCCATGCAACACATAGGCCTATTAACTTCCTTAAAATCCCTCGGGCTACACCCCGTGAACGTCCTAAGTTTCAATGTTTACATTTCAGAAGAAAGTAAAAATTCAGAAACTGTAATGCGAACAGCTGAGGACATTTCCATTCGACAGCTTAAAGAGCAGAAGCAAGAACAACTGTTTCAAGCTAACTTATCTTTCTAACCCGTGCGAATAACGGGTACATTCTACTAATAAACTGATAAATAAAATATTGTTACCCACCTTGCATGCAACACGCATGCCTTCTATTTCTTCATCGGATAGAGTTTTGATTTGAGCAACTTGTTTGACTTGTTGTTCAGATATCGGTATCCCGGTTGGGTGAATTGCATAGTCCGGTCGAGGTATATGTTTCGGAATAGTTCTTGGTGTATTCTGAGGAAATGGTCGTAATTTGCCAGTAAACCTGAAATGTGGCCAGGGGTCATACTGATCTGGATATCCTGGACCATCGACTCCTTCACCCTCTGAAAAAAAAATTTTACAGTAGGCTAACAAAATATATTTGTAAATTTTAAATTAAAAATATAAATTCACTAATTATAACATTTGGGACATGACGATGTACATTGTAAATGAAAGACCTTGCCCCCAAATAAAAATTACTGAATCAATGTTTTTAGTTTAAAATGTACATAACTCTAAAGTAAGAAAGTCTCAGTCTTCAAAAAATGAAAAATCTATTATTTAAATTTTTAAGTTTTTATTAGTAGAATCAAAATTAATTTAGGCCCTACTAGAAAATGTGTTAGGGGTGTTTTAGTGTTTTAATAAAATATCGTAGGTAACTGCTCAGAAGTAATAACTTTTCAAGTGAAAATTATCATACAGAATAGGCCCCTACAGTATAAAATACCCCAGTCGCAGCAAACCTGCGAACCCAGCGAATTTCCAATACATTTATATATTTCCAATACCACATAAAACCAATTAGCAAGTTTCATAAAAATACATTTATAAATAAGTGATAGGCCTATATAGCATTTTATTTAATCTATATAAGAATTACATTAACCCTTTCAGTGCTAATCTTATGAATGGAGTAGTTGAATCTGTGATGTTTTGTTGATTTTTATGTCTTAAATGCCTGACCAGTTTAAATAACAAAAAAACGCATTTCCGGTGGACACACACAGTAAAGGATAGGTAAAAAGTATCAAAACACCTGATCAGATGTGCAACTCACAAAGAATACACCCATCCCGTCAGCATGGACCCGAGCCGTCCACCATTTACTTAAGGACCGCCCTCCCCTTCAACTCTGCCACAAATAGGTGAACTCTCTATGAATTCCACATAAAAACCACCGACTGTGACGGGATTCGAACCCTCGATCAAAGTGCTACCTCCGGCCGGGAAGATAGCGCCTTAGAACACAGCCACTGATCAGACTAGTAGCTGTTGCGCACCAGGTGGTATTAGAGCCAAGGCGATGGACGAGGTAGTTCAGTTTGTGTCTACCAGGTTTCACCACATGTCAGACACATACTGCAGACTGAGCTTGTATCAGTAGAATCGCTTATGCAGCAGTGAAAAATGTTTATTAGTGCAGATTCAAAAGCCGATATATCAGACCAGAGCACTAAAAGGGTTAAAGGATGAGTGGAGTACGCAGGTTTGCTGCAAAAGAAATATAAGAAATGTGGTTTTGTGTGATTATCAATATAACTCAACCAGGTGAAGCTACATACCAAGTGTTATTATTTGTATGTTCATAACTAGGGAGATATAAAACTTTACTTATTCTCCATAAGAATACCATTAGAGCTGAGTATGCAGGTTTACTCCTACGGGGAGAATAATAAAATATTAATTTGTGTAAATAACATTATACCAGTACTAGGTAGGTGAAGCCACATGCCAAGTTTCATCAATATACATTAATGGGATTAAAGTTGGCAAATAAGAAGTGGCAAATAAAAAGAAAGATTTTTGTCACAGATAAACGAATGTGGCGAACCATAACCTTAATCATAACCTCGTGGAAACGTAAAACACATGGTTAGAAATTTCCAATAAATGTATTTTAAATATTCAATTAAACACGTTTATAGCACATTTTAAAAATATTTTGTATCTTTTTCTCATGAGTTTATATTGATAGTTATAGGCTATTTAAAAAAACATTAATTACAAATAAAAATGTCTCAATTCGTGTTTAAAATAAATAGTCTATAACTAGTCTATCAATACACACTCGTCGGAATAAGATACAAAATATTTGAAAAATGTGCTATAAACGTGTTTTACTGAATATTTAAATAACGTTTAATGGAAATGTCTAACCATGTGTTTTACGATTCCATGAGATTGTGAAATATAATGTTTAGTCGCCGCAAGGCCGGGTCACTCCGCCAGTCACTTTCTTTCGATAATCGGACTACAAATAAGGATTACGACAATAAGAAAACACCATGAAAGTTCTAACACACCGTGCAAGATGCAGAACAATTATAATATAAAGAGCGAGGCGGGCTTATGTTGAAAACAGCATGACAGTTGTATGTGGAAGAACGCGTTACGCAGGACAGAACAAAGATGTTAAGGGAAAGAGAGGAGAGGAGTCGAGAGAACGGAGAAGTGTCGGAGAGGGTCGGTTAAGGAGAAGGGGGAAGTCTCCTCACACACTCACAGCGCGTTGTGGCAGCGATACAGCGTGTGCCGTCTAGCAGCCGGGATTTGGCGGAACTAGCCCTCGCTCCGCCTTAAATCAAGAGCTCTAATACACTTCAAAAAACTAGAGAGGCTGAGACTTGTAATACAAGTAGCCGTCTTGAATGCAAACAAAAAAGTTTTATGGGAAGGTATATAGGTAGTACAGCTCATTTGATTGATTTAGAGGTTAAACATTTTAATACTAAGTGCATCAATGACTTACTCAAAACAACAAGTTTATATACCTAGGCCTAAAAGTTAATTTTACAGATTAAAATGTTCATTGAAAAAAATTAGTAATTGTTATTCCCAGTTTTTGGTATCAT
This sequence comes from Allygus modestus, assembly GCA_963675035.1. NCBI lineage: Eukaryota > Metazoa > Arthropoda > Insecta > Hemiptera > Cicadellidae > Allygus > Allygus modestus. The sequence continues at coordinate 235,571,741 of OY776111.1, read as the reverse complement.
GGAGTTTAGTAGTTTGGGCATCTCGTTAGCCTAACAGCGTTTTGGACTTTGGTTCAAGGGGTCACGGGTTCAAATCCCGGGGTGTCCACACAAATTTGAGGGGTTTGGACCGCTTTCCCTAAGAGTGTTTGTGTACTCTATTAAAAAAAAATGCCATTGGAGTTAAAATACAAAAAAAATCTAATATAAAAACTAAACAGATCTACAGAATATTTTCAACTTATTTGGTTAGATCAGGTAAATTTCTTAACAGAACTTACTTGCTATTTTATGGAGAACTTTGTGATCTTTCCAGTATCCTTTAAAACATTCCTGAAACAAAACAATTAAAAATCATCAATATAACCTTTTACAGTGTAAAGAAGTGATAGGCCTGGATAAGGTTATGTTCAGAGCAGGCTGATTATTATCTGGTCAAAGTTATTAACAATTCCATAAACATGGTGTAATCTGCTAGGATGGTCAGAGTCAAAAGGGTGAAATATGAAGTCGGGTCTAGATCTCAAAATTCCAACTTAGTATAACTTTTGGGCTTAAGGACAAATAAGTAAATAGTATTAAGATTAAGTGAAAGCAAAGTACATGACACCTCATCCAATAGGTAAAGAGTTGTTGCAGCCTCCAAACATTGAAAAAGGTATTTGAGCACCTATTACAATAGGTAGCGCCTACTAAGAGTAAGTATCGTAAATACGAGCAGTTGTTTTGATCGCCTCTGGACACTGCTCCATAACTTACCACAGTTACCGTTAATCATGACATATGTCAACTACTTGTCCTATTTGTGTAAACTCCCATTTGTCTTCGAGAATCAGAGGAGGGCATGGGTTGGGATGTGCCTGTGGGCAGTGGTTTCATAAGAGGAAGTGTGCTGGGCCCAAAACACTAGATGGATCTTTGTTAAGTTGTGGGAAGTAGTTAAATAAACAGTTTGTCAGAGATTGAATTCATTCTGCTGTTAAGAAGCATACAAAAGGCAAATTACACTGAGTTACATATTCGGAGATCTGGAATTACTTATAGTTGTTTCCTTAGACGTGTCACTATTTTGATTAGCTTTGTGGCCTTTATTTGTTTTTTTATGTATTTTATATATTTGAGACACAGTTGAGATTATGACATGCAATGGCAGCAGTATTTAATTCTATATTGATCAGCTGGATTTATAAGACTTATAAGTGGCTAATAACAAGCGAAAGGTTGGGAATTATATTATGTATCAAATAACCTCCTAAACACACCACCTGACCTCCAACTTTTCTTACCTCCTAATAGTGCCACGATATATTATCTGCTAACTTAAATCTCAACCAGCAACTACCATTAACTGTGTGTAAATTATTCTTTTTTTGTTGTTGAAACAAATCAAAACAATGAGCGTCTATTGTTAAACAATTTTAAAAATACCTAAAATTTTGGTTGTCTTTCCAAATATGAAACTCTAACAATTATGCAACAAATATAATAGTCTGACTTCAAATTCAATATAACAAATAACAGCAATAAATCTCTATAAATTCAACAATTGTAAATATGACTTCTTCTGACAAGTTCTTCAAAATATGTGGAATGTTACAGAAATATGACCAATAAATGCTACAATTAAAAATACAAATGACTTACAAATGCATGTTGGTTACCTTCACTTTCACAGATTTTACTTAATTAATAAACAATGTTATTAGCACTTTACTACTCATCAGAATAAACCCTTTAACCGAATTGAAACTATTTAAAAAATCCAATAATCCCCAAGATAATTTAGTTTGCCACGTGGTCTTTCTGTGGAATCGTCTCGCGGAATATAGAAAAGTTCACTTATTTAATTTAATTTATTCGATCCGGATTTTCCGGGTAAGATTCGCGAAATTGAATTACGTTGAGTGTACACTCCGTAGACAAATCGACGAATTTAGGAAAAGCAAGAAAGTTAAACGATTTTAATTTTGAAAAGAGCGATGTTACTTGACCGAATTGTGCCAGAAAAGACGCCTGGTCCAACGCACGTGGCGCTTTTATGTTGACTCCGCATCACGTGACCACGAGAGATTTTACTTCCAGGTTCGAGCCAGAATCGCCTCGAAGTTTCATTTTCAGGAGCATTTTCTCGTTCTGTTTCCTATTCGTTCAGTTGGCGGCAAACTTGAAATGCTTATTTTTAATTTTCTACTTGTAACAATATCCCCCCTTCCAACATTTTTTAATTTTTGACCAACCCACTAACAAAAAAAATTCTATCACAAAAATTAAAAGTACCAGAAATAAATGTAATTAATATTAAGGGCTTACAATTAAACAATGAGCTATCCCAGTGAGAGAGATGGTGGACACTTATGGCAATATTCCCTGTAAGATCCACTACAGTGCGCAGCACTCACCCAACACTAAGCGAAAACTAACCGTCCAAATTTCAAGTATGTCCATGTTCAGTGCACTGCACCATACTTCTTTATTTCATCCTGTAACTTTCATGAGCAAAGCGAAAGCCTGACGATTTAAATGACCATCTTCCCTACCATTGAAATAACAATTTTATATTACAAGGTTTAAATTGTAACCTGAGAGAATAGTGTCCAGGTTCAGAATAAAAATATTGTGCTTCGTATTTAAACTTTGAATATATTGATTAAGATGTTTGATTTATTGTTGAAAAGAGTTTTTGGCACTGTAAGCAGAACAGTTTTCCCCGCATGGGTTACGATGTTGCAGATTGTTTTGATGTTCCGTGAAGGGACTGTGTGTGTGGGATGTTGCACCTGACAGCATTGGTGCCTATAAGTAGGATGCAAGTCGGGAGTAGCTGTGAAGCGGACCTCCGCACCTCGGGGATGATGGTATGTGTTGTCGCCCCTGGGATGGTGATATGTTTGGTGGCGGGCAGGTTCCATCGTCTCACTGCTTTACTCAGTTGTGACTATCCCACACAAGAAAACCTCTTGTATGGATTTACAAAATATGGAGCTTAAATTAAAAGTCAATAAGTCACAATAATTCAATTCTGGAGTGAGAAAATAAACTAAATTGAAGGAAAAAAATCATTTAATTTGATCTACATTTTCAATTTGTTTTTGAGTTTGATCGCTGTCCAAAGCTATTTCAACACTGACAAGTGAAGTTAGTCGAGTTACAGTGTAAGGTCCCTTCCGAGTTACAGTGTAAGGTCCCTTCCACTTGTGATTAAGTTTCGCTGTTATCTTCTTATCTTTACTATTGAAGGAATGCTTGTACAACACGACTTTATCACCAATGACGAAGGTAGATGGGGTCCTATTTTTATCATATCGCAATTTCGTCCAATTGTGCGCTTTGGTGAGATTCTCAAAAACCGTATTCAGGTCCTGCTTATTTTCATTTCCTGTTTCTATGTTCCAAAGAAATTTTAACGAAAGGGTTAATTAACTCCTGCTAACTTAGTATTTTCTTGGGTAGAGAATTCTCTACCCAAGAAAATACTAAGTTAGCAGGAGTGAATTTTGATGCTTCGTGAGTGGTGGGATTAAATGCAAGGATTAAATACGGTAAATAAATGTCCCAAGATTTGTGGTTCCTATTATGAAAAATTCTTAAAGCTGTAACTAAGTTCCTGTTAACTCGTTCCGCAACATTTGACTGGGGCCTATATGGTGAGGTTGTAACGTGCAATATTCCTAAACCAAAGAGAAATGAAAAAAAAATTCTGTGATGTGAAAATAAAGGCGTTATTAGTAATCAATCGCTGCGCAAAAATATTATTTCGAAGAACGTTTATTGCAGAGTCTGATGTTTGTTTTCTAACTGGGTATAAAAAGCAAAATTTAAAAAAAAATTGACTAAAACATGAATTGATTCGTTTCCTCGCTGTGTCCGCTGTAGTGGACCAACGAAGTCACAGAACCAGTGTTGATTACAATCTGTTGGGATGCTGGAGCTTATAACTGACCAATTACTGACCAATTTTTTTGCTTTGCACAAGTTTTGACAGCTGACATTTGTTCACATGACTTTACAAAATTTTTAATAAATGTTATCATGCCCTTCCAAATGAACTAACTGTTTCTGAATGTGATTGATGGTTTTGGCAATGCCCGCATGGGTGAACATAAAGACTCTCATGAAAATAGAAAAAAAGAAAAAATCCATTACTGTTAAAAAAAAAAAACAAAATAATTGCATGGTCAGGACTAATGTAAGTTAGATAATTTTCTTATCTTAATATTTTGATTTTTGATTTGTCAACGTGTCAAGTTATTTAATATGCGTACGAAGTTTTAGTATATATATAGTTTAATTTTTAATATCAAAATTACTTTACACTAAGTTCCAAGAGCGTCCGAGAAATCTGTTAAACAATCGCCCATTGCTAAAGGTACGGTAATGTCATAGGCAGGAGTAGCAATAACTTGATGGCCTACCCCATCCCGCGCCACAACAGTGTTTTTTACCGTCAATTGTGACTTTAATTGGTCTGTACGTTTACCGTCCATGTATTCCTCTGTTACATACACTTATAAAGAATATATTCACGTAAAAATAGTTGCTAAAAGTGACTTCTTACTCGAATGAGAGGGCTAGCAATAACTTGATAGCCTACCCCGTCCCACGACACAGCGGCGTTTTTAACTGTCGATTAAATCATCTGTACGTTTACCGTACATGTATTTTTCTGTTACATAAACTTATAAAGAATAAATAAACGTCAATATAGTTGCTTAAAATTAATTTGTACACGAATGGGAGGACTAGCAATAACGGTAAGCCTATGTATGGCTCTGGGGGGTTGAAGGGTTCTGGTAATTATTTTTAACCAAAATTGGTATACCCCCTATTTTTGGGGCGAGAAATTCATTAAAACCATCGCCATCCCCCTACGACCCCCACTTTTTAATTTAGGGGGGGTAAAAACCCCCTTTTTCACTTATTTTCAAGTTTATTTTTTATTACATCCTAAGGAACACAGAACAACTTTAAAAAATGATACTGCCCCCCTAATTGTTGAACAGGGGGGTAAAACAGTTATCTGAACGTCTTTTATAGGTGTCTGGGGGGTCGGGAAGACCCAAACAAGAAGACGGCTTCAAATTTTGTATACCCCCTATTTTTGGGGCGAGAAATTCATTAAAACCATCGCCATCCCCCTACGACCCCCCTTTTTTATTTAGGGGGGTAAAACCCCCCTTTTCACTTATTTTCAAGTTTTTTTATTTTTTATTACATCCTAAGGAACACAGAACAACTTTAAAAAATGATACTGCCCCCCTAATTGTTGAATAGGGGGGTAAAACAGTTATCTGAACTTCTTTTATAGTTGTCTGTTGGGTCGGGAAGACCCGAACAAGAAGACGGCTTCAAATTTTGTATACCCCCTATTTTTGGGGCGAGAAATTCATTAAAACCATCGCCATCCCCCTACAACCCCCCCTTTCTTATTTAGGGGGTAAAACCCTCCTTTTTCACTTATTTTCAAGTTGATTTTTTTTATTTTTTATTACATCCTAAAGAACACAGAACAACTTTAAAAAATAATACTGCCCCCCTAATTGTTGAATAGGGGGGTAAAACAGTTATCTGAACGTCTTTTATAGGTGTCTGGGGGGTCGGGAAGACCCGAACAAGAAGACGGCTTCAAATTTTGTATACCCCCTATTTTTGGGGTGAGAAATTCATTAAAACCATCGCCATCCCCCTACGACCCCCCCTTTTTTATTTAGGGGGGGTAAAAAAAAACCTTTTTCACTTATTTTCAAGTTGATTTTTTTTATTTTTTATTATTTTAATACAAACATTTTAAGCCCTCTCTCAAAGTTATAGCACCAAAATTATCAAATGTATGAAGGAAAATTTGAATTTACTAAACACAGTACGTTGCATTAAGGGGATTCGAAACTCAAGGCACTATAACGGTCTGATTGTAAATGCGCTTAAGTTATTGTTATTAGTTGCAATAGGTGTTAACAACACTTCATCAGTGAATTACATGTATATAATTTTGTGGAAGTTCAAGTGTTTTGTTTTGTTGCATTGCAAGCCTGGCATTTTAAATTTGAAATATCAGTTAATGGTTGAGCGGTTAAACGGCATTCTAGTTCTGGTGCTCGGCGCAAGCACTTCGGACATCAGCAGTGAAGATGGCTCAACGGAGACAGCGAAATCGTCTACAAGGGGATCCTCGCCAGATGACAGCGGAGGAGTATTTGCATTCCCAAGTGAATGTATTTACTTTAGGTAAGATACATTTTAAGAAAATTATGTGTTTCTAGAAACATTTGTACTGTATTATTGCCAAACTCTTTAAGAAATTCCTTCATGTTTTGTTTTGTACCTATGTTGTTTAGTTTAATACTGTTCATATAAATGTACATCTGTATGTAAGCTATGTACGTACCAAACGCAATCGTTGGGTATCCCCATAGAACTCTATTAATACACCTGGAATGCTAGCGCAGTGGAGTTTTTGATACGAAAAACGGTCCTTCCCCCTCCACTTCTTAGGCAACTTCGTCAACTAAGCGATATCTGCCGGCAAATATTTTAATGCGCGCACTCATTAACACGCTCCTCCATCGCACAGGGATCATCCGATTCTAATGAAACTTATATATTTATTATCTGGAAGAACTGAGGATTCTAACGGAGTAAACAACTTACAGATAAGTCGGTTAACAGAATTATAAAAATACAAAATATAATTAGCTAAACAAATTGGAACATAAACAAGTTAGTAAGCGTAAACTTTTTTTATTTTTGGGGTAGAAACAAACTTCAAGCGAGAAAAATGTTGAAAATGAGTTGAATAACAACTTTTATTTGAAACATCTAATATATATACAGCTGCATGTGTAACTGACTCACTGAGGTATACGAATTCTAACCCACTTCTAGATGAGCTAGGGACGTGAAATTTGGCATGCAGGTAGATTTTACCTATTAACCCCCAGAAAAATTACCAAAACTTACAATTTTTAATTATAAAACCTTTAAAAAAGTACTTTAAAATCTATTAGTTACGTAGACTACGTTACCGACATGCATTATTTTGATATTGTAAACTTTTTGCTAATGCAGTTTACAAAAATCTAAATAGGCTTTCTCGTGTAAGCGTTATGCGGTAATCCAGTCACAAAAAATGTGTTTCTTATTAAATATTAATAATTTTAAACTTAACTAAATATGTTTACATAAACTCATGATTGCTCATTGCTCAACATCGAAACATATCATTTTAGGTTCTCGCTGGTAAGAAAACTTGGTGTTTCAACCACACCTTTTGATTATTCATTACACAATTTCCCTTGAACCCTTCGGTGTACTGTCCAGATTTTACGTATTTTTGGTAGCAATAACATTTTCTTACGTTGCCCGTGGATCAGTTTACTAGGTTTTGCGTTATTCTCAGCTTGCTTCTTTTAGCAACTACGCGCATTGCATGGCGAATTCTGCTTGTGCTTGGGGGTGAGTGATGCCATAAATTAAACATACTCCTGAGGGATACGCTTAATCTATGGTTGTGCGTGTGTGCCATTGACAAGATTCTCGTAGCTTCCGACCAGTTGTATACAACTGCTCAGGTAACTGCTCAGGTATACGAATGCTATTCCACTTCTAGATGAACTAACTAGGGACGTGACATTTTGTACACTTTTGCCTTGGCCACTTACGTATGAGCTAGGAACGTGACTTTTGGCATACAGTGTAGCTTGTAACTCCCAATGTTTAATTACTAACCTTAACAAAAATATAAAAATCTATGAGTACGTAAACTACGTTATTTAAATGCATTATTTGGATTTCAAAATGCTGTCGGTAATATCGGTAATATAGTATGCAGCTTATGCTGTAATAACATTTTAACTCTTTTAATATTAAACCTATTATTTTTCTATTAAACCTATTTATTTTTAAACATTTCAAAAGAATTGGTAGTCACTAAACTATGTTCTAACTTAAGGTGGTAACTGATGGTTTTATCCTTTAAGACTATTAATTCTATTTCATTATATATTCTATTCTATTTTCATTATTCACAAGCCCTTAATAATATATGGGTGTATTTACCTATACACAAAATACGTCTGCATGCCAGGGCCAACAGCAGTCATAGAAACAATTTTATTTATATTAAAAACCCATAAGAAATGTCTAAATTGTTGTGGATTTTTTGGTCTTTTGGTCATAACAGGTGGGAAAAGCCCCACTTGAATTAAGTTATATTTTTTACAGATTACTTTTATTCGGCACAAACATAATATTTTATGTTATTATAGTTTTTTTTCCCTTTAACAACACAAATTTGTTCAAATAAGGACAGTTAAAAGTAAGGATTTAAATTATTTCACGTACTTGCATAGTGTCAGGCGGCGTACAAAATTGCATACGATGTAGCCTTAAACTATACCTGGAATATCATCATTTCATACCTGATTTCTGAATACTATGACCTATACGTAGTATACAGCATGCATATGACCAATTTGTATGATTTAACCCTCTATAAGAAAGCTAAGCCTTAAAATTTCTGTACTTTTAATATATTTACCTTATTAAATAGATCCTTGAGGAACTCTGTATTTTATTTATTCAAGTTGTATGACGATTTTTAAAATGTTTACTGGTTATTTATTTATTTATTTGTTTTATTTCCACATATTCCACATGATTTTCAGGATTGGTTTTGACCGAATTTAGAGAATTTTCAAGGTTTCAGGTTCTGAAATCGTGTTTTACTTCAATATTGTTCTGAGAGGCCTAATTTGTTCACATAATATTTGCAGATTTCACTATATGAACTACTGATTAAAGGTTTTTGTACGTTTTTTTTAATTACGTTCATAAACTACAACTTATCGATGGTTACCACATTTCCTAGGTTTTTAGTTGTTTGTGATGATTTTAACCTTTGGAACTTAAAAAAAATGTATACAAAAAAATTTTATAAATCTTGTTTGACAGAAGAATAGTTGTATTTTGGTACAACTAGATTTTTCAAATTTCGGCATATTTTCGAGATTTTGTGGTGGTATTTTATTTTCTATCATGTTAATATAATTGATGAAGGCCTAATATTGGGCACGAAGTATGTCTATAAAATATGTCTTAGTAAATAACAGCAGTAATTTGACCAGTCTTGATTACTTAAACCTGTCGGAAAATCAAAAACCCTAAATATCTTTAGATTTGACCATTTTCTTCGTATAAGTAGTAATGCTATGATGGTTCTATGCTAATTGAGATTAATTGACATGCACGTGACACCATTCATCCTTGAGCTATGAAATTTATATTTAGCAAGGTGGTGTTTTTCACCTATTAACCCCAGAGAAAATTTCCAAATTTTATTTTAGTCAGTTCAAATTCCCTTAGTAAAATTTAATAATGACAAATCAAAAAAAATAAATAAAAAAGTGTCGTTTTATTTGAGTTCTAGCGGCCAAACAGATTGTCCTATCAAAAAACGGAGACTTATTTGAGTTCTAGCGGCCAAACAGATTGTCCTATCAAAAAACGGAGACTATCACGTTCCACGGATTTTAGGCGATCTAAAATTTTCTTACTATGACTTTTTGCCGTATCTCGACCCCTTAACCCTTAGATAGCGCTATATTTGTTAAATTTCAAGATTTTTACGTGGTTTTCAATGGTTTGCCGTTCTAATACAGAACTTAGAGGCCTAGAATTTGGCACATAGTATTCCTATATTGCAATTAATTAGTATTTAGAACCAGTCATACGCCCAGATTATATCACTTAAACACCCAAAAGAAAAAAAAAGACTAAACTTTTGTAAATTTATTTGTGTTTTTTAGGTGTATTTTTTATGTAGCGCTCCAGAAAGTATTCCTATATTGCAATTAATTAGTATTTAGAACCAGTCATACGCCCAGATTATATCACTTAAACACCCGAAAGAAAAAAAAAGACTGAACTTTTGTAAATTTATTTGTGTTTTTTAGGTGTATTTTTTATGTAGCGCTCCAGAAAGGGTAAAAACCCTTATAAATAATGTTATATTTGTTGCAGAATGCTTATTGTTGACCAAATACAAAGCAATTAAGGTTGTTAACTTTTTTCCCCCCTTATAAGGTTTAGGCGACGTCCTATAAAGGCTATATCACAAAATCCAGGGTAGGGTTTCAATTTTCTTTCCAAGCACTTAGGTAATAAATGGAGACTTAAAATTTAACATACAATACTTCTCCATGCCAAGCAGTATTCACCAACTGGCATATGACCAGATTTTATAGGTTAAATCCCTAAAAATAATAAAAACCTTGGAATATTTGTTGAGTTTATAGTTCTGAAAGAGAATTTGGACCAATTTACATTAAACTGTGGCCAAAGAGCGACCTGGGGGCGAAGCCCCCCACAGGGGTCTGGGGGCGGAGCCCTCAGCGAGCGAAGCGAGTTTGTTTATACAGTCTGTAGTTTTCTTACATTTAAAGGCTAAACGCGCGCTTTCAACATCGCCACCGCCGCCGCACGCCGTCGCGTCGGCGTCGCGTCGTGTCGCTGTCCCGCGCCGGAAACATCCTTTATTCCATGATATCCGTTCCCATGTTTTTAAGTTGAGGAATATTTTTTGCTTATATCTCAGTATGTCTCAAACTCTAGAAGGTGGTTGACGACTATGTATTTATAAGTGATGCTGTTATTTCATCATGCCAACAAGCTGTGTAACATTCAACTGCAGCAATCGTGCAAAAGTACGATGCCATGATTTAACTCGGACTCGATCCATGGAAGAAAATAAAGCAATGGGCCTAAGGCAGAAACTGAACAAGTTAATTTGATTTAATCACACTAAGATCTCTAAGAGCAACTGTATAGTCTTATATTGTAATAAAATATCGTTTAAAATTGGGTTTTAAATTAATTTCGAATATTAACCTGTTCCCTGTGTCATTTTACAGGCTACCGTATATGTTGGTTCCACTTGTAATTCAGTTTATTTAATACAAAACAGCGGTAATGAAACAAATATCTATTGCCAAGAAGTTTATTGCCAAACTACAAGAAGTTTATACCGTTAGATTCTGTAGTTCATGCAGATCAGTAATATATACACTTTATTGTAATTACATGAATATGGCGAGGCGCAAAAGCGTGTAAACGATAGGGCGCACAATGCTGACATCCACTGAGCGGCCGTGAGTGCCTAAGAAGGGGTGTGGGTAAAGACCGATTTCTTGACACAGCCCGAGCGTTCCAGGTGTATTAATAGAGTTCTATGGGTATCCCGCGTCGGCAAATCAAACATATCAGACGTTTAGTAACAACAAATCCAAATACTGCCCAACTGTATTTCATCCCTTTTGGCCATCTGAAATTAATATTGTCGGACCAACGTTGGTTGATGTTGTATAAATTATAGTAATATTGCATTTTTTACAATTTACATTAAATTATTAACTGTTAACTGGTCATTCTTCGTGGCAGTACTAAATAAACATAAACACTGAGTACGCAGGTATGCTGCAACGGGGGTATTAATATCTAAGTCCATCCGTCACCTATCAGGAGTCAGAGTGGCCTTGATGGGTATTGCGTACATTCGTTCACATGTATATAAATTTATATATATGTGTCCGTCACCTCGAAAACCTTTGAAAGAAACGCCCGATTTTTATTAAATTTTCCAAAAATGTGGAGAGTATCATTGATGACTTTAACTTTGAAAACCAGAACTTTAGTACTAAGGTAAGGTTGCATTTTGGGGGTTTTGGGCCATCCACATATTACGTAACGCATTTGATTGTAATTTCAAACCCCCCCCATGTAACTTACAGTAACGCTTGAGCAAACCCCCCCACCCCCATGCGTTACGTAAATCGATCGTAGTACACTTTAATACGGCTTAAGCATAATTATATAAGTCTAATGAAATGAGTGACGCGACCCCCTCATTATCTCGTGGACGACTGAATAGAGAATACGCATCTCACCTGACAGTCGCAGTCGTAAATTATCCACCTTCTCCCAAACCCCCGCCCCGCGCGACCGCCCTCCCCCACCATCAGTGCGAAAACTGCCTTCCCGCAAAAAAAAAAAGAATTTGGGAGGCACTGCGCAATACTGCATTATGTCGTGATTTAACTCTCGAGAACAATACCAAAAAACATACCTTTAAAGCAAAGCATAACTTTACTCAACACGGTACGTATTTATTTTTTAATTTGACTGCTATTAAAGTAGTATGACGGACATATATTTTTATACAGTATAAATAACTGTAACTTTGAGTTAGATATCAATTTGATTATTTTTTTATTTTTAAAGAGGGATAAAATGTGTGAGTTACGTAACGTTGATACAAACCCCCCTCCCCCATATAACGCAGCGTAACGCTACGCCATACCCCCTCCCCCCCTTAAGTGCGTTAGTAAATATGTGTATGGCCCCTAATTAATTTTCTAAAAATTGGCATTTTGTCTTTTTTTCGCCACAAAAAAATACACTAATTTTTTTTATAGCCATATAATAAAGTTATCGTTATGGATAATAATTAATTATAAACTGATATATCGATTATTTATAATTGTATACTGATGAAACTTTGCATGTGGCTTCGCCTTGTACTAGTACATTGATATTTTTACAAAATATTTTTTTATTGTCCCCGTAGCAGCCAACCTGCGTACTCCGCCTTAATGTTGATTGGCGATTACCGTTATTAATCTGCTTACCGAGCACTTTGCTGTTAAAGGTCAAACAACAATTAAAGCACCCACACCCTACACACAACCCGTTACATGTGTTTAGGTCTGTACTTGGGCTACCTATCACACGAGGCTAACCAGAGAGGGTTGGAGATACTGTATAGCACAGGAGTCGTACCTCGGAGGACAGCCGCTGTCAACTGCCCGACTTGTGGTGACGCCGCGCCTCCAATGAAAGTGTGGGCAGACCCGACCAAGGGTATCGGGTGGCGGTTTGTCTGTCATGTCTGCCGGCGGAAAGTGAGCCCTACAGTAAACACGTTTGTTTACAATTTCAGGTAAAAAATAACCGCGATTTTAATATATTCTAAAAATGTTAAGGTTCATTAGAAAGCAAAAGCCAGGGAGTGGGTGGAAGACAACGCCCGTTCGATATACACTGTGTAACTTATTAACCTAGTCATTGCATTGTTATTTCGTTATTAACAATTGTTATTGAGTATTAATGATGGATTTCCTTTAGAAAGGTAGCTTGTAAATTATTTATTTTACACAGATCCAACGAAATGGGGAATGGCTGCGGATTTGTCATCCAGATCCCCTTTTTCGTTTGTTTGTGTATGTATTCGTTTGTTTATTTTTGATTTCAAATATATTTTTATCTATTGTCATATCTACGGGGTAAGTCGTAGTTTGACAATTATAACATGAAACTGTTACGACTATTGTTTCTGTTTTGTTTTTACAGGAACATGTTTTATTTATTGTTTGTGTATCTATTTATTTTTGTTTGTTTGTGTATGTATTTAATTTTTTAGCTGTTTGTGTATTTATTTATTTGTTTATTTTTTATTTCAAATATGTTTTCATCTGTTTGATTTTTTACTGATACGACCGTATTTTTCAGGTTTACAGGCATTCGTTACAACTCGGCATTCAACATACTTAGTGATAGTTTTATGTACTGACCTTTATTTCTACCTAGGATATAATAATGTTGTATTTGTTATTTTGCTTAAAGTTTGCTAATTTCTTATTAAATATTATTTTGTTATAATTTATAGTCATTATTTGTTACCTTGGGGATTTGTTTATGTTTTAACTTATTACACAGCTTAAGTATTGGTTTGTTTTTGATTATTGGTTGACCCCCCGTTCTTAAGTATGGGTTTTTAGCTCCAAAAAAATAAAAAAATCAACTTGAAAAAAGTAAAAAATGGGGGTTTTTACCCCCCTAAATAAAAAGGGGGGGTCATAGAGGGATGGCGATGGTTTTATTGAATTTCTCGCCCCAAAAATAGGAGATATACAAAATTTGAAGCCGTCTTCTTGTTCGGGTCTTCTCGACCCCCCAGACACCTATAAAAGACGTTCAGATAACTGTTTTACCCCCCTATTCAATAATTAGGGGGGCAGTATCATTTTTTAAAGTTGTTCTGTGTTCCTTAGGATGTAATAAAAAATAAAAAAATCAACTTGAAAATAAGTGAAAAAGGGGAGTTTTTACCCCCCTAAATTAAAAAGGGGGGGTCGTAGGGGGATGGCGATGGTTTTAATGAATTTCTCGCCCCAAAAATAGGGGGTATACAAAATTTGAAGCCGTCTTCTTGTTCGGGTCTTCCCGACCCCCCAGACACCTATAAAAGACGTTCAGATAACTGTTTTACCCCCCTATTCAACAATTAGGGGGGCAGTATCATTTTTTAAAGTTGTTCTGTGTTCCTTAGGATGTAATAAAAAATAAAAAAATCAACTTGAAAATAAGTGAAAAGGGGGGTTTTTACCCCCCCTAAATAAAAAAATGGGGGGTCGTAGGGGGATGGCGATGGTTTTAATGAATTTCTCGCCCCAAAAATAGGGGGTATTCCAATTTTGGTTAAAAAATAATTACCAGAACCCTTCAACCCCCCAGAGCCATAGGCTTATACCGCAATAACTTGATAGCCTACCCCATCCCGTGCCACAACGGTGTTTTTTACCGTCAGTTGCGACTCTAAATAGTTTGTATGTTTACCGTACATGTATTTTTCTGTTATATTCAATTATAAAGAATACACTAACGTAAATATAGTTACTTAAAATTTATTTTTACACGAATGGGAGGGCTAGCAATAACTTGATAGCCTACCCTATCCCGTGCCAAAACGGCGTTTTTTACCCTCAGTTTCGACTCTAAATAGGCTGTACGTTTACCGACCATGTATTTTTCTGTTACACACACTTATAAAGAATAAATACAAGTCAATATAGTTGCTTAAATTTATGTTTTACTCGAATGAGAGGGCTAGCAATAACTTGATAGCCTACCCCATCCCGCGCCACAACGGTGTTTTTTACCGTCAGTTGCGACTCTAAATAGTCTGTACGTTTACCGTCCATGTATTCTTCTATTACACACACTTATAAAGAATAGTTACACGTCAATAAAGTTGCTTAATTTTACTTTTTACTTGTAGGAGTGGGCTAGCAATAACTAGATCTTCTGTCCCTTCGGTTGTCTGCTAATGCTAATGGCGGGAAAGTAGGTGGTTGCCAGTGTACTCAATGAGCGATTAGTGACATCACCTAGCTGAGAGCCATGACCTCACGAAAGTAAGAGTGACGTCATACAATTTGATTCCTTTTAGCACTAGCATATATGGATTTGGGAACTGATCGGACTGAATCATTGTGACGTCACTCATGATGTTGAAGGTGGGAGGGTAGATATTTATGACACAAGAGTTATTGTACAGTTTAATAACTGAACATCAGGGGGTGACTAATCCACCATTAAAACATGGTAAAGCAATTCATCATCAAGAGGTAAAAAAAGTTGAAGAAGAAACAGTTACTGATGACAAAATACAGTCAGAAAAAACTTCAAATGGAAATGAAGAATGGAAAACAATACAAAATAAGAAATCAAAAAAGCACATGAAAGGAAATAAAATTAAAATTGTTAATAGTAGTGAACCAGAGGTGCAAGAAAAATTTAATGAAAGAGTAAAACATCCTGAAAATATGTACATCTACGCAGACAGCCATGGGAGGAATCTGCACAAGATACTGAACAATAACCTCCACAATAACTGCAAACTATTTGTGAATACAAATCCAGGAGCACCTATAGAATACATTTTTGAAAATTCAAATGAAAGTATTAGGAAGCTAAAGAAGCACGATGTTGCAGTTATGATTGCAGGAGCTAATAACATGGAAAACATGTTAAATATCAATAAATATCAATCAAAACCCAGCAAAGAAAATTCCTGATGAGTTTGAGAGTTTTATAGAAAAACATAACCATACAAACGTCATTTTCGTCCTTCTGTTTCACAGGTTTGATCTTTCTCCTCGGGATCTCATAAACAGAGAAATACACAGAGTCAACTACAATCTAAGACTCAAGAAGGTGAAAATGGTTGATTGCTCAAGACTACGAAGACTAAATTTCACAAGACATGGCCAACACCCGAACAGAACGGGCAAACAACTGTTATGTGAACAGATAGCTAAAGCACTGGAAATGAACGGCCTTCAAGATAGCATCCAAGAATCTTATGAAAATGTAGGGATTAGGGTTGTTGAATCAGATATGACAGAAGTGTTTCATAAATATGGCAGATCAGAGAATATGGCTTTTTCCCACTGCATCTCTGCTGACTTCACATCAGATAGACATATGAATGCAGGCGTTGCCGTTAAGTTTAAGAATTATTTTGGTAAACCTGGTTCCAGAGACTATTGTGACAAGCACCTGACGTTACAAGAAACATCCAGAGGGTCAGTTTACAGCCTGGTAACAAAATCTCAGTATTTTTCCAAGCCTGATTGAGATGATTACAATAAGGCATTCAAAGAGCTTACTGGGGACTTCAGGAAAAGAAACTTCAAAAAGCTAGTGTGTTCGCCGATGGGCTGCATTAGAGACAACATTTTGTTAGACTTGTTTGCTTCAAATATTGTCAACTTCCAGCGCAAAACAAATGCAGGAATCACCATAGTAACTTACAATCAAACATCCCACAGAGTGCTAAGAAATGGACTGCCACACGAGGTTTTTGTAAAACAACTAAGAGCTGCAATATCTGCTGAATATAAAAGGCAAACGTGGAACACCTTCAGTTCCGTTCAAGAGTTTTCAATGGAGAGCTATACATGTCCTCAGACCAACACCATCAAGACATCAACACCACCAGCTAAAACCAACACCACAACCCCCATCAAGAGAATATAAATGTACTTCAGTCTGAAATGTCTGACTCTTTCCCACAATTGTATTCTCCTAATAGCATAAGTAGTATGGGATCCAACAAAAATCGTAATGTGATTAATTTAAACTTGTTAGAAAACAACAATGCCACATTAACTTAGACATTGTAGAATCAAATACTTGCACGGTACTTTGGTATTATACGGATGCCACCCTTATACAGCGCGCTGCGGCAGTTATGTTAGGATGGGTTATCATAAAAATGATTGTAGGACTTTTCTTGTTTCATTACGAATCGAATGATACCTAGTCATACTTCTGGCCGCCAAACCCCCTCCAAATAGGCCAAGGTCAGGTCGTTGACTGGAGGGCGCGCATCACCTGTCACCGCCTGTATCTGGGTCAGTGTCATGAGTGATTTATTGCCGTGCACCACGTTACATTTGTTTTCATAATGAGTGACGTTCTTTTGGTGTGGGATTACCTCAAAATGAAGAGGAAACCGTACGTATTTTTATGATAACCCATCCTAACATAACTGCCGCAGCGCGCTGTATGTTTGGCGGAGTACATGTGGCGATCGGGTGTGGCTGCTAGCGGCGGCGACGCATTCAACACGATCCTAGCGGACATCGCTGCCTTTTGGGAGGCACACCACAAAGACCGCTCATCAGAATGATGTAAAATTTGTACAGTAAGTCAATAAAAGTACGTTTTTTTGATTTATGTAGTTATCCTTTGTATCCGGTAAAAATTTAACCTCCAAAAATAGTGGCATCCGTATAATACCAAAGTACCACTTGCACAAGTCATACTAATGTGAGACAAACCTTAATTAATAAACCACAAAAGAATTTACCCAAAATAAGTCCAAACATGAAGTTAAAACGCAACATTACTTTATTCCATCAAAATATAGAAAACATATCCTCTAGAATGGAACCTTTGACTGTCACAATTGATGAGTTAAATCCAGACATAATCGTTTTAACTGAACATAGTTTAAAAAATAATGAGATTGAAAGATTAAATTTGGAGAATTTTCAAATAAACGCTTATTTTTGTAGAGAAACCTTCAAAAAAGGGGGAGTACTAATTTTATCTAGGCCTTTTTTTTAATTAAAAAAAATCACACTGCCAAATTTAAATGATTTGCTTGAGGAAAAACAATTTGAATTTTGTGCATGTAAATTTTCTCTTGGTAGTTACAATTTCATCCTGGTTGGTGTGTATAGATCACCTTCCTCAAATACCCTAGAATTTCTGAATAGACTTAGTATTCTTATTGGCTTTTTGCTTAAAAAATGCAAAGATTTAATAATAATGGGTGACATCAATATAAATGTTTTAACTGATGACAAAGGGAAAAGTGATTTGGTAAATGTTTTAAGGAGTCTTACTTGTTGATTTCCCAACAAGAGTAGTAGGTAATTCAAGATCTGCAATAGATAATGTTTTGACCAATATTCAGAGTAATTACATAAAAGGAAAAGGAGTTATTACTCTTCTATCAGATCATGATGGACAAATTGTACAACTAATATATATTAGAGATAAAATAATAAAGACAGTTAATAAGATTCACAAAAAAGGGACTTTTCTAGCGAAAATGTGAAACTTTTCACATCATTATTGCAAAGGGAAAATTGGCATCAGGTATATTTAGCAGAAGTAAAAGATAAATAAAATGTATTTTTTAGCATTTTAAAATATTACTTTGATTTGGTATTTACATACAAAAATGCCAAGACAACAATTAATAAATGTAAAGGGATGACAGAAACAATAAAACAAGAAAAATTGGCCTTAATCAAGTTAAGTAAAATGGCTCGATTAGGTAAAAATACGAAATTAGCTGATGAAGTTAAACATAGGAATAGGCTGTTATGGTCTAATATGAGTAAAGCTAAACGAGAATTTTATGAGAGTAAAATTAAAAATTCCAGTAACGTGATCAAAACTGTTTGGGGTGTCATAAATTTAGAAGTAGGAAACAATTCAAAACAAAAAAAGGAAGAAATTATTTTAAAAGAAAAAAACACAATCTATTCTGACCCAGTAGAAGTAAGCAATGTATTAAACAAATATTTTATAAATAATGTAGAAGACATGATGAAAAAAAAGGCGGTGTCATGTTCTCATTCTCTGAATTGCCACAATGTTAGACCGGAGAGCAATAACACTAATGGGGTTTTCCGTCTCTTGCCAACTAGTAAGGAAGAAATATTAGATACAATTACATCATTGCATAATAAACACTCATGTGGGTTTGATGAGATACCTACAACAATTATCAAGGCAACAAAAATAGAGCTTTCACAAATCTTGTGTCATTTAATCAATTCTTCTTTCATTTCTGGAGTTTTTCCTGACAAGCTCAAAATTTCTAAGGTCATACCCATATATAAAGCAGGAAACAGTCAAGAACCTTCAAATTACTGCCGAATATCAATTTTGCCTTCGATATCAAAAATGTTTGAAAAAATAGTTCACAAAAGGCTATATAATTATTTAGAAGAACAGTCACTAGTAAATAACATTCAGCATGGTTTTAGGAAAGGAAAATCAGTGCTAACAGCAACAACTTTTTTAGATTCTATCATTGATTCAATTGATAAAGGGGAAAAACTTGTTGGAATCTTTATGGACTTATCTAAGGCTTTTGATAGTGTTGACCACAGTATACTGTTGCAAAAACATTTCAATATTGGGGTAAAAGGGGTATCTCAAATTTGGTTTAAATTGTACCTAACAGATCGTTATCAGTTTGTAGAAATCACAAAAAATTCAAATCAAGGCGAAGTAATGAAAATCAAATCAAATTACTTGGCAATTAAATACGGAGTACCACAAGGTTCTATATTGGGTCCTTTATTGTTTCTTTGTTATGTGAATGATATTTCTGATTCCCTAAATGATTGCCACAACAACCTATTGACACTATATGCAGATGATGCAAACCTAAAAGTGTCAGGAAAGACTATAAACGAATTGGAGAGTGGGGCTTTTACCGAATTAGCAAACCTAAACTCATATTTTAATTCTAATAATATGTTTTTAAACATGAATAAAACAAAATTTATTACTTTTTCAACTAGACAGAACAGAAATCCAATTGAACCGATTATAAAAATCAATTTTAATAGAGTACAAGAGGTTTGTGAGACCAATTTTTTGGGTATGAAAATTAACAATTTTTTAAGTTGGGATACACGTGTAAATTTTATTTTGAGAAAATTAAGTTCAGGTCTTTATGCCTTAAAGCAAATGTCATATTTGTGTAGTATTTCAGTTTTAAAAACAATTTATCATTCCTACATTCAATCTCATATTTCATTTGGAATAACAATTTATGGATCAACAAGCAAGAAAAACATGGACAAAATATTAAAAATGCAGAAAAAAGCAATAAGAATTATGTTAAAATTGAAAAGTGAAATCAGTGTTAAAGATGAATTTAGTAATTTGGGAATATTAACAGTATATGGGTTATATATTTATGAGCTAATTTTGCTAATGTAAAGACCAATGTTAGTGAAGACAAAAAAACTGATCCTCATCTCTATAATACTAGAAGAAAATTTGAAATGATTAGAAATCACCACAGATTAGAATTATATAAACAAAAATCATCTTATTTGGGAAATAAGTTTCTGGGTAAACTACCAAGCTTATTAAAGAATGAACCAAACCAGACCACTTTTAAAATAAAATTAAAACAATACATTGTGGGATTGAGGCTGTACTCCATTGAGGAATATTTAAACATGTAAATACTCTGGAATAATGGAGTGGAATTGAAATTGGTGTATTTGCTATGTAGTGTGTTATTTTATTTTAAACAATACTTGTTATAGGACCTACATAATATACTGTACTGACACTATTCAATGTATTTATGTACATAAAAGATGAATAAAGATATTTTGAATTGAATTGAATTGAATGTAAGTTCTGATCCCGACCTGTGTTTGTGGATAGGCCCCAGCCACTACGTCTAGCGCGTATCCACAGTGCCAGTTCGGGTTTAGAACTTGGGGAACTAGCCCTCCGCATTCAGCGTATTCTTGCGTTCGCCTTCGCCATCGCTCGGCAAACATCGGCGAGAGTGTAGAGCCTGCTTTAAAAGGTTTGTACGTGCTTTGCTACATTCGGAAGGTTAGTTTTTATGAGTGCATGAGTTATATAATCTTATTTTGAAGGTTGTTATTAGCTGACTGGCCTGATGTCTGCTAAACGGCGGGAAAAGCGATTTTGAGGTTAGGTGCATACCAATGTGGCAGCCATTTTTGTTACTCTAACAGCTGGGCATGTGACGTCACAGTTTAAATACCCTGTTCAATAGGGGGTAAGTGATGTCACAGTTTAAATACCCTACCTTTGTGTTTTAACCCTAGGAGTGGCCAATGGCCGAGATTCGGCCCTATTTTGTGCAGCCTACTGTGGCAGGGGCCGAGAATCGGCCATTCGGGACCGAAAATGTTGTAACGTAAAAAAACCACTAATAATCAACTCAAAAGTGAACAATATATATATCATTCGAAAGATAATATTCTGAACTTTCATTTTATTACATAAACAAACCCTGTAGCAGCTATACAACAATGTCACGACGATTAGAAATCAAATGAATTTTTGGCGCGATGCGATTCTAGCAGCCGATGCTAAGAAAATGTCAAAACACTACTTTTTTGAAATTACCCAGCTCGGGTAATTTTTGTCGTGGGAAGTTGCGGTTGGTACCAATGCACTGCTAAAGAGATGCGCTTTATTTTGGTATTGATGTTTTGAACGAAATATTGATTAGACAGAACATATGATTTTTTGAATACAGGTGTTTTCTGTTTTGTTGTACAATGGCAGATGGCCGAAAAAGGGCCATCAGGAAAATCGGATTTATATGTAGTGTAAGTTATATTTACTAGTCAAATAATATGTTATTTTGAAGAGGAAGAAATGTAGAGTAATTTAGTTTTGCCGTTGGCAGCACTGTTTTATTCTGAAAATCATCACCAAGGAATAGTTTCATTACGTTATATTTTTGCCTAATCGGCAACTGCGCAGCTGTTTGCTGTTTACGAAGTCTCAGTTAGTTTGTTTGGCTCGCTCCAAACTGTATTGTATTTGGTATCACTGTAAACAGCGGATTTCAGGCTTTCTTCTTATATCTGTCTCGATGTGTTGTGTTTTTGTTGACAACATGACATGACATTTGAAATATGCAATGTCGAAGTCCCAGTCCAAAATGGCGCGCTATGTTTGACCGCTGTCAGTTGTGTAAGATTGTTTTAGTTATTTATTTAGCCAAATTTACGCAAAAATGGATTGTAGTGACATTCGGGGTGCTCTTGA
Organism: Allygus modestus; assembly: GCA_963675035.1. Lineage (NCBI taxonomy): Eukaryota > Metazoa > Arthropoda > Insecta > Hemiptera > Cicadellidae > Allygus > Allygus modestus. Next base: position 235,549,565 of record OY776111.1, on the reverse strand, counting down.
ATAAAGTATTAGTGACGTTGATGACGATTTAGAGGGTAATATAGGCAGTGATATTGAGATGATCGACTTTTGTGATGTTGCGTCGTAGGCCTAGGCTAATTGGATTATTTACCTGGTAGTGGTGAGTTATATATTTATATGTATACTCCTATGTATTCTATGTATAACATGTTATATATTTCTATGTAGGGAATTGAATGTACTACAACATGATTATATTGCTTTGGGGGCAAAATATTAGACAAAAAGTTATATACTAAATACTGTGAAATATTTTTTTCCAAATACACAAAAATAGCAAAACATTCTTTTATTTACATTTATTTATAAGTGATAACAATTTTTTACCATCACCTTTATGACTTTTTTGGATTCCTTACTTCCTTAGCTTTACAAATATGTATATATCATTATTAGTATATACATATATTACATGACTTATTTACAACACAACCTAACGCCGTACAGTTTACATATATTTCGGGTTTCCGTTTATAATTATATTGCACCCCTAAAACTTACAAAACAAATTATTTCCATACCATGTTATATATTTCTAAGTAGGGAATTAGATTGTTTACAAAATGTATATAATGAATTTTCCATAAAAAATCAGTAGAAAAAATTTCACCGAGGCTACTTTTGAAATTTCAAAAATAAAATTCTAATTGTTTTTATTCTTTTCACTTTACTGAAAAAATTACCCTTCTAGATCTTTATCATTTTAGTATTTCTAAATTGCCCTGTTCTTCCTGATCAAAATGAATATAAGGTTGGCTAGTTTTACTTCTATGGTTGAATTTATACGAATTTTCAAAAACATGTCTGCAAAATCGACAAATTTAGCCTGCCATTCCACACTTTAGCATTGGGCCACTCCTAGGGTTAAAAAGATTTGGATATTCTATTGCCAGTCTCACATCGATAAATGTTATCTCCCTTGATTATGAACATAAATTAATAAAATTTGGTATGTGGCTTCACCTAGTTGAGTTGTAAAAAAAATTGCATAAATCCCATTTTGTGTGTACCTTGTTTCAGCAAACCTGCATCCTCAGACGCCATGTTATTCTTATTCAGAAAAATTAAAAGGTCATACACCATTTATTTATGAATATTGATGAAACTTCATATGTGGCTTTAAGTGGTATTAAGATACATATATATATATATATATATATATATATATATATATATACATTTGAAATTCGCTGAGTACCCAGGTTTGCAGCTCCAGGGGTATTTTCTATTTGAACCAACCTAGGCACTGTTGGTTTTATATTTCAAATGGTATAACTTATAGAACAACTTTACAAAAATAAGGTAGCCTAGGTCAGTCAAATTTAGTCGCAAAAACTAACAAAAAAGTGTTTATGTCCAAAATATATGAAAACTAATGAATGATACTTGAGTAGGCCACAAGTATCATCTTAAAATAACCAGACATGGGGAAGTAACCAGGTTAGGAAATTTAACACAAGATTTATCAATTAAAGATACAGTAAAAGTGTAAAATAAATATACTACAATTTATACCTGAGAACAAAAATAAGATCCCTGAATTCCCAATTTCACACATGTCGGGCATTGCAACTTGGCAACTTCCCTAGCAGTGGCCATTCGACCAATTTGGTCGAATTTTTATGTCGCCTGTTGTGGCCATCGACCAAATTGGTCGAATTCTACAGAAAATTTTGTAACGTTAATAAACCAATAATAATAAACTCAAAAGTCATCAATATATATATCATTCGAAAGATCACATTCTGAACTTTCATTTTATTACATAAATGAATCGTGTAGCAGCTGTATAACAATGTTACGACGATTAGAAATTGAATGAAGTTTTGGTACAACGCAATTGCTGCAGCCGACGCTCTGACAATGGCAAAACACGATACTTTTGAAATTACCCAGATCGGGTAATTTTTCTCGCAGGAAGATGCGGTTGGTACCAATGCACAGCTGAAGAGTTGCGCTTTTTTTTGGTATTAATTTTTAGAATTAAATATTGATTGGGCAGGTTATATGATTTTCTGAAAACAGGTGTTTTCGTTTTTTTTGTATTATGGCCAATTCGACCAAATTGGTTGAATTCTAAATTCGCGTTTATATGCATTGTATGTTATAGTTACTACTCATATAATATGTTATTTTGAAGAGGAAGAAATGTAGAGTAATTTAGTTTTGCCGATGGCAGCACTGCTCCTAGCATAACAGCTGTCAGATATTCAACAATTCGTCATTTGTTTTGATCTGTTGTTCGCCATTGCGGTATTGGTAAATGCTTGTCTATGCATTAGGTGATTTTTATCCGCGAATCGTTTATGAATTAGGTATTATTTCGGAGTTTTAGTGTTAGTGAAGTGTTTGTGTGTATATAACAGTAATCTTTATGCATTATATTATGCATAAATATTACTGAAGTGTGAGAAATTTGTGTTATATAATGTGTACCACAACTAGTCATTGACATGAGGACTTCAGGGGGAGGGTGAGTTTTATGTTTGTTTTATGTGTTTTTATGTATAGTAAATGTTTGATTTTTATATTTATAATAAATTTTTATAATTGTAATGTTGACTCTTTTTCATTATTGGGTAGGCCTAATATAATTTAGAACAATTATTTCGTAAACCCCTATATAGGCCTATTGACCGCACGTTATCTCGTACATAACACGCCACTAACCTATGTATATGTAAATATATATATATTTGATTGTTTATAAATACCTGTAGTAATAATAAATAGATATAATATGACAATATTTATGTTTATACAAATTACAAAGATCTCATTGAAAAATACTACTTTTCACAAATTTGCCAAGTCCGCGACTATTTGTTTGTTGCTACATAACACATATACAAATAATAATTTACCCTAGGTATTATACATTTATAATTAGGGAATTGAATGTACTACAACATGTTTATAATGGTTTTGGGGTAAAAAATTTGGTAAAAGAGTTATATACTAAATATTGTGAAATATTTGTTTACAAAAAACGTAAAAATAGCGAAACATTCTTTTATTTACATGTATTTATAACTGATACTAATTTTTTACTATCAACTGTATGACTTCTTTGGATTCCTTACTTCATTAGCTTTACAAATATGTATATATAAATATTAGTATATACATATATTACATGACTTATTTACAACACAATATAACACTGTACAGTTCACGCTTTTTGCGGTTTTCCGTTTATTATAATATTATGGCCCTAATACTTACAAAAAAAATTTTTCCCCCAATATGTTATATATTTATATGTAGGGAATTGAATGTACTACAAGATATTTATAATGGATTAGGGGTAAAAAATTTGGTAAAAAAGTTATATACTAAATATTGTGAAAAATTTGTGTTCAAAATACGCAAAAATAGCGAAACATTCTTTTATTTACATGTATTTATAAGTGATAATAATTTGTTACTATCAACTATATGACTTTTTTGGATTCCTTACTTCATTAGCTTTACAAATATGTATATATATATATTAGTATATACATATATTACATGACTTATTTACAACACAATATAACACTGTACATTTTACGCTTTTTGCGGTTTTCCGTTTATTATTATTTTATGCCCCTAATACTTACAAAAAAAAATTCTTTTCCCAACATGTTATATATTTCTATGTAGGGAATTAGATTGTCTACAAAATGTATATAATGGATTTTCCATAAAAAATCCGTAGAAAAAATTTCACCGAGGCTGCTTTTGAAATTTATAAAAAAAAATTTCAATTTTTTTTATTTTTTTCACTTTACTGAAAAATTACTTTCCTGAATTTAGTATTTCTAGATTCCCCTGTTCTTTCCGGTAAAAATGAATATGAGGTTGGCTAGGTTTACCTGTACGGTTGAATTTATACGAATTTTAAAAAAAAGGTCTGCAAAATCGCCAAATCTGCTTGGCCATTTCCCACTTCAACATTAGGCCACTGCTAGGGTTATAGAACAACTTTACAAAAATAAGGTAGCCTAGGTCAGTCAAATTTAGTCGCAAAAACTAACAAAAAAGTGTTTATGTCCAAAATATATGAAAACTAATGAATGATACTTGAGTAGGCCACAAGTATCATCTTAAAATAACCAGACATGGGGAAGTAACCAGGTTAGGAAATTTAACACAAGATTTATCAATTAAAGATACAGTAAAAGTGTAAAATAAATATACTACAATTTATACCTGAGAACAAAAATAAGATCCCTGAATTCCCAATTTCACACATGTCGGGCATTGCAACTTGGCAACTTCATTACAACCGGGAGTCTCACAAATTCTGGAAGCAGCAGAAGCCATTTTGAGCTCCTAAAATATTTTACAGACACAGAAAAGAAACAGAAGAACAGAAGAACAGAACAGAACAGAAAAAATGCAAACAACAGTAGTAGAGTAAAACCAGTGTTGCCACCAGGTAGATGAAATTTTACCCTAAACGTGTGATGAAATTACCCTAACAGTTGATTTTCTTATCGTAAAGCTCAAAATACACTCAAGATTGGTTTTAAAACATTATTAAGGCATAAAAAGTAAGATAACATAGCATTTAATATTCGTCTTTGGCCCTATGTCACAAATAAAACGAAATATGTATTAAAAAATTCAAATAAATATTCTGTTGTAATATTTGTATTCAGCGCCAAACTTAATGTGCTGGTATCGCTGATAATATAAACTTGCTGACACATGTTATTAACAGTTGTTGGGAGTACTTTACTGTTTTATAAACTTATTTCAGTTGTACAAATTCGTTAATGTTATTTTTTCTAAATAATAAAGCCCAGAGAAAATGTTTGTCAACTTATTACTATTTGATTAGATCAATATTTTTCATTGCAATACACCACATCACACAAATTTACACGTGTTATGCCTTGTGATGTTTTTATGAGCGCTCACCTGGCTCACCATGGGGATTTCACACGCATAAAATACAATTTAGTTTCCTTCATACAAATATGGATCAAAGTAGAGACAATATTCAGTAAACATATTTTCTTTACGAGCAGTACTTCAAGCTCCTTGGTACGTCAGCAACCTCACTCTTCATAAAGACACTGTATACCTTTTGTAGTGGAAGAAATAGAACGCTTCACTGTAAAATATCTTTCAAAATTAGACAGTTATCCTAATCACCTTGCAGTGAACCTTCTGGACAACAGTGGCCATATCTACAGACTAAAACGCCATAGTGTCCTGGATTTGATATCACGGTTCAAAACATAGTTTAAATATATTTTTATTTTGTTAGATTTGTTGCTGGACAAATACTACCTAACTCATCTGTGTTTAGCACTTTGAATATCTCTGCAACGGTTGGGCGTAGAATCGCAATTTAAACACCAAAATGATTGTTTTGTGGAACTGAACAGATAGGTAAAAGCAAATGTGAAGTTTATATTAAAATGAACTACTGAGGAAAAGCCAAAAATATTTTCCCCATAAGATTATCATAAGAGATTTCATGAGTAGGTTTTTTGGATTTTCTCCGCAACCACTTAATCTAGGATAATAATTAAAAATACTATATTATTTGTTTTTTTTAAGCTCTAAAGCATGGTAAAAACCAAAATTAAGTTTTTTTTAAATTGTAGGGTGAAAATGCAAAAAACTAATTTTTGTACAATTTAAAACCCCCATAAACCCCCCTTCCCATGGTCAGATTTTTCTGGTTTTCGAAAACTTAAAGTCATGAATGTCATTTTACACATTTGAGCAAAATTTCATCAAAATCTGATGTTTTTGCTCAAGTTATCGTTTATATCTAAATTTATATGTATATGTATATATATATATAGTATAGATCTATATATATATATATATATATATATATGTCCGTTACCGCGATAACTTTTGAAAGAAACACCAGATTTTGATGAAATTTGGCAAAAATGTGGAGAGTAGCATGTATGACTTTAAGTTCGAAAACCAGATCGATCGCAGTATGGGAAGGGGGTTTTATGGGGGTTTACAATTTTCCAAAAATCGGTTTTTTGCAAATTTGACCCCAAAATGTTAAAAACACTCAATTTTGGTTATATCCATTTTATAGAGCTTAGAAAAACAAATAATTTAGTATTTTGAATCATTAACCTAGGTTAAGTGGTTGCGGAGAAAATCCAAAAAACGTGTCCCATGTTAATCTTATGGGAAAAAGGTTTTTAGATTTTTCTCAGATAGTTTTACTAAAAACTTCACATTTCTGTTTATTATTGTGTTTAGATCAACAAAACAAACATTTTGGTGATTGAATCGTTGTTCTACGTCCAACCGTTGCAGAGATATTCAAAGTGCTAAACACAGTACGTTGTCTAATGTTATCCTTATGGAGAAGAAATAAAATTCTATATCTCGATTATTTTTGAATGCATATTGATGAAACTTGGTATGTGGCTTCAACTAGTTGTGGTATATTGATATTAGCACAAAAAACATGTTTTTTGTTGATAGTCCCCGTAGCAGCAAACCTGCATACTCGGCCCCCATGTTATTCATATGGAGAATAAGTAAAATTGTATATCTCCCTTAATTATGAACCTACATTAAGAGAACTTGGTATGTAGCTTCAAATGGTTCAGTTGTATTGATAGTTGCAACAAAAATTACTTATCTTCCTTGTTGCAGCAAACCTGCGTCCTCAACCCTGATGTTATTCTCATGGAGAATAAAAAATAAACTGCTATATATATCACTTATTTATGGATGTATTTTTGTGAAACTTGGTAAGTAGCTCTATGTAGTAGTGAGTCACATATATATGCATTAGAAATTCGCTTTTTCTATCGTGTACAAAGACCGTAGCCAAATAAGCTAGATTTTGAAGACTTTTGCTAATCCATGATACAAATGGTAGTTAATGGTAAATAAAATATTCTTGAATGTAATTTGTATCTGTTTTGTTTTGTGAAAAATTATGTTAAACTTGATTTACTTATTTAGTAAATGATTTTTAGCGAATTTCCCCTATAGGGAAGGAACTATTACCGTAGGTGGCATGGTAAGACTTAAGCCCGAGATCATGATAACTTTTTGTTTTGAGGTCCCCAGATGCCAAAAACACTATTTGTTCAAATTATATATATATATATATGTGTGTGTGTGTGAGTGTGTGAGTGTGTGTGTGTGTGTGTGTGTGTGTGTGTGTGTGTGTGTGTGTGTGTGTGTGTGTGTGTGTGTGTGTGTGTGTGTGTGTGTGTGTGTGTGTGTGTGTGTCCGTTACCGCGATTAATTTTGAAAGAAGCGCCCGATTTTTACGAAATTTTGCACAAATGTGGATAGTAGGCCTAACATTAATGACTTTAAGTTCGAAAACCAGATCGATCGGTCTATGGGAAGGGGGTTTTATGGGGGTTTAAAATTTTCCAAATATCAGTTTTTTTTTTAACTTTTCACCCTACAATTTCGTAGATTTTGGTTATAGCCATTTTATAGAGCTTAAAAAACAAACAATTTAGTATTTTTAATCATTAAGCAAGGTTTAGTGGTTGTGAAGAAAAGTCAAAAAATGTGTCCATAAAATTTCCCATATTAATCTTATGGGAATACGGTTTTTAGATTTACCTCAGATAATTTTACTAAAAACTCCACATTTCTTTCTACCAATCAGTTTAGCTCTACAAATCAATCATTTTGGCGTTTTAATTGTTGTTTTACCTCCAACCGTTGCAGTGATATTCAAAGTGCTAAACACAGAAAGTTGTCCAATGTTATCCTTATGGAGAGTAAATAAATAGTTATATTTTGATTATTTATGTATGTATATTGATGAAACTTGGTATGTGGCTTCAACTAGTTGTGGTATGTTGATATTAGCACAAAATAAACGGTATCAGGAAACTGACACATACTTTCTCCCTTTTAGCACAACTTTAATTAATTAATTAATTTGTATTTACTAAATATTGAATACAAAGCACGGTCGAATGTACATAAAATCTTGTAAACAAGTTGTTTTTAAAAACATCAACCCAAATCCCTTTTTTGGAGGCACTACAGAATTCATTGCTACACACTTGGTTTAAGAGGGGAAATTCCCCCTATGCCCCCCCGGGTTATTAAGGGGCAGCATATTTCGAATTTCCTCTGTTGGTCAATGCTAATTTGACAAGCATATCAAGTTTGAACAAAATTGATTAGTAAATAAGAGAGAAATATTAATTTTGTATTCCTCATAAGATTGGCCAACGTACTGCATTTACTGAAAAATGAAAATTTAAATTTTCCCTGCCACCAGCAATCGTAGAATCGTAATTCAAAATACTAAATAAATTATTTAGTTTTTTGAGCTCTTTTTAATGGTGAATAGTAATATTTTTTGTATATATGTCTTTTTATGAAAAATCCAAAAAACTACATTTTTGATGTTTTAAATCCCGTAATTTCTGAATCTGAATTTTGTGTTGTTTTGTGTTTTGAATTTTTTGTGTAATTTTGTTGGAAAACTTAAGCTCTACAATCGACTAAAGTTTAATTAAAATCGTTGAGCTGTTTTTGAGAAATTTGGATTTTTCATGTTTTTTGGCGGTATTTTAGGGGATAATTACCCTTAAAAATAAAAAATTCAAAACAGTGAAAAAAATCTGAAGATATCATTAATTGGTATCTACATACCAAATTTAATAAAAATCGGACCATTGGTTAGGGCTCTAGCTCTATTCACATCCATACAGGCAGACAGACATACAGACAGAGAGACAGACAGACAGACAGACAGGCAGACAGACAGACAGACACAGACATCATGTAAAAATCACTTTTTTGGATTCAGGGAGCACCAAAACAAATATTTCCACTAACAACTCAAATTCGAAAATTTTGACGAAAACAATACTTTTTCCATATACTCTCCATATATAAGGGGGAGAAAGTAAAAATGGTTTTTGTTGATTTTTTCCGGTAGAAGCAAACCTGCATACTCGGTCCCCATGTTATTAATATGGATAATAAGTTTTATATCTCCTTTAGTTATTTTTTTTATAACTTTATTTAACTTTACAATCTGTTCTTAACTAGTTTGAACAATGAGTAAATAATTTGTGAGATATAATACAGAAAATAACATTAAAACTTAACTAGTTGCTAACCACTGTTAGCGCTAACAAAAATCACTAAACAAATCTGAAAGGCAATTCCAAGATTGTGGATCGTTTCAATCTGTACACAGCGGTTGAATTGTCGAGCAAGTTCATAGCAAGATGATTCGGGTGGTTTTCTAATTTGACAATATATTTTGCACTGAACCTAGTGATCTCTTCTTTAACTGTTGGGAGGTTTAAGTCATGATGTAGCGTTCTATTGGATACAAACCAAGGTGCTTTGGCAATTTTTCTTAGCATTTTTGATTGGTACCTTTGGATTATCTCCACGTTTGAGTTACTCGCAGAGCCCCAAAGTTGCACACCATAAGTCTAAACTGGCTTTAAAATAGTTTTGTATAACAATAATTTGTTTTCCAAAGTTAGTTTTGATTTAATTCCGAGCTGTGAGGCGTTTACGGGACGTACGGTACGCACCAACATTTTATAGATGTTGCTAAACCCCTTGATCGATATCCTAAAACCTGGAAAACCAAGAAAAGGGTGGCCGGTATTAGAACACATAGCTTGTACGGCTAAACAGAATGCTGAGTATCACTCCAGCAACCAGGATAGGTGGTGAACGGGTCGCAGAGAACACTTAATACGCCTAAAGTAAGCTCAACTCCAGCAAATATCTCAATCGCTATCCTAAAACCTATAAAAACCCAAGAAAACGGGTGGCCTCCGTAGGATAGAAAGCTATCTATCCTAATGGATAGATAGCTTTTACAGCTAATGAGGATGCTGAATGCACTTCTAGCAACCAGGATAGGTGTGGACGGGTCGTAATGAATGCTTAATGCGCTCAAAATATGTTCACCTATCGAGTAAAACCCTGAGCACTATCCTAAACCTATAAAACCAAGAAAACGGGTGGGCGGTATTAGGATAGATGGCCTGCACGGCTAAATAGGATGCTGAGTGCAGTTCTAGCAACCAGGATAGGGGTGGACGGGTCGTAAGGAATTCTTAATTCGCTCAAAATATGTTCACCTATCGATTAAAACCCTGATCACCAACCTAAACCTATAAAACTAAGAAAACGGGTGGCCGGTATTAGGATAGATAGCCTGGACGGCTAAATAGGATGCTGAGTGCACTTCTAGCAACCAGGATAGGTGTGGGCGGGTCGTAAGGAAAGCCTAGTACTCCTAGATATTAATTTGCCCGTGAAACACCTCGATCGCCATCCTAAAACCTACAAAAACCAAGAAACGGGTGGCCGGTATTAGGATAGATAGCCTGTACGGCTAACTGGGATGCTGAATATACTTCTAGCAATCAGGATAGGTGGTGATGGGTTAAAGGATATTTTTCTAGGCTAGGATTTATTTACTGTTCGATTCGGGTTGTACTAAAAATCGAATTAGATATACTCGCTAAAACAAAGTTCTCGGAGTTCGCTGTTGCCCAAACTAGCGTTCTATCACAGGCTAAACAACTTTTGAACGGTTTAGTTTTATGACCTTTCTTTATAGACCTAACACATTATGAGTGTCGGAACGCAACAGTTAAATAACAAGTCCAGGAACACTAATTATTATTGGTCACCAATACATTATTAGTCTGAATGGTTTCAGAAAAAGCTCGAGATGGTAGGACATTGCCGTTGTCAAAATAAAATTGTTCTCGAATTTTTCCTTTTTTTCTCAAATATCATACGTATACTACTTTCACAGTAGTCACTGTTCGGGCGCCATAAATATGTGAGGGATTTTCAGTGCTAATGTTTTTTTTCCCGCTTTGATCGGAATGACTCAGCCTAGCTGGGTTTGGAAATCCAGGAGTCGTGGTTTAACTCGATTTACATGTTCCCATATGGTGGCAACAAATCCCTCCCGATTTAATCGGTCTATCGTCTGTCAATTGTATCTTTCAAGTGTGAAAAAACTATAGGGTAACTCAGAAGGGAGGTTTCGAAATCAAATTTCGTCAAATGTGCCTCATCATCGCTACCCTAAGTTGAATTAAATTTTGAATCCTCAACGGTCGGGACGTGTAAATCGTTCAGCACCTCTTCCGCTATCTTCAGCCGGGACGCCCCAATAACCTTGGCTGCCAGAATTAGGATATATAGCCTGCGCGGCTAATTAGGATGCTGAATACCCTTCTAGCAGCCTAGGATAGGGTTTGACGCGTTTACGGGACGTACGGTACGCACCAAAATTTTATCAATGTCGCTAAACCCCTAGATCGATATCCTAAAACCTGGAAAACCAAGAAAAGGGTGGCCGGTATTAGAACACAGCTTGTACGGCTAAACAGAATGCTGAGTATCCCTCCAGCAACCAGGATAGGTGGTGAACGGGTCGCAGAGAACACTTAATACGCCTAAAGTAAGTTCAACTCCAGCAAATATCTCAATCGCTATCCTAAAACCCTTAAAAACCCAAGAAAACGGGTGGCCTCCCTAGGATAGAAAAGCTATCTATCCTAATGGATAGATAGCTTTTACAGCTAATGAGGATGCTGAATGCACTTCTAGCAACCAGGATAGGTGTGGACGGGTCGTAAGGAATGCTTAATGCGCTCAAAATATGTTCACCTATCGATTAAAACCATGATCACTATCCTAAACCTATAAAACTAAGAAAACGGGTGGCCGGTATTAGGATAGATAGCCTGGACGGCTAAATAGGATGCTGAGTGCACTTCTAGCAACCAGGATAGGTGTGGGCGGGTCGTAAGGAAAGCCTAGTACTCCTAGATATTAATTTACCCGTGAAACACCTCGATCGTCATCCTAAAACCTACAAAAACCAAGAAACGGGTGGCCGGTATTAGGATAGATAGCCTGTACGGCTAACTGGGATGCTGAATATACTTCTAGCAATCAGGATATGTGGTGATGGGTTAAAGGATCTTTATCTAGGCTAGGATTTATTTACTGTTCGATTCGGGTTGTACTAAAAATCGAATTAGATATACTCGCTAAAACAAAGTTCTCGGAGTTCGCTGTTGCCCAAACTAGCGTTCTATCACAGGCTAAACAACTTTTAAACGGTTTAGTTTTATGACCTTTCTTTATAGACCTAACACATTATGAGTGTCGGAACGCAACAGTGAAATAACAAGTCTAGGAACACTATTATAATTGGTCACCAATACATTTCTAGACTACTCTCAATATGCGTTTGAACGATGGCTCACCCGGTATAGGCTGTACCTAAATCCCAGAACAAGGATGCAACATAACCTCAATTGCAATAATACATATTAAGCAATCTATTTTAACCAGTAAATAAATCAGCAGTGCAATAGCCTAGGGCGATCAGGACATTTATTTAACTCTCAATCAATGGCTATTAATAGCAAATAATAGCCTTTCACCACTACAATGGCAATGAACAAAGTAAATTTATCTAGTCAAATTCACTTTCTGAGCTGTTATCAACCTTATAATTTTACCAAGTCGGCAATGTCATTTTATTCCAATTCAAAAAATATAAATATTTAATTGTTTACTCAAAATAATAATCGGGTAATAATTATTACCAATCACTCTCAAGCCTAACGATCGTATACTGTACTCTTATCACAATGCAAGCATCAAGTCGGTATAGCTTTTCGGTATAGCACCTCGGGAGACGTGTATCCAAACGAAAATCACAGGCACAACTGGCTGGCGGTGGCGGCTCGCTTGGTTTTGCAACCTGTCTCGGCCTGTCATGCGCAGAAACCCGTTTCCACAGTTGGATCGAGACACGGCGGCGGCAACATCGAGGACTGCGCTAACTACCTCGGCCTTTGTCGCTGTTAGAACCTAACCTCAAAACTATATTTCTGCCGCCCGAGGTTACTAGCGATGATGGAAATTAAATAAAACTAACTCTTTGGAGAAATTAACTTCAATCTTCCTTAATAACATTAACAAAAAACTGGGGTGTACAAATTGAACCCTTACACCCTTCACTCACTTCCAGCCAAAAAAAGAAACAGAAAAGAAAAAACACGACTGTGTCTTCCTCCAAGACACTCAAACATCGAGTCTCGGAACCTTGGAATCTGCTTACACAAATACTGAAGATCTAATCTTCCGACCTAATTCCAAAAATCTTCTTTGGACAGTTCAAAACCAACAAAAAAACCTTCTCGGTGTATCTAACAGAAAATCATATCAAAATAAACCATCCTCCTCAACATGTGAGGGAAAACAATTCAAAGATATGGTCTGTAAGCGATTGTACGGGGTCAGCCCAAGACGCCTGATATTTATCCTTTTTTAAAACGTTGGTCCCGGGGATTTGGATTTTCATGGTCCTTCGCTTCCCTCGTACTCTCCTCGGTCCGCTGGTAACGGGATCAGTACTCCGGGACGTGGATGGAGGAGGCATCGAAGTGGCGCTGGAAGGCCCCGCTTCCTCTGGATCTGGTATGACATCGATGCTGGACGTCACGCTCCAGCCTGGCGACAAGGACAAAGAGGGGCTAGCAGGCACTTCTCCGGGCTCTCCGCTGAGTGGTACGATGGGCGAAACCGCCACCTCGTCTGACATTCCTGTTAACTCCAAAAGAGTCGGACGCGCGGCAGGAACCTGCTGAAGGTATTCTACCGGTACAACATCCGTCGTCCGGGCAACTTCCGTAACCGCCATTAGAGATTGGAGGGGGGAGTTTCAAGCAGGAAATCTCAATCCATACCCTCGTCGAGCTCAGGTCCTTCCGTTTTTGGGTGGTAGATCCGGATCGGTGGAGCGAGCCTCTCCAACTCGTGAATCAAATCTTCGAAGGTCCAGTCAACCTCCCCTTCAAAGAGATCCGTCTCGGAAGGCTTCTCTCCCTGAAGGGCGGAAGCTCGAAGCGCCCGGTCTTTCTCCTTCCTGGTTCCGCTGACGTCCACCTGGAAATTCACGAGGGGCCTCGGGGCCTGCCAAGTGCCACCTCCGCGGCAATGGCGCAAACGAACACGCAGCAGTCGACGGCGTTTTTCTGCGACGGGCATGGTCGGGATTCCCACTTAGACCAGCTCCTTGCCACGTTGTTGGGTAGCACAGCCCTCTCTTCTGCCAGCAGGTAGCCCTCCATTACTTCTAACTCAGCAGTCTGGCGTCGTCCTGGGAGCGAGTCGTAAGCGCTTATGGTGTTCGCCCTCGTGTCTACCACCAACATCCACCAGTGTCCCTGCTGTCCCAGCCTCGGCTCGTGGACCGGGACTAGGATTATCTCGTAGTCGGTCAGAGAGAGATCCTTATGGAGTCTCTGAGCCCTCTTGTAGCCAGCCTCGCGATTTACCGGGGACGTCCGCAGGATCGTGAAAAAGTACGTGTTCAAAGCGATCACTGACGGAAGGGTCGGTCGACTCGTGCTCCTCCGTTCTACGAGGCGTAGATACGCGCTGATGACGTCCCCATTCACCAACTGCCCTGGGAACAGACATTTACGATCCTCGGCCGAGACGTGCTCAACCTTTCGAAGGGGTCGGTGCGCAGTACGAATCACATTTGCAGCCATTGCAAAAATATATCAAAACAATCCAGTAGAATACAATTTCCGTATACGATTAATTATAAACACAAATTCAAAATCACTACAAAACAAAAAGTGAAAAAGTCCATGCCAAGCGAAAAAAACTAGATTGCACAGGCAAAGCAAACAAGCAACAGCAAACTACAAGCAAAGTTAAGGACAAGGCAGGCAGTTAGCATGTAACCTGGAAAAAACAACAGCGTCTATTACTCTCAAGCCAAGCACGTGCAACACTACGCTAATAAACTACCAAGCCTTATGAGATAGGGTACTCACATGCCCGGTGTGCTTTGAACCAGCTGCTTATTCGGCAGGCGCTCCAAGTAACCTGCGTACGCAACAGGCGGGTGGCTGCCAATTGTTGAGACCCATATCTTCATATCCTTTACGTGCGCTCTTGTGGTACATCTCCAGCTCGCGTCCTGAAGCTCGTAAATATTCGTGCCGGCCCTCCCTTTTACTTTATTAGGACCATAGTAACGCGCGGCCAACTTCGCCGCAAACGCATTCCCTGCAGAAGACAAATGATGTTGCCTCAACCACACTTGATCTCCTGTCTTGTATCGCTCGTCTCGCCTTCGAAGGTTGTAGTATTTTGCCTGCTGCCGACTCGCTTTCTCTATGTTCGCTTTACATCGTTCGGATATTTTGAAAAACTGCCTCAGTCGTTTTTGATTCATGGTAGAGTGGTCAGGTTCACTCTCCTCCTCGTCGGTGAGGACTTCTAACGGGCCTTGTAACGCATTAGGCGTCCGCAGTTCACGCCCAAAGTTAAGCATCGCTGGTGTGAACCCAGTCGAGTCGTGCACCACTGTGTTGATGGCATATCTAAACTTGTCTAGATAAACATCCCATGATCGGTGATCGTCTCTTATGTATTGGGCTATCATGGTTTTGATGACTCGGTTTGATCGCTCTACTGGATTTTCCTGAGGCGTATACGGTGCGGTTGGATGTTGTTCGATTCCCCATCCGCGGAGTAAGTCACGCCATATCTTCGCTGTGAATTGGGATCCGTTGTCAGTGATAGCCACTTCAGGTACCCCATACCTGAGTAGTATAATTTCTCGGAATGCGTTTGAAACAGCCAGAGCTGTTGCTGATCGCAGTGGTGCCAATTCCACCCACTTAGAGAAAAAATCTTGTACCACCAACAGAAACCTTGCACCCTTCTTCGTTCTAGGGAGAGGGCCAACCAAATCTGCTGTTACAGTGTACCAGGGTCCAGTAGGTTTTCGAAAAAACAGTTTCCCGCAGGTTTCTTCTGCTCTACCTTATGGGCTTGACATGAAATACATTTCCTGACATATGACTTTTTGTCTTTAAGCATTCCAGGCCAATAGTATCTTTGCTGCATTCGTTTCATCGTTTTCCGGGCCCCTAGATGTCCCGCAGTCTCGACATCATGGTTCTGTTTAAGGACAATCTCTCGTTCATCGATTGGTACACACCCAACTTCCATTGCAACGTCTCGTCAGTTAGATCGCTCAGTTTATTCACTTTTCGCTTCCATAATTTGTCGTTCCTAATCATAAGGTCGGCGAACTTCCAAGGGTTCCGTTTGACTTTAGAAAGCATCCTCTGGTGCCAATCCTTCTCGTCATCTTGCTGTGATTCGCCATCTTTTATCTCAAATGAACACACTTGTGGTTCGGTCAAGTCTCCGACTGGATAGCGAGAGAGGGCGTCGGCAACCCTGTTCAAAGTCCCTTTCCTGTACTGAATTTCGAAGTCGTGTTGTTGCAACACGAGAACCCATCTCGCCAATCGTCCTGAAGGTTGTTGGAGGTTCATCAACCACTTCAGTGCTTGATGGTCTGTCACAGCAATAAACGTGTACCCTTCTAGTTACGGTCGAAACTTCTTTACTGCCCAAACAAGTGCCAGACATTCTTGCTCTGTTACGGTGAATTTCCTTTTACCGTCTGATAATAATCTGCTTGCAAAAGCGATGACGAATTCCTTCTAATCAATCCTCTGGGTCAGGGCAGCTCCCAGCCCATCGCCGGAGGCGTCAACTTGTAACCAAAACGGGTATTCAAAGTTTGGACAGGCCAATATCGGAGTTGTTGCCAGTTTGCGCTTCATAGCATCAAAAGCGCCTTGTTGCTCATCAGTCCAGTTCCACCGGGCCGTCTTCCGCAATAATTTCGTGAGGGGAGCTACCTCTTTGGCAAAGTTGTCTACGAACCTCCTGTACCACGAAGCTAATCCAAGAAAGCTACGTAGTGATCGTACTGAATTTGGGACAGGAAACTCTTGAATGGCTCGGACTTTCTCTGGATCGGTCTTAATCCCTCTATCAACTACTATATGGCCCAAGTACTTGAGCTCCCGTTTGCAGAACTGACACTTTTCAGGATTAAGCTTCAATCCGGCTTCTCTTAGACGTCTAAACGCCTCCTTCAGCAATGCCAGGTGTTCCTCGAAAGTCTTGTTAACAATAATTAGGTCGTCCAAATACGCAAACGCTTTTGGTTCCAGTTCGGGTCCAATAACTCTGTCTAGCAATCTCTGGAAGGTTGCACCTGCAGAGTGGAGTCCAAATGGCATGACGACGAACTGGTACAAGCCCTTCCCTGGAACTGTGAACGCTGTAATCGGCCGACTTTCTTTAGATAATGGGACTTGCCAGTAACCCTGTTTCAAGTCCAGAGTAGAAATAAACTTAGCTTCTCTTAACTTCTCTAAAATAGCATTGATCTGTGGCAACGGATATGCATCCTTCTCACTTATTTGATTGATCTTGCGAAAATCAATACAAAAACGGTATTTACCCGTACTCTTCTTTACAAGTACCACAGGGCTCGAGTACGGGCTTGACGATGGCTCAATTACGCCTTCAGACAACATGCGATCTACCTCTTCATCGATGACCTGCTGCATTGCTGGATTCCTAGGATAGTATCGCTGTTTTACTGGCTCCTTGTTCTTAAGTTTTATTGTATGCTCGACCAAAGATGTTCGCCCAGCCATAGCGTCGAATTTTGGCAGTTCTGATTTCAACATTTCGTCAAGTTTCATAATCTATAACGGACTAACTTCACGAATAGGGAAACTGGCTGGTGAAGTCTCATTGGATTCAGAAGCCTCTGTTACGCAACTCATGTCAGAGTTGTCCTTTATTTCATTCGAGCATTCGTGACGTATCGTTATCAAGTTTAGCAACTCTATAACGACCATGCCTAAGATAATTCGTGTATTCAAATTAGGAAGGTGCGCCATGGTTACTTCGTAGATGGAGCCCAGTATCTCGGCTGGTAAAATAAAAACTTTTCTAGCAGAACTTCCGAATTATCGGCCATAGATATTTTAAACTCTTTGTATTCAGACTGTACCTTATCTTCCAAGAAACTAACAACTTCCTCATCGATCAGGGATGACGGGACCAGTATCTATCGACACTGTACTCTCATTGTACGGCATTGTACTCTCGGCCAAATAGAGTTACTTTTACATATGGTCGTGGGTCGGTCCTTGTCTTCCCTAAGCCCATGCTCTGGTTTCTCACGGTGCCTAACTGGAAAGGGGAGGTCGTTGCATTTGATCGGGCCTCGGACTCCGGCGACCTCCTTCTTCCGTTGTCCTCTTCTCGTTTCCCTGCCTCAAACAATCACACGAGGTCGTCCTGACACCAACCTTTTTTACAATTGAAACACTTCAGCACTCTTGGTTTCCTGAAGTCCTTGTAAATATGTCCGATCCTGTCGCAATTCCAACAAATCTTAGGGACCGACCCCCTTCTCACCGCAGTGCTGCCATAACGCTCATGATTGCCACCCTTAGTCTCCCATCGTTTAGTTGGTCTATGATAGTCTTTATTCTGATGTGGTACTTCTTCCCTGAAGTTGACCTTCTGAAAGCTCTTGTTAATATTCTCCCAATTATCGGAACGTTTCTCGAGGACTTTTGAGCCGTTTTTTGACACAATCGAAGTGTAGTAAGGAGCCTTATAGTTTGGCCTGCCCTTTCCTTGGAAGGCGGTTTCGGGTACTAGTGCTTGAGCCGGGCCTGGTGGGGGTCTATAGTTCATCCTTTCCCTCAAGCAAGCCTCGTACTCTTCGGCTACCTTTATCAGGCCGGGTAGATTTATAAAGTCTCGCATTCTGACGTAAGTATTGTAGTTCGGATGCATGTTGGTATATATCCGGTCTAACTTCTGGCTTTCTGAGAAACCTCCTCGCCACCGAATTAACGTAGATATAGCCACCACATACTGTCTAAAAACTTCACCATCTCCCTGAGTCCTCTTTCACACTTCGTCGTCTAAGTGAAGCAGGTAGCCAGGAGGGAGGTACTGGATTTGAAAATCTCGCAGAAAGTCAGTGAATGCTTCCCAGAACTCTCTGTTGTTCCTGTACCACAGAAGCGCACTGTATTTCAATAATTCGGGTAACGCCTTAAGAATCTTCTCAAGCAGAACGTCATAGACTCCATCAGCTCATGTAATCGTTCCAAAGAGGATATAGCGTCTGCATCTTTTTTCCCGTCAAAACGTAAATTCCATTTTCTGACCATATTACACAACGAGGCCGTACTCGAAAATTTATCAGCTTCTTCATCGCCAGGTAAAACACCCCTGTATATCTGCGATTCTCTTCGATGTTCTTCATCGTGTCGAGTATATCTGGAAGTATAATCCATTGCGGACTGCTGTGGAGACACATACTCTCCCTCTGAAACTCTGTATTCAGATGGGTAACCGTATCGTGTATGCATTGGATAGTGATGTCTCTGCTCTTCCAAGGATACCTTCGGCCAAGTTTGCCTTCCGGGAACTCTAACGTTGGACATGTATCTTAAGTTGTTAAATTAAACTTGGCAGTTGGAAGTCCACTTGACAGTGCTGTTCTTGAGGTCTTGGTCAAAAGACGTTTAACCTCATCAAAGTTTGTGTTTGGATGCAAACCTTACATTTCTCGAATACTAGCCGCTTCAAGCTCCAATGGTCTAATAATTTCTTCGCTATAGCTTCGAGCATCTTCGTCCGTCTCCTTTGAAGATTCCTTTCCAGGCTCAGTAGTTTGC
The DNA here is from genome assembly GCA_963675035.1 of Allygus modestus. Taxonomy (NCBI): domain Eukaryota; kingdom Metazoa; phylum Arthropoda; class Insecta; order Hemiptera; family Cicadellidae; genus Allygus; species Allygus modestus. Next base: position 235,529,964 of record OY776111.1, on the reverse strand, counting down.
GCTCTCATAATCCCCTGTCTCACTAGTCGGACAAGCTCGGCCCTACGTTGCTGGGTATTTCCTTCTACAGGTGCCCCTAGCCTTGTCAATTCGGTTTGTAATTGAGTTTTAAACAAGTTATACACCCAACTAACTCGTACTTCTGATTCTGTTGTCGTGGAAAAAGTTGAGGTCAACACTGGTGCCGTCGTCGTAATCAAACTTTCAGAAGACACGACTGCTGAGGTAATCGTTGCAGGAGTGGTTTTAGAGGTCGCCTTGGAAGAACCGTTACCAGCGTCATCGTGCTCTATGATGTGGAAGGCGAGAAGTAGTCTGAACGGTTTCAGAAAACGCTCGAGATGGTAGGACATCGCCGTTGTCAAAATAAAATTGTTCTCGAAGTTTTCCTTTTTTTCTCAAATATCATACATAAACTACTTTCACAGTAGACCCTGTTCGGGCGCCATAAATATGTGAGGGATTTTCAGTGCTAATGTTTTTTTCCCCGCTTTGCTCGGAATGACTCAGCCTAGCTGGGTTTGGAAATCCAGGGGTCGTGGTTTAGCTCGATTTACTTGTTCCCATATGGTGGCAACAAATCCCTCCCGATTTAATCGGTCTATCGTGTGTCAATTGTATCTTTCAAGTGTGAAAAAACTATAGGGTAACTCAGAAGGGAGGTTTCGAAATCAAATTTCGTCAAATGTGCCTCATCATCGCTACCCTAAGTTGAATTAAATTTTGAATCCTCAACGGTCGGGACGTGTAAATCGTTCAGCACCTCTTCCGCTATCTTCAGCCGGGACGCCCCAATAACCTTGGCTGCCAGAATTAGGATATATAGCCTGCGCGGCTAATTAGGATGCTGAATACCCTTCTAGCAGCCTAGGATGGGGTTTGACGCGTTTACGGAACGTACGGTACGCACCAAAATTTTATCAATGTCACTAAACCCCTTGATCGATATCCTAAAACCTGGAAAACCAAGAAAAGGGTGGCCGGTATTAGAACACATAGCTTGTACGGCTAAACAGAATGCTGAGTATCCCTCCAGCAACCAGGATAGGTGGTGAACGGGTCGCAGAGAACACTTAATACGCCTAAAGTAAGCTCAACTCCAGCAAATATCTCAATCGCTATCCTAAAACCCATAAAAACCCAAGAAAACGGGTGGCCTCCCTAGGATAGAAAAGCTATCTATCCTAATGGGTAGATAGCTTTTACAGCTAATGAGGATGCTGAATGCACTTCTAGCAACCAGGATAGGTGTGGACGGGTCGTAAGGAATGCTTAATGCGCTCAAAATATGTTCACCTATCGATTAAAACCCTGATCACTATCCTAAACCTATAAAACTAAGAAAACGGGTGGCCGGTATTAGGAAAGATAGCCTGGACGGCTAAATAGGATGCTGAGTGCACTTCTAGCAACCAGGATAGGTGTGGGCGGGTCGTAAGGAAAGCCTAGTACTCCTAGATATTAATTTACCCGTGAAACACCTCGATCGCCATCCTAAAACCTACAAAAACCAAGAAACGGGTGGCCGGTATTAGGATAGATAGCCTGTACGGCTAACTGGGATGCTGAATATATTTCTAGCAATCAGGATAGGTGGTGATGGGTTAAAGGATCTTTATCTAGACTAGGATTTATTTACTGTTCGATTCGGGTTGTACTTAAAATCGAATTAGATATACTCGCTAAAACAAAGTTCTCGGAGTTCGCTGTTGCCCAAACTAGCGTTCTATCACAGGCTAAACAACTTTTAAACGGTTTAGTTTTATGACCTTTCTTTATAGACCTAACACATTATGAGTGTCGGAACGCAACAGTGAAATAACAAGTCCAGGAACACTAATTATTATTGATCACCAATACATTTCTACACTACTCTCAATATGCGTTTGAACGATGGCTCACCCGGTATAGGCTGTACCTAAATCCCAGAACAAAGATGCAACATAACCTCAATAGCAATAATACATATTAAGCAATTTATTTTAATCAGTAAATAAATCAGCAGTGCAATAGCCTAGGGCGATCAGTACATTTATAAAACTCTCAATCAATGGCTATTAATAGAAAATAATAGCCTTTCAGCACTACAATGACAATGAACAAAGTAAATTTATCTAGCCAAATTCACTTTCTGAGCTGTTATTAACCTTATAATTTTACCAAGTCGGCAATGTCATTTTATTCCAATTCAAAAAATATATATATTTAATTGTCTACTCAAAATAATAATCGGGTAATAATTATTACCAATCACTCTCAAGCCTAACGATCGTATAATGTACTCTTATCATAATGCAAGCATCAAGTCGGTATAGCTTTTCGGTATAGCACCTCGGGAGACGAGTATCCAAACGAAAATCACAGGCACAACTGGCTGGCGATGGCGGCTCGCTTGGTTTTGATACCTGTCTCGGCCTGTCATGCGCAGAAACCCGTTTCCACAATTCCACAGTTGGATCGAGAAATTAACTTCAATCTTTCTTAATAATATTAACAAAAAACTGGGGTGTACAAATTGAACCCTTACAGAGAAGCCAATTTAGTTTGTTTGCTTTTAAATTTAGTTGTTGTCTCTTCATCCAAATGTGAGTTTTCCACGTTAGTTTACTATCAATATGCATACCTAAATATTTAAATTCAGTTACTTGAGGTAGTTGATTATTATTTATTGTTACTGGAGGACAAGAATTTTGATTTAAAGTAAAAGTTATATGAGCTGATTTATTTTCGTTAATTTTTATTCTCCATCTCTTAAACCAGTTTGTAATTATGCCCAAGCTTTGTTGCAAGTTGACAGAAGCTTGAGCTGGGTCAGTATTAACGGATAAAATTGCAGTGTCGTCTGCAAAAGTTGCAATTTCAGTATGTTCACTTCCTGGGAGGTCTGCAGTGTAGAGGATGTATAAAAAAGGTCCAAGTACACTTCCTTGAGGAATTCCCGATTCTATAGGATGCAGTTGAGTAATAAAATCTTGATATTTAATTTGAAAAGATCTATCCGTAAGATATGACTTTAATATAGGGAAAAGAGAATGTGGTAGATACTTCTTAATTTTGTGCAACAAGCCAGTATGCCATACCTTATCAAACGCTTGGCTGACATCTAAAAAGGCAGCCGAGCAGTAGTTTTTTTTCTTCTAAACACTGTCGTACTATGTCAACTACCCTGCGGACTTGTTCTACTGTACTGTGTTTCTGCCTGAAACCAAACTGATGGCCAGGAATCACTACATCTACATCAATCAGAGTTTGTAATTTGAGAAAAAGTTTTTCAAATACCTTTGATATGACTGGTAAAAGACTTATAGGTCGGTACGAATTCAGGTGGTTTAGAGGTTTCCCTGGTTTTGGTATGACAATTAACTGAGCTTTTTTAAATTGAACAGGAATGCAATCTAATCTCAAAATAGCATTAAATAATAAAGTTAAGAATATTATACCTTTTCTTGGAAGTTCCTTCAACAATTTTCCTGTAATTAAATCGTAGCCAGGAGATTTATTAGGATTAAGCTCGTTGGTTATGACTGATCGAACTTCAGCTGGTTTAAATTTTCGTAACGGAAAATCAAGTTGAAGTGGAGAATCTAGAAACTCTCGTAATTCCTCTTCGTTGTCAATTTAAGCATTGGCTTCCATCAGATTTCAGAATAGGTGAAATGGATATTTTGGGTCGCTTCATCCTTTTCGTGGCCTTCCACAGCAAATAGTCTGTAGCCTCGGTAGCTGTCAGAGATTGGGTGTACTCTTCAAACATCTGGTTTTTCGTAAAGAACAATAATCTTTTTAAATGTTGAGCTGCTCTATTAAAATTTGCCTTGTCTAATGAATTCCTGCTATTTTGCCATATCCTTCTTAGTCTCCTTTTTCAGCGATCTTTTTCTTGATATAAATAGGGTAGTTAAGTCCTAAATTGGTAAATTTTGAATAATGGGTTACGGGCGTAGACGAATTTTCAGAATTTGTGAGGCAATCGTAAAGTAATCCACAGCATGTTCTAAATTTTCGACACTATGCAGTTGGACGTTTAAATTTATGTTTTCATTTATTAATTGGCGAAATTTGTTCCAATCAGTATTCTTGCTGTACAAAGTTTCTCTCGGCAATTTTTGAAACACTTCTGTGTTAACGATTAGTATAATCGGTGAATGATCAGAGGATAGGTCGAGACAGGATTGGATATCTGTGTAATTTTGGTTAATGCCTTTTGAGACAAAAAAGGGTACTTTGGTATTATACGGATGCCACCCTTATACAGCGCGCTGCGGCAGTTATGTTAGGATGGGTTATCATAAAAATGATTGTAGGACTTTCCTTGTTTCGTTACAAATCGAATGATACCTGATGAGTCATACTTCCGGCCGCCAAACCCCCTCCAAATAGACCAAGGTCAGGTCGTTGACCGGAGAGCGCGCATCACCTGTCACCGCCTGTATCTGGGTCAGTGTCATGAGTGATTTATTGCCGTGCACTACGTTACATTTGTTTTCATAATGAGTGACGTTCTTTTGGTGTGGGATTTACCTCGAAATGAAGAGGAAACCGTACGTATTTTTATGATAACCCATCCTAACATAACTGCCGCAGCGCGCTGTATATTTTGCGGAGTACATGTGGCGATCGGGTGTGGCTGCTAGGGGCGGCGAAGCATTCAACACGATCCTAGCGGACATCGCTGCCTTTTGGGAGGCACAACACAAAGACCGCTCATCAGAATGATGTAAAATTTTTACAGTAAGTCAATAAAAGTACGTTTTTTCGAAATATGTAGTTATCCTTTGTATCCGGTAAAAATTAACCTCCAAAAATAGTGGTATCCGTATAATACCAAAGTACCCAAAAGAGTCTAATAAATCCGGTATTTTTCGCATATCAGTTGGCCAGTATGTAGGTTCGCCTGGGGAAAAATGATTGAAATAGTTATCATTTAGAACCCGTAAAAGTTGACGACCTCTTGGTGTGGCCAATCGTGAACCCCACTCTTGATGCTTAGCGTTATAATCACTACCTGCAATGAATTTATTACAGAGAGTGTTAAAAATTGTTCAAATTGTTCTTTAGTTATAACATGTCTTGGGGGACAATAAATAGCAGAAAAAGTAATAGGACCTAACCAATCTTCTAGAACAATGCTCGAAGCTTGAAGATAGTCCTCTCTAAAGCTGGGTAGTTCATAATGCTTAATAGTGTATTTGACTAAGATGGCAGTACCCCCATGGGCCGTGTTGTCTGGATTGTTAGTAAAGTACAGTGAGTAATCTCGAATTTTAAAATAACTTCTGTCCGTGAAGTGAGTTTCTGAAATAAGTTAGACGTCAAATTTGTGTTGAGTGATAAATAACTGAACCTCTTGGCTATGCTGAGCCAAGCCATTGGCATTCCATAAAGCTATTTTCAGAAAAATATTCATTTTAGGCGAGAAACAACAGTATAGTTAACAGATTAAGTAGAGTGCTAATCTGTTCTGCTTGTTTGGATAAAATACTTTCGAAGCGCAAAAACGAGTTTTGGATTATTTTGGATAAGTTTTCCGAATCTTTGATTTACTCGATATGTTTATGTTCTCTTGAAGTAATATCTTCATTTCTGTTTCGTGCAGCTTGTGCAAAAGTTAGCCCTTCAGTTACTAAACTGCTGTTACTGGACTTGTTATAAGTTTATCTTGAGTTTGACATTGAGGATCAACATTTCATTGGCTGGTTCCTAGAGATTTTTTCCTAAGAGGTGGGAATTGTTTTACCTGTATTTCCCTATACACAGGACAACCTTTATAGTTCGCCGGGTGCTCACCAGAGCACAACACACATGTAGGAGGTGCTGTTGTCGGTTTAGGACAGACTTTTGTGTCATGTTCTTGAGTGCACTTGACACAACGAAACACATTGTGACAATAGGATTTAGTGTGCCCATATCTTTGGCAACGTTTACATTGGACAACCTCTTTCTTTTTATTAGGTAGTTCAAACAAAACTTTAGCGTTTAGCAAATATTGAATTTGGAAGATATCTTTGTTGTGTACGTCAGGTTCTAGGTCAATGAAAAAAAGTGACATTGGTTTTTTTGTGAATCTATTCTGCACATTACTTAGATGTCTTGCCTTGTGGCCGCGTTCCTCAATGGCGGTTTTCAAGTCGTTGATGCATGTCGAGTGTAGTGCATGTTCTTCAAGACAACCCTGTATGCCCGTTCCTGTTTTAGCTGAGTAGTAGTCCAGGCAATGTTTCGGCGCTAACATTGTTTTATATGAGAAAACGTGTAGCCAACCTAAGAAAATTGCAAAACAAAAAATATGACCTACATACCAGTGGTACCAACCGTAGTTATATATATAAAGATGTATAATAAGGTAGTTATATATATAAAGATGTATAATAAGGTAGTTATATATATAATGATGTATAATAAGGTTTTATATATATAACAAGGTAGTTATGTCACGCTTGTAACGTAAGACACAAAATACCTGCAGTATTATAATGTAAGAGAGAATATATATATATAATATCATACTACGTAGTTTTAAATATATATATATATATATAAATGTATATCACCGTAAACCCGCCACCATCTATCCATACCTTTGCCAGCCACTGCCTCCTCCTCCCGACCTGTCCCCAGCCGCGCTGCCACTGCCCTGTCGCTACCTCCTGTAACAAATAAACATATGGCATCAGCCACCTCCCCACCACTTTCTATTATCCCGCGCGCTTTCTCTCTCTCTTTGCTCCCTGCTCCCGTTGCGATCGGACGTGTTTTTTACGCTGCTCCGTTCGTTGCGTTTTGCAAAGATAAAACTTGAGCGTTTGCTCCCCATAGCGGCTTCACTTTTCCTAACCTCACTTTTTGCTTTGTATTTTACATAACCTCACTTTTAATTTGTATTATTCTGCGTAACATAACCTCACTTTTATTTGAAAAAATGGCTGTAAATCCTGTCGAGGTTCTCAGTTCGGACGAAACCTATGTTAGACACTTTCGAATTTATGGAACACGAACAATTTTTAAATTTACTAATCCTCCTCCTGAAACTACTGAAATTGATTGGCTAAGACAAGGTTTTGCCAAAATTGTAAATGAAATGAAAGAGCGGGCCCATGAAAATGATCAGCTTGGTTTCACCTTGCACAGCTTAAACTTAAAAAGTAAAGAACCCGGTTTTGTAGCTTTCCGGCCTGTTGGTGAAATTGATGAGGACATCCTTTGGCAAATTTTCGGGGGTATTGTTCAGTCCAATTCAGAATCAATTAAATCTACCGACACATTTAAAGTTGAATGTACCCGAGTTAATCTCCCTGTGGGTTCCGGCCGTCCTGGGAGAGTAAGACCTGGCTTTTATAATACCTTTGATGAAGAATGTAAATCCAGACGGGGTATTGTAGTAATTAACAACAAAGATAACTTGTGTCTCCCCCGGGCTTTGGTGGTGGCCATAGCAAACGTGACTAAAGACCCCCAGTACAAAGCAATCCGAGAAGACAAGGGTAAAAGACAATCGTTTAGGGCCAAGGAACTTATTCGGCGGGCTAGGGTAGAGATCTCTGAGGAAGGTGCCGGTATCCCCGAATTGGAAAAGTTTCAAGACTTGCTAAAAGACTACAAAATCACAGTCTACAACTATGACAGAAAAGGGCGGGATGTTTACTTTGAAGGGGCTGTTGAAAATCCTAAATTCAAAATTAACTTGCTCTTTCACAACGGTCATTATAATGTAATTAACAGTTTGACCGCTGCTTTTGCCTGTAACTATTTTTGCGAAGCCTGTCATATTCCCTATGACCACAAAGCAAAGCACAGATGCTCAAACATTTGTCCTTATTGCCAAACCATCTCGCCTCCCTGTAAAGAGGAGCATGGGGGAATAGTTTGCACAGACTGTAATTTGAAAATGAGGAACCAGCTCTGTTTTATCGCCCATAAGGTTGATAGATGCAAAACAGTAAAAAAGTGTCTAGACTGCGGGAAACTGATTAATTTAAAAGAGAGATCTGGACCTCACAAGTGCGGGGAAGTTTTCTGTAAACCCTGCAAATCATTCAAAGATCCAAATCACAAATGCTACATGCAACCCAATGATGGAAAACCTAAAACTAAAGACTATCTTTTCATTTTCTTTGACTTGGAAACAAGGCAAGACGAGTCTCTCCCCTCTGACCCTGATAAAAAAGTACATCAAGTTAACTTGTGCGTCTCGCAACAGTTTTGCTTTAATTGTATCGAGTCTAGATTTTGCACGGCATGTAGAAACAGAACTAAAGTTTTTAAGGAAGAACCAGTAAAACACTTCATGGAGTATGTGATGCAAGCTCGTAAACAGTTCAAAAATGTCTGTGTAATTGCTCACAACGGGCAAGGCTTTGATTTTCAGTTTTTGTTAAAGTATGTGTTGGAAGAAACTAAATTCACTCCGGAACTGGTTATGAGGGGGACCAAAATTATTTTAATGGAAATGGACAATGTGAGATTCATTGACTCCCTAAGCTATTTCCCCATGGCTCTCGCTGCGCTCCCTAACGCCTTTGAACTGCCTCCTGAGAAAAAGAAGGGCTACTTTCCCCACCTCTTCAACACTCTAGCGAACCAAAATTATGTAGGCCCTATGCCCGACAAAAAATACTACTGCCCGGAATCAATGTTTGAAAAGAAACACGAAGCCTTTGAAGAATGGTACGAGGAACAGGTGGCGAGTAACTATGTCTTTGACTTTCAAAAAGAAATCCTGGAGTATTGCATCTCTGACGTAGAGATTTTAGCTCAGGCCTCATTAAAGTTTAGACGTATTTTCTTGAAAGAATGTAACGTAGATCCTTTCCTCGAGTCCGTAACTATTGCTAGCGCCTGCAACTTGGCCTTCCGCCGTAACTTTTTAAAACCAAACACAATCGGCCTAATCCCTAAAAACGGGTACAGACTGACTGACAATCAATCAGCCGTTGCTTTACAATGGTTAACATGGGAGGAGGAGGAACGAGGGTTGAGGATTGAGCACGCCGGCTGGGGTAAAGAAGTTAAAATTAACGGGCTAAAAGTTGACGGGTTTGACGGGGAACGAATTTACGAGTTCCACGGGTGTTACTGGCATGGGTGCCCGAAATGTTTTCCTTACGACAGAGAGGCTCCTCTGAAGGAGGATCCCTCAGATTCACTTAATTTAAGATATGAAAGGACTCTCAAGAAAATGTCTAAAATCAGTGACTACGAAGTTGTAGTAATGTGGGAGTGTGAATTTAGAGCTTTGAAAAAGGACAATAAACTAAATCACTTGAACAACCTGCCGATCCTCAATAATCTCCCCCTCGACCCTCGGCAAGCGTTCTTTGGAGGCAGAACGGGTAATTCAAAAACATACCACAAATGCGAAGAGGGAGAAACGATACAGTATGTTGATGTCTGCTCCCTCTACCCCTATGTAAATAAATATGGGAAATATCCTTTGGGCCACCCTACCATTTATGTGGGAGATAGGGAGTGCAGACAGCGAGGATTAAATGTAGATGGTTTGCTAAAATGTAAAATCCTGCCACCTCGGGATCTCTACCACCCCGTACTCCCTGTTAAAATGAATAATAAATTAATGTTTGTGTTGTGTAGGACTTGCGGGGAAACTCAAAACCAGCGAGACTGTGAACATGAGAGCGATAAAAGAGCGTTAGTCGGGACTTGGACTATGGATGAAATTAGGAAGGCGATTGAGAAGGGTTACGCTGTACTGGACATGTACGAGTTGTGGGAGTACGAGGTAGCCACATACGAGAAAGGGGGATTGTTTTGCAGACTTTATTAATAAGTTTTTGAAAATGAAGCAGGAAGCCTCAGGCTATCCTTGCTGGTGTAATACCGAAGAGGACAAAGACAAGTACATCGCAGACTATTTCCAACGTGAGGGAATTAAATTGGACAAGGCAAAAATTTGTAAGAACGGGGGACTTAGATCATTGGCTAAATTAATGCTTAACAGTTTCTGGGGAAAGTTCGGACAGAGGGAGAACCAAACTAAAGCAACAATTGTAAGGGAATCTAAAGTCTTGTTTAAAATGTTAATCAGTCCAGAAGTACAAGTCAATAGAATTCAAACTGTTAACGAGGAAGTTGTTGTTGTCAACTGGGAATATATTGAGGAAGTGGGGGAACCTCTGACAAATGTAAATGTTGTTATTGCGGCCTACACCACAGCCCAGGCGAGGCTTAAACTGTATGAACATCTAGATGCCCTTGGAGGTCAAGTCCTTTACTATGACACGGACTCGTGTATTTATCTATACAGGGGAGGATTGTACAAGGTCTCTACGGGAGATTACCTCGGGGAAATGACAGACGAATTGGCAAGTGAGTACGGGCCCGGCTCTTATATCTTAGAGTTTGTTTCTGGGGGACCAAAGACCTACGCATACCTTGTCTGGTCAACCAAAAAGCAAAAGCTACAAACTGTGTGTAAAATCAAGGGCCTCACCCTCAATATGAAGACTTCCGAAACATTAAATTTCGAACAATTGAAATAGATGGTCCTTAGTGAAACTGCTGAAATTTTAGAAATTGAAGAAAACAGAATCAGGAGGACTAAAGACAGAGATATTGTAACAGTAAGTGAAATTAAAAAGTTTAAAATCACAGGACCTAAAAGGAGGCTCGAGGGTGAGTACGACACCTTGCCATTTGGCTATCAAAAGGTTCAAAGACTCGAGTAACCCCGACAGGTTGCATCACTCTTCCCCCTCCCCCGTTTTCTATTATCTCGCGCGCTTTCTCTCTCTCTGCTCCCTGCCACCATAGCGATCTGACGTGTCCCTGCTCTTTACTATGAATCAACCAAAATCACTTTTTCAACTTTCTGCCCAAAAAATCTGGGATCGTACAGAGTGTCTCTATGAACTATTTCGTCTAAACATGCCCCCTGTCATTATTGAACAGTTCTTTGAATTTCATTGGCGTTATTACCGTAGAATAGTAAACATCAACAAACTCCACTTTGACCGCGGTAATCTTTGCTATTGTTTTGACCATCCAAACTATTTCACTCTTGAAGAATACATAGATATGATCTATAGTAGAGATCTTACATCAATCTGTAGCTGGGAAAATTACGAGTTCGCTGAGCTGGTACCTTTAAAAATACCAGACTATGTAAAAAAGAACATGTAAATACAGTTAACTTTGTAAAAAACTCCCCACTGCATGAATGTACATGAACGAATGGAGGTCTATGGCGCGGGTGACGAAAAGCCCCGTAAACCTGAATGAAGGTCACTGGCGTGGGTGACGAAAAACCCCGTAAACCTGAATGTGTGATGAAGGGTTTAGTAGATTGAGGCACCGGGCTAACACCCCGGCTACTCCTTCGAAAAACCCGGTGTGAATGAAGGACTTTGTACATTGAGGAGCCAGGCCAACACCTAGGCTACTCCTTGGAACGGTTCGGTGGGTAAAAAAAAGTATAAAAAGTAAAAATACAAAAAAATAAACGGAGGAGACAACTAGTTTGTTTTGGAAGGTCTCCACGAGTCATGGCGGTGGAGGGGCCATGACTTTACTAAAAAAATATATATAAGTAGAAGATTTGGATAATTTTAATCATTATCAAAATGGACGGTAAAACAGCTATAGCTAATGAACTACACCGACCTGCCAGGAGAAATTATACCAGGCGTAAAGTCACCCTTAAGGGGCTAACAGACCTTTATCAGGCTGATCTCGTTGAAATGAAGCCTTATTCCCAAGTTAATAAAGGGTACAAGTACATATTGACGATGATTAACTGTTTGTCCAAAGTGGCGTTTGCTGTACCGTTAAAAGACAAGTCAGGACCAGAAGTGGCGAAGGCACTCGCTCCTATCTTAGCTAAATATAAAATGAAAAATTTTCAAACAGACCAAGGTACCGACTTTTTCAATAAACATGTAAACGCTTTAATGAAAAAATATAAAATCAATCACTATTTTACATTTTCTGAACTTAAAGCCAGTATAGTAGAAAGATTAAACAGAACTCTCAAGTCAAAAATGTACAAACTATTTACAGCCCGTGGAAGTTACGAATGGTTAAGTATATTGCCAGAAATTGTAAAGTCTTACAACAACACAAAGCACAGGACTATAGGTATGAAACCCAAAGATTTTAAACAAAAACACGTCAAAGATATTTTAAAGAGAATAAATAAAGTTAAGAAACCAAAACACAAAATCCTTAAACAAAAATTAAAAGTAGGCGACAGCGTTAGAATCAGTAAAGTGAAAAGAGTTTTCAAAAAAGGGTATTTACCAAATTGGACAAACGAGACGTTTACAGTATACGCAATTAAACCAACAAGACCGGTAACATACATACTGCAAGACAGTAGAGGAGAGATACTCAAAGGTGGGTTTTATGCCGAAGAAATTAGCAAGTCCAAAACCGGTGACGTTTATTTAGTTGAAAGAGTATTAAAAAGGAAAGGAGACAAACTCTTTGTACGATGGAGGGGGTATGATAGCAGCCATGACAGTTGGATAGATGCTAATGACCTCCGTTAGTGAGGGACAACGACATGCTTATGCTAATGACCTACAGGTCGGCCACCTGGCTTAGTGCCGATGACCGGAGCCCGGCCATCTGCCTTAATGCCGATGACCGGAGTCCGACCGTCTGGCTTAATGCCGATGGCCGGAGTCCGACCGTCTGGCTTAATGTCGATGACCGGAGGCCAGACACCTGGCTGACCACCTGGCTGACCTCCGTTAGCGAAAGGAAATGACATGCAACCACGTAGGATATTATCTTAGATTGATGTTTCCTGTCCTGCGGTAGCGAGGCAACGTGACATGCAAAAGCGCTCAACCGTGTCTAAAGTCACTCAACCGTGTCTAGAGTCACTCTACCGTGACTTAAAAGCTTGCACGTGAAGTGATTACTTAAAACCAAAGCAATTAGTTGTATGTAACCAGTCACGATGCGGCTTGTAAAGCAGGAAGTCGAAATCCCTGTTCAAAACTTTGACGAATATTTCACAGGCTCCGGTATGGTAAAAAAGAATAAGCACGGTGTTTTATTGCCAGATTCGATACGTTGTATTATAGTGGGGCCCAGTTCATGTGGAAAAACTAATGTCTTATTTAATCTATTATTTGATCCAAACGGTCTGAGATTTGAAAACATTTATATATTTTCAAAATCCCTCTATCAACCTAAATACAAATTACTTAAACAGGTTATGCCTAAGGAGGTTGGGTATCATGAATTTGACGATAATAGTTTAGTTATACACCCAAATCAAGCTAAACCAAACTCTATAATGATTTTTGACGATATTTCTGCCGAAAAACACAATAACATTAGAAACTACTTTACCATGGGGAGACATAACAATTTAGATACATTTTATCTCGGGCAGACATACAGCGCTATTCCCAAACAACTGGTGAGAGACAATTGCAACCTTATTATTCTATTTAAACAAGACGATAAGAACTTACGACATGCTTACAACGATCATGTCACTACGGACATGTCATTTGACAAATTTAAAGAAATATGCGCTCGAGCGTGGCTTGATAATTTTGGATTCCTAGTTATTGACAAAACTTTGGACCCTTATAAGGGAAGGTACAGAGTGGGAATGGACAGTTTTATAGAAGCTTTCTAATGGGTCGCTTCTACTATTATAACGATATAAGGGGATTTGATAAAAAACTTCATAACGTAAGGTCTAACCTCTGTACATATTATTACAAGGATAAAAAGAAATTTTGTGGAAACTATTGCAGTAGGAAGGGTAAACACGGCCATCCGTTCAATAAAAGGTGTTGGAGACATAAAAAACCTCCAAGCACCGCGATACTACCACCCGTAGTTTTATTAATGATATCTGCGAGTGAGAGAACATATAATAGAGATACTTGGTTAAACTTTTTACAAAAGTGTGAGGAACAGAGTGTACCCTTAGAGTTAGTAATTTATCATGAGGACATGAAAAATGTAACGGTGAGGGACCCTCAAAATATAATCTCTAGATTTAGACCCTTTCCGGATATATTTGGTAAAGTATTGCCTTTACGTAACCTTCATGGTAGTATTAATTTTGCTCAGATTGTTTTGAGAATGTTGGAGTACGGTTGCAAAATACCTCACGCGATCGGTTGTATAGTTTTGACAGAGAGAACTATTCCCATCAGGTCGCCTATTAGTATTTATAACACATGCGTATATCTCAAATGTTATATTGACATTAGTTATAATACAGCCTGGGGGCCGATTCCTGACGATACTCCCAAAGGACCTAGGGGTAAACCTTTTGCTGCCGTAAATAACTACTGCCAGGGGTTATATACTACAGAGTTTTTAAGAGCAGCCCTGCCCACAGTGGCCTCACAGTGTGAGAGATTTGGTATTAGTTTAAAAAACGGTGTATATAGAGTGACAAATCAAACATTATTTGAACAGTGGAAAACATTTACAGGGACCAACCCGTGTGAGTTTTGGCTTCTCAACTCGTATTTAATGTACAACAGACATCATGATAAACCATTGAGAATGTTGAGCAAGTATATGGAAAAAACCGTTGAGAACGACAAGTATATAGTAACACATATATCCCAATGGAGAGACAATGTAAAGCGAGCCTTTGTTTTTAAAAGTTTAACAAACCGTTATGTAATACCGAGACACAGTCTTGTAAGAGAGGAAAGTAGATATTATAAAGGATTAGACTTTAGTGCTGGTGTTTCTTTGAAAGATGTAATACGTTACATGAAAAGATGCAAGAAGCGTGCCCTGTTTTTTAGACAGGTTGAACTACCTTAAATCTAAATGTGATTGCTAAAATCTATCATTTATGACTATGGAGCGAAACAGTAAACAACTGACTAGCCGACTCATAGAGTTGCGTAATGCTATTAAACGCAAATATAAACTTTTTAAGGAGGGTGCTGCGGAAAGTGATATTTTGCTTGAGAAGCAGTATAAACCGATTATTCAAGAACTTAGAAAAACGACAACAAACACAGCAGACATAAAAACTGAACCTGAAACCTTTAAAGAAGAGCCAATGGAATACGATACCACAGACGATGAAGGAGAAATAACTGAATTTATCCCAGCGAGTGTCTCTACACCTGAAACCAGCGGGTTAAAGCAAATTGTATCAACCCCTACGGGCCTGGAAACAGCGTCCCAATATATCGAAAACCAGTTTAGTAACCCCATGACAGTGAGATATATGACAATGCTTTTAAAGGATGCTAGCGGTAAGGTCCGAGTAATTGATCATGATTATGGCCCTAGATACGAAGGTAGTACTTTAATGATGGGAGATAAGGTGTTAGACTTTGACAACGATGGAACTATTCTAATAAACGACACAAGATATAGTCCTACTGAAGGCTTGTATGAGCTCATATTTAAGAGAACCCCTGACGAGGATATATACAATAAAGACGATCTTAAGACCTATAAGAGTATTATTATCGCCACCAACGCTCACAAGAAAGGTTACAGATTCCACAATGCAATTAGAAGGGACAACAACCTAAAGTACAGAAGAATTATTAAAGACCTATTCCCGGCCAAAGCGGGTAAGGGTCTAGCGTGGAAGAATGCAAGATCTCGTGATATAATACATTGGGATGACGCCAATGAATTAGTGGATCGGTTGCGACACATTGCTATGTCAACAGAGAGTGGAAACAGAGTACATAGCAATGAAATACTAAGTATCGTGGAGGAACTGAGAGAGGCCGGCTTTATAAAAGGAGCTGGCAACAGTAGATTTAAAGCATTACTAAAATGACCATTGACAAGTTTGGACGTAGTAGCCGAAAATCCCGAGGTGAGGCCGTCAAGGGCCCCAAGGGAGAGGGTTTTAATTTAACGCCCGACGGTGACTACGATATTCAAAATAAACGGTTATGTAATCTAAAAAGACCTGCAGACGATAACGACGCGGTGACAAAAAAGTTTATGTCTGACAATACCTTGATTTTAGATGAAAAAAAAGAGTATTTTGACGCTAATAAATGTGTTATTCGACATGTAAAAGTACCACAAAATTCCGACGACGCCGCTACAAAATATTACGTAGACTACAAATGTATTCCTTTTACAGGAGAACATTATATTATAGGAAACAAAATACTAAGAGACGTACGGGATGCCGAACAAGAGTATGATGCTGTAAACTTGCGGATGTTAAAAGAATCATCAAAATCAGCCTTAAAGCTCGTAGATAACACTTTTTATGATTGTCAGTCAAAGCAAATAAAAAATCTGTCGGATCCGACAGATTTTCAAGACGTACTTAACTTAAATTATATTGTAAGACTATTGGGTAAAGTTCTATTTGACATTTACAATACCTTAGGAGCTCCAATACAGACAGACAAGGACACGTGGGTCAAATTAAATGTTGTAAATAAATACTTTTTAGATGAAAATACACGACAATTCCGTAATAAAGATGATGATGAAGAGGAAATTATAGACACGGACCCTTTCCCCAATTTCCTCAGGACGGGATCCGGTTTAAAAACACATTAACTGGCAAACACTAATTAGTCTTCGCCGAGCCGTTCAACATGCGGGTTGTTTTATTGTTTTTTCTGCCTCTTGCCTCGTGCAACAAGTCGATAGATTTTTTGACTTATTACGGGTATTTGGAAAAAAACGCTTTGACACAAAACATTACTTCTGCAGTAAGACAATTTCAAGAGTACTTTCGTCTTGAACCAACGGGGGTGTTTGATAACGATACTTTGGCCCTCATGTCCACGCCTCGGTGCGGTCACCGAGACAATATACTACCGTTCTCGGCTTTACCCAATAGAAAGTGGAATACATCAGTAATAACGTGGTACCAATACGGAACACCACAGCACCCCGACCTGATACAGAAAGCTTTTGATGTATGGGCCAAACACGCGAATTTAACATTTAAAAAGGATATAAATAATTCAACAATAATTATATCATTTTCTACGGGTAGACAACATGTGTTTTATTCTAGACACGATACTTGCCCCTATGACTTTGACGGTCCTGGGTTAGTTCTCACCCACGGCTATCTCCCCAATACGGGGTATACTTCTACAGACATTCACTTCGATTCGGAAGAAAATTGGGATTTTACTATGAATTTACCACGATATGGAAACATTTCGTTCTTTTTAACTTTGGTTCATGAGATTGGACATACCCTTGGTTTGGATCATTCAGGTGATGATAAATCAGTAATGTTTCCTTTTAACAGGGATCCTACAGGGATTGTTGACTTGAACGAATACGAGCTAAGCAACGATGACAGACTCGCTATGGAGTATCTTTACGGCAAGCCCACTAAAACATTTGCAACCATTCCAAAAATAAATACAACAGCAGCCACACCCACTACCGTTACAACGCCCAGTACAACAACAACAACAACAACAACAACAACTACAGCCGTAACACCACCCGAAATATTTGAAAAACGCGATATTTGTGAATTAAAAGGTCAAATTGATACGTACGTTATTGTGAACAAAAGGATATTTGCTTTCTTTAGGGATTATGTATGGATTATTAGTCTAAACCCTGCAGATAGGATTCCTGAGGATTTAACACGACCAAGAAGAATATCACACTGGCTCAAATTCTTACCACGAAATTTTACTGAAATATCGGCCATTTACCAACGGCCTAACGGTGAAATCGCGTTATTTACTGACAGTGAGGTGTTTTTATTTAGATACCCTTCACTGTCCTTGATTACAATGTATAATGTCAATAACATAGCCGGTAGAATGGTACATAAAGTTAACGCGGCCTTTGCAACTAACACGGGGAAGAGCTACATGATTATTGACGATTGGTATCTGATTGAAATAAACGAGTGTAATTATACGGGTGTTTTTATGGGTATGGTCTCGTCTACGCTTTACGGTATCCCAGCCCACTGTAGCGGTGCCTTTAGATATATAAACGGGATGATTTACTTTACCACATCCAGTGGCTCGTTAGAATACAGTGAGTACACAAACGCTGTGTCTCGTACGGTGCCTGACATTTTTGAAGTTTTAAATATCCCGTGTATACGTGAGTCACTACTAAATAAACTCTACGAGGTTATTAGATATTTACAATAAATGGCTAAAAACAGAAGGAAACCTCTCAGACGTAAGCTAGCGGTCGTACGAGGTGGAGGTATTGTTTCATCCGTTCTTAATAAGGCCATAGACCTCCTACCTGTTGAATTACATTTGCCTGGAGGATATCAATTTTGCGGTCCTGGCACGAGATTAAAAGAGAGATTGGCAAGAGGAGACAAAGGAATAAACGGTTTGGACGAGGCCTGTAAGGTCCACGACATAGCATACTCGCGGTATTCCGACAGCGAGCGGCGAAGGCAAGCTGACAAAGAGTTGGCGGAACGCGCTTGGCAAAGATTCAAGTCTAGTAACGCCAGTGTTGGTGAGAAAGCCGCTGCTTGGGCAGTCACCACGGCCATGAAAGCAAAATCAAAATTGGGGGGAGGCCGTAAAAAGAAACGCCCCGTTAAACGTCCTCGGGGCAGAGGGTTGTATCTTAGGCCTTATAGGAAGGATGGTGCGGGTAGTAAGAGAGGTGCAGGTAAGGGGAGAAAAAGGCGAACGAAAAAAAAGCATCTCGATACCTGTAAAACCGCTAACAAATTACGATTTAATCAAATACGCGAGGTTATTAAAGATTCCTAACTTTAGAGGGGTTTACATGAGGGACAGTTTACCGAAACGCCCCAAAAAATGTGAATCTGCTATAGTTAACCTGGACAGTACAGCTAATCAAGGTACCCACTGGGTTTGTTATAAAAAGATTAATAAGAAAGCCTATTATTATGACAGTTTTGGAAACCTAAGACCACCACCAGAAATCTCACGATACTTGGCGGGCTGTGAACTTTACTATAATTACGAAAGACAACAGACTTTTGACTCAGTTGTTTGCGGACATCTTTGTTTAAAGTTTCTCTGTAATTATAATGTTTTGTCTCACGGGATCAACTAGTGTTCTATCCCACGAGCTAGCATTTCCCATAGATGTTAGCAAGGGTGAATGGGAACTTGGTTTAATTGAACTGACCACTTATAATTCTATACCAAACATTGAGAAAGGCATTAATGATAAGTTTTACTACGGTGATGATAAAAGTATTACAATTCCTGAGGGCTCTTACGAGATCGAGGACATTGAAAAATACATACAGTCTCAACTGCCGAAGAAAAAAGTAACATTTACGTTAAAGCCAAATAATAACACTTTAAAAGTTACAATATTTTGCTCTGAAAAAGTTGACTTTACTAAAGAACATTCATTGGGAACACTCTTGGGCTACAAAAAACAAATATACGAGGCTAATAAACATCATGTTTCTGAACTGCCTGTGGATATAATTAAAGTTAATTCAATACGGGTCGAATGTAATGTCACACGCGGGTCGTACCTAAACGGAGTCGAGGGTCATGTGATACACGAGTTTTACCCGGCCGAACCACCGGGGTATAAAATAGTTGAGCTCCCGAGAAACGTGATTTACTTACCGGTAATCAGTCAAAGGATCAATACCTTAACAGTGTCCATAAAAGACCAGGACGGTAATCTTGTTAACTTTCGCGGAGAAAGAATCTCGATTAGATTACATCTAAGGCAAAGCCATGGGGCTACTATTTAGGGGAATGCCTACGGGGCAGTCAGTCAGTAGTGTTCAGAAAGCCAAGGTGTTAACGTGTAAAAACATATCGTTTCTTCGTTCTATCGGTTTTAAAGTAATAAAAAATGGCGCTATTGGCGATAGACAGCCCGGCTGTATACGATGATTTGATAACAGGGATGGAATTTCACACGCACTTACCCTATGCAAATTCTACTTTCAATAATAATGATGAAATAAGAATACCAATATTACAGCAAGATATAATAACTGCGCCTTTTGAGAGCTTTATTGTAATTCACGGTAAAGTCAGCGCTAAAAAGACGGACGGGACTCCTCAGGATGTTTCCTTTGTAAATAACGCAGTGGCCTTTATGTTTGAAGAAATCCGGTACGAGATTTGTGGCAAGGAGATTGACAGAACGAGAAATGTTGGTATTACTACAACTTTAAAGAATATCCTGTCCATTCGCGAGGAAGAAAAAAATACTTTTAAAAACGCCTGCTGGCTAGGCCCTGGTAATTCTGAAAAAGTAACAGATTTTGTATATTCGATCCCATTAAAACATTTGTTAGGGTATGCCGAAGATTACAAAAAGGTGCTAGTGAACGTAAAACAGGAATTGATACTTTTACGCTCGGCTTCAGATATTAACGCTGTAAAGTTAGCGAACGCCGGTACTTTAGATTTAACATTAGAAAAAATTTATTGGCGTATACCTCACATAACAATCAATGACGCTCAAAAATTAAAACTGTACAAATATATAGAGAAAGACCCTGCAATACATGTTCCCTTCCGCCAGTGGGACATGATTGAATACCCGAACCTGCCGAGTACGGAGACATTCTCCTGGACACTGAAAACGTCTACTCAGACAGAAAAGCCCAGGTATATCGTACTCGCCTTTCAAACAGACAGAAAATACGACTTAACAAAGGACATGTCACAATTTGATGCCTGCAACCTAACTGATGTAAAACTTTATTTAAACTCAAACTTTTACCCGTACGATAACCTTCGAGGAAATATTACTTTAATGTATGATATGTTTGCTGCCTTCCAAAACTCGTATTATGGAAGAATCGGTTCGCCTATATTAAATTTTGACGATTTTAAAGCAAAGTGTCCTCTGTATGTAATTGACTGTTCAAAACAGGACGATACTATTAAAACAGGGCCTGTAGACGTAAGGCTCGAAATTACAACAAAAAGGGCCTTTCCAGGTAATACTTGGGCATACTTCCTTTTACTACATGATATACATTATTCCTATAAGCCTATAACGGGAGATGTCAGGAAAATCTCGAGTTAGTTTTTCCAACCCGGTAGTTACAGAAATATACAGTTTGCCAGAAGAAGACAGGAAATCAGATTGGGAACTCATGGCACGGGACCGAGCCAGGTTTTTGAGACGTATCAAATTAACAGAAGAAAAGATTTCCCGAGTAATTTTTAAACAGTGGACCCTGAGGGTCACGTGACTCATATTTTAATCAAAGGGGTGGGGGTAAAAGATACATTTATATGTCCAAAAGAGATAATTAATCAGTCTCTTTCTTGAACTCGTTGGGTAAACATGGGTTACAACGGTTGTGTTAAGATTGAATACTTTAAAGACGGGCTTTTAATCAAAACGGATTACTTAGACTGTTGTGTATTTAATACCGCTAGTGCAAAGTTTCAACTACCCTCGGGGGCTGATAGCATTATTGTTAATTGGTGTACAGATTTTGATAATAGCGAGACTTCAGAAGATGAATATTAAATATGGCTTTGCAAGAATTTATAATCATTCCTAAATGTAAAGAGCCAATAGATTTAATGACTGGAGTATTTTTAAAGTCAGTCCATTTCTTGGACCCCGAATTAACTAAAAGTATTGTGACGGGTATTTTTAAAAGTCGAGACAATAGTCTGGGTGTATTGATTAAAGGGAGAAAAGGTGTTGTGTTTTGGTCTTACGATTCTTTCTGTCAACTAATTGACAGGTTTAACGAAGTAACTTTGGCTTTATTGGGGAATTATCAGTGTTTCATAACTATAGACGCGGGGCCTAGCATAAAGGTTAACAATATTTTTGGGCATCAGTACGTTTGTGTCTCTGATGGAGAACACTCCTTGGCTCTTAACCGTCACGAGTGGGATCAACTTGTAAAAAATATTCCTTTAATTGGTCGCGAGGTATTGCAATTATTTTATATTGAGGATATTATACAAGTTTATATTAATCAGGTTTTAACCGATGCTGAAACCTGTACAGATCAATTACCGCCTCACGTAGCCGACCGTTTATATCAGGAAATTTTATTATGGAAGCTATAGTTCAATTCCACGGCTTCAAAAGCAATACAAATAGATTTATTATTAAAGAACTTGCTATAGTTGGGAGGTCGTATAGAACACAGATTGTGTTCCGACCTCCATACAGCTTTGATTGTTTAAATAGCAAGATGAAAAGAACAGCCCGCTGGCTGACTCGTCATTATCACCACATTAAGTGGGACGATGGCGAAGTAGAGTATAGTGAGGAGCTTTTAAGCTCACTCTGTAAACCTTTTGAAACTATTTACACAAAAGGTTTGGAAAAGGCTCAATTCCTTCGGGAATTTCACCCTAATGTTAAAGAAATAAATGAAAGTTTGTATATAGATGATGATTTTACAGTAGCTTGCATTATACATAAAAATAAAAATGAAAACTGCGCTTTGAAGTCCGCAAAGTACTACGCTCGAAAAATATTTTCGAGTGGGGCCTAATAAAAAATAAGGTCCGGCAGTCGCTCACTCATCAGGCAGGGTTAAACCCTTTGTAAGTCCAGGGGTGTGGGGAGGTTGGCCTAAAAAACCGTGAAACCGTTTGTTGTAATCCTCCGACTGTCAGGGAAAAGCGGATTGAAAAGCGCGACAAAAAAAATATAAAGTAAAAAAATTTTCTGTCTATTTTCTAGGCTAAAATGAAAGGACAAAGTCTTAGTAAATAGCCTATTGGGGTAAACAGAGAACAAAAATATAAAAAAGGAGGTAGCATTTTGTTATGGAGTGGCTACCACAGTGAGAGGCGATGGTTGGGGCCTCTCACCCCAGAGGTTAGGCCTCCAGGGGAAGCTCTGGGTAACCAAAAAGAACGCGCCGACGCTCCTACGGCCTAGCCTAAAGGCTTACCGTGGTGTGGAAACGCGAGCGTTCAAAATTATAGTTTAAAAAATAACATACCTTTATAACGTGTAAATTACCCAGTCGGTGGAGAACTCGTACTCACACGCGAGGCACTTGTAGTCAAGCTTCCACGAGTAGACTAAAGTAGCGCACAATACTAAATTGTTACAATAATGATATGTTAATCTAAAATGAGGGGTAACTTCGACGCAGTGCCCGTCGCTACAAAAACCAAATCTAAAAAACGGCTCGAAATTACAACAAAACACCGTGGACTCTGTACACGGCGGATCCATGGTGCAGACTGAGACGACGCTAAACAAACACTGTGGGCGGCCAAGCCAAGCGTGACTCGGCGATGCGGTCCGGTGACTAACTCAAGGGGCGCGCCCTAACCGTCATACCGCCCGCATAACGACCGGCTAAGTGCTTTTCTACAGGACATTTTAACGGACAAACCTACAGTTAGATATATTGTACTCACATTAAAAGGAACAGGAACATTCTCGGGACGCCGAGATTTCCTGAAACATCCCGCACTCGAAGCAGTTTTGGGACCGGATGTATGGCCGGTGCAGGCAGTAGCCTAGGTTTTCGGTCCCCAGCCACCAGCCGTCAATGTAGGCGTAAGGCTCGAAACTGTGCGGCGCTAGTTCGTAGATCTGCAAAACAAACATAACAAAACATTATACACAGTCACACATAGAACAAAAAAAAAGTTAACCTTATTAATAATTGTACCCACCGAGTAACAGTTACTACAATAGCTCCGCCCACATATAAAGTAACTTGCTTTATAACATTTACTTTTGTGCTCTTCAATTAATAATTTTTTCAATAAAAACGGAAGGTTTAAATCACAAATCTCTTGGAGGAATTTAAATTTTGAACAATAGTGCTGAAGGCAAAGTTGAGTTAAGCTCGGAGGGTTCATCACAGCTAACTGAGAGAGGAGCACAGTGTGGGGGGCGTGGCTAACGGGACTCACGGAATCTGCGGGCTGTGATTGGTCGGCTGTTTACACCGGTGTTGGAAGGGATATTGCGTATAAATACGGGCCTCTGACCCGGTGTTATGGTACTATGCATTCTGCAGTGATTGTTTTAGTTATCATGTTGTTCCAAGTTTTAGCTCTCGTTTGCCTTCGCTTGGTGATTGGTTTCGACCAAGATGAAAACATCCCGCCCAATAATCAGGTAATCAAAGTCTCAAACAATTACACTATAGATTTACCCACTATAAATTTAGTAGTTTACTTAGTTAATACATTTTTTCAGGATCTGTCATCGACGACTCCTCAAGATGGTGACCAAACACCCCAACCTCTTAGTCAGGACATGTTTTTTGCTGATGATCTTGACGTGCTGTCTATACGTGCAGTAAGTAATTTGTTTTCTCTTTTTTTTTTAACTTTATGGTAGGGTTAGTATTAATAGAATGTGTATACTTAGACAGTTTATTTTTTTGTTTTCAGAGCGGTTCGGGACTGAGCAGTTTATCCCAGCGCCTGTCACAACAGGTAAAAAACGTACTTACAAATATTTTTTAAATACAAGAGTTTAGGTTTTACATTGAAATGAGGTTAATTATAATTTTTTATTTTTTCAGAGTGGGTCTTCTACGGTTAGCGGTTTACAATCCATATCTCAGGTGGGTTAATTTATTTAGTTTTATATTCGTTATGATTATATTAGCCTTTATAACAGCGTTTGTTTATACATGTTTTTATGTGTTTAGGAAGAATATAACGGAAGGATAACACAAATGTTAAGATTGTCTGGCGAGTCTGGGGTATATATCGAGACCTCGCGGACCTTCCTTGATGACGGCAGTTTGTTGACCAGAAATAGGTTTACGGTTAGTATGGGTTTTATTCCGTGTTTTTTCAACGTTTATAGTTTTTATTTATTTAATAATATTATTTGGTTTGTGTTTTTTTTTTGTTACAGGACGATATTGCCAGTCTAAGCCCTGAGGCCCGGGAGGCGATCTCTCAAGGTTTAGAAAATGTAAGTCTAAATTTGATTTTATTTATCTGTTGCAGTATGAGATAGCTCCTGAGCTTATAGAGACTAGCATGCGAGAGTTAGGAACTGTAAGTTTTATATTTTTTTTATTTAGCTTATTTAGCAATACTTGCACGTAGAGGTTAGGGGTTGTTTGTGGTTTTCTCTAACTCTAATGTTTTTTTTTCAGTGGCAGAGGCCAGCATCTCCTGTCAGGCGGACGATGCCTAATATTATTAGACGAGGCACCTCGGTAAGGACATATCATTGCTATGTGATTTTTAGCGTTAATAATGTAGTAAACAATAAAATAATAAGATAAATTACAATATACTGTTTTTTCAGGTAAGGGACCGGTCTCCACGCCCCCAGCCCGATACCCCAATTACGACGTATGCGGTTCATCTGGCTAACACTGAGGTGATTAATTATTATTATATAGGTACTTGTTTTTTTTTCCACTTGCTTATTTTTAGAATTGTATAATTGATTTTATATTTTCTTTTTCAGCTCGTCGGTAGTGATGGCGAGTCCCAGTATTTTATCAGCGAGGATGGATACCTGCTCTCTATACGTGCAGTAAGTATTTTGGTGTATGGGGGAGTATATCGTTTTAAGTACGGGTATTTTATTACACTAATTGTATTTTGTTTTCAGAACAACCCCAGAAGCGTCAGATTTCCGCCACGGTACCGCCAGGTGACAGAGTCAACTTTTACTCAGCGGAGACTCGAGCTATGGGCGGAAATTAGGAACACCTACGAGACGGGGTTGTACTCGTTTGGAGAGAGGGCCATTATCGCTGGGAACGGCTGGTGTCTCACACGCTTAATGGTATGTTTTGGTATGGTATGAGTATGGTATGGAATTTGATAGTTTGGTATGGTGTGGGTATCTGATACCTTTGTTTTTTTTTATTTACAGAGGGGCGGTGAACCGGTAAGGCGTCCTCACCTGGCCGAATCCCCTCTACGGATAACATCTGGTGGACCGGTTTCTATCCACTCAGAGGAAACGAGCGCGAGGACGCTGATAAGCCATCTACACTATACGGTTAGTATCGTCGTATTGTTTAAAGTATTTTTTTTAGTCATAGGTTTTAATGATGGTGTTAACGGTCTCTGTTTTTTTTCAGGGGCAGAATGTAACAGGTGCAAGGATGGAGGAGGAGGACGTGCGTCGGCGGGACAGGGCTCGACCAAACAGCCCTACACCCTCAAGGGTACTCCCCTCCTGGTCTAGCAGACCTTCACTGAATAATCTTGTAAGTAATAAGGTTTAACGGTTGCGTATGTTTGATATACATTTTAGGTTTTAGCTATAATAATAATATAAACATTATTTACAGGGTCAGAACGTAACTGGGATTAGGGCGGTGCCTGCAATTCCGTTTGCTGATCGGGACGAGGTTGGTGCAAGGGTGGAGGGGGACGTATTCGCCTTTCCCTCGGGCTCGAGAGCTCCCAGACTTTTGGTAATTTTTATTTTGTTATACTGTTGTATTTTTTACTGTGTGTGTGTGTGTGTGTGTGTGTGTGTGTGTGTGTGTGTGTGTGTGTGTGTGTGTGTGTTTGTCCGTGTGATAATTGATATTTTGTTTTTTTAAAGTCAATACCTGAGGTCCACATTGCTGCCTTGGAGGAGAGGGTAGACAGGCCGAGCACCGGTGCAAGGGAGGTAGCGGGACCGTCAAGACGCGTGGAACCTATTGTAAGTATCTTTATCGGGGTTAGGGTTTATTTTTTTTGTTTTGTAAACTTGTATTATATTTAATTTGTAATGTTTCAGAATTTAAGGTGTGAGGAACGAATGCCCGCGGTCAACCCCCCTGCCGATTGCGCCGTCTGTCGCTTTGAGGAAGGCTTGTTACGGATGAGGATGCGGCTTTTTGAAATGGTAAGATATAGGACAATAATTAACTTTAAAATAGATTCTTACCTGATGTGGTTTTCAAAAGCGTGGGACAAGATAATAATTAACTTTACGAATAGATTCTTACCTGATGTGGTTTTCAGGAGCGTGGGACAAACACCACCGAGGATGTTCCGGGCATCGTCAACCGGATCGCGGCCGTCCGGACAGAGCTGGCTGAAGCGCTGACGTTGTCACGGAACGCCTTGGAGGACACGGAGATCGACCAAATCCGGGAGATCGCTCCGGCTGTGTGGGAGGAGCTCCGTGCCACCATGGAGAGGATCCTCACCTATAATGACAGGAGGATGGATAATCTTATTATCCGTGGCACGCCTCCTCCTACAGAACAGCCGAGGTACATTGTGTGCCAAATATGTATAAGTGCCCTCCCAACTGTAGCCCTCCACCCCTGTGGGCATGCATTGTGCCCGGCTTGTAGTCGCCGGGTCACCTGCTGCCCCTTTTGCAGGACTGTCGTTAACAGCCGCACGAGGTTGTTTTTTAATTATTAGGTTTTTTTAATGTTGTATTTTTTTAAATTATTGTAAATTTGTAAATTATTGTTTCACTGCATTAATAAATTAAAGTAAGTCTTGAATTGTTAAAGAAAAAACCTATTTAAGCTATAGACATTTTTTTGAAGTCTACACAATATTGTATTAAAGTAAGTCTCGAATTGTTCAAAAGCATAAAATAAATTTAATACGTCCCAAAGTGTTTGATATGTATTTTAAAATTATTTTTCTAAGTCCTAAGGCAGTTTAAAGTCCCACATTGTTTCCCTGTATAATATTGTATTAAAGTAAATTAAAATTATTTTTTCTAAGTCCCACATTGTTTCCCTGTATAATATTGTATTAAGGTAAATTAAAATTATTTTTTCTAAGTCCTAAAACAGTTTAAAGTCCTACATTGTTGCACTGCATAGTATTGTATTAAAGTAAGTCTTGAATTGTTAAAGAAAAAACCTATTTAAGCTATAGACATTTTTTTGAAGTCTACACAATATTGTATTAAAGTAAGTCTCGAATTGTTCAAAAGCATAAAATAAATTTAATACGTCCCAAAGTGTTTGATATGTATTTTAAAATTATTTTTCTAAGTCCTAAGGCAGTTTAAAGTCCCACATTGTTTCCCTGTATAATATTGTATTAAAGTAAATTAAAATTATTTGTTCTAAGTCCCACATTGTTTCCCTGTATAATATTGTATTAAGGTAAATTAAAATTATTTTTTCTAAGTCCTAAAACAGTTTAAAGTCCTACATTGTTGCACTGCATAGTATTGTATTAAAGTAAGTCTTGAATTGTTAAAGAAAAAACCTATTTAAGCTATAGACATTTTTTTTTGAAGCCTACACAATTTGCAATTGTATTTAATACATTTTACTAAGTTTTAATAACAGTTCAGCTTGAGTGTTTAATTCTGTATTACAACTAAGAAATAAATAAATAAATGTTGCTTTTTGAAAATGATTTTTTACTTACCTGGTGTGTGTGATGTGTTGTGGTCCAGTGCCTGATACGGACTGTAGTAGTGTTGTATGTGCTGAGTAGAGTCGCACAGTTGCGTAAGGAACGCTCAACTATGATAGTAACCATACGATAGTCACTTGGCGGTTCCATAACCAGATGTCACTGATCGATCACTAGTATTAATGCCACGAGTCGACGTTTTGGTCGACCATAACTCAGACGTGAGGTCACCAGGACAATGGTGTTTCTATTTGCATTTGATTTGTGGCGAGCGGCTCAAGCGCGATGCGGGTTATTCTCTCTCTCTCTTACATTATAATACTGCAGGTATTTTGTGTCTTACGTTACAAGCGTGACATAACTACCTTGTTATATATATAAAACCTTATTATACATCATTATATATATAACTACCTTATTATACATCTTTATATATATAACTACCTTATTATACATCTTTATATATATAACTACGGTTGGTACCACTGGTATGTAGGTCATATTTTTTGTTTTGCAATTTTCTTAGGTTGGCTACACGTTTTCTCATATAAAACAATGTTAGCGCCGAAACATTGCCTGGACTACTTAGCTGGTATGTATGAAAACTTACGTTCAAGTCCGTGAGACCTCTTACGATTTTCCGGTAAGTGTCTGAGTTTGTAGGAAATAGTCTGATCCTGTCTTTATTGAGACATTTGTAAGAGTATCCAGTGTTGGTTACCATTGAGTCTCTAGAGCTTTAATCATTGGCGTTACATTGGTCACTCCGGGGAGGAAGATAGGAGGTGGTTTTGACTCCTTAGTTGGACTGGTAGCCAAGTTTTCATCGTCCATTGAATTTTCAAGATTCGAGTACAGCGGTTCGTAGTTGTTTTTGAGTGGGATATGGACATTAGATAATCACCCGTCTACTGCACTGAGACCATTGCGATGACACTTTTGATCGTGATCTGGTGACGAAGTTAGATTTCTCTTTGTGTTTCTTGTTATTACAGTTTGCCAATTTTCCATTGAATGTTCATTATCAGAACTATGTCCATCGGAGAGTTCCTGAGTATTTGATAACGTCAAATCCGCACTAGAATTGGTCTTAGACGAGGAAATATAGTTATGGTCATGTAAGTTCACTGCCATAGTTGTAATAAAAAATAACTAACCTAAAAAAAGTAACAGAATAATAAAGTTTGTTGAACAACTATTCAAACGAAGAACACACACTGACTTGTTACATGATTAAGTTCATCATTTTAAAACGAATAAGAACACTAAATATTACAAAAATTAAACAAAAATAATTAAGATTGATTATTTTTCAGGAGAAAAATAAAACGTGTATCTTAGTTGACATCCAACAGCTGATTCCTTTAGTTATGCATGAACCTAAATTAATAACACTTGGTATGTAGCTTCACCTGGTTGAGTTATATTGATAATTGCAAAAAAACACATTTCTTATCTTCCGTGTTGCAGCAAACCTACGTACTCAATTACAATGTTATTCTTATGGAGTACAAATAAAATGCTTTATATCACTTATTAATGAATGTATTTTGTGAAACTTGTTAAGTGCGGTGGCTCTAGGTATTAGTTATACCCATATATATGCATTGGAAATTGGCTGAGTACGCAAGTTTGCTGCGACGAGGGTATTCTTATCTAAAATGTCTTTGACATAACGAAGCAAGCTCATTTCCCTACCTACTGCTACATATTAACATAATCGGCATACGATCATATATAAAGCCGCCGATCACAGTACTTCATCGGCGATATAGAGTACTTTGGGATTACAGTTTACTTGAACCCTGAGAAGACCCATGCTTTATTATCTGGGAATCTGAGCGCAAAATTAGAGTTTATTTATATTTACTATTTTGGTATTATGTAGTTCAACAATTTAATTTTATTTTTGAGTTATGATCTGATCTGAAAATACCCCCGTTGCAGCAAACCTGCGTACTCAGTGAATTTCCAATGTTTCTCACTACCACAAAAAGCCACCTACCAATTTTCATAAAAATACATAAATAAATAAGTGATCTATAGCATTTTATTTATTCTCCATAAGAATAACATGGGGCTGAGTACGCAGGTTTGCTGCAAAAAGGAAAACAAATTATGTGTTTTTATGTAATTATCAATATAACTCAACCAGTTGAAGCTATATACTAAGTTTTATTAATTTATATTCACAATTAAGGGAGATATAAATCTTTAATTATTCACCATAAGATTAACATTAGGGCTGAGTAGTCAGGTTTGCTGCTACTGGGATAGTCAACAAAAAAATAATTTTTTGTGCAAATATCAATATACCAGTACTACGTGGAGCCACATACCAAGTTTCATCAATCTATATTCATAAATAATCGAGATATCAAATTTGATTTATTCTCCATAAGGATAACATTGGACATCGTCCTGTGTTTAGCACTTTGAATATCTCTGCAACGTTATCATGCATAAAAAGTTATCATGGTCTCGGGCTTAAGTCTTACCGTGAGACCTACGGTAATAGCTTCTTCCCTATAGGGGAAATTCGCTAAAATGTATAGTTCCTTGCCTTTTTTCACTATCATACGAGGCATATCATCCAATGTATTTTTTGCTGTCGTTCAATTGGTTTATATGGCAATGCATGATGTAAATAACAGCCTGTTATTTATACAGCACCTTAATTAGGAGCCATGGGCCCCTAGGTGCAACCGGTGGTGCGGGCCCTTAACGCTCAGGAAAGTAAAAGCATTGACTATACACACTACGTGAATGTAATGAATGTCACTGTACACATTTGAGCCAAATTTTATTGAAATCAGACGATTTTTACTCAATTTATCGTGTTAACGGACATATATATATTTTTTGTTATACATATAAATACATTATAACGAATAGTGTTTTTGACATCTGGGAACTCAAAATAAAAAGTTAACATGGTCTCGGGCTTAATTCTTACCATGCCACCTACGGTAATAGCTTCTTCCCAGATAGCACAGACCCTTACGTAAACCGTTACGAATAATTTATATTTAATGTTCGTTGGCAAGGTCAACAGAAAAACATTACGGAAAGGTTTTTGCAAGGCATACCACGAAAGGCTTTACGGTTGGCAACCATTTGTAAATGATAACCGGAAATTCGACAAGCTTGCAAGTCACTTTTGTAAATGTTTCTAAAAGCCGACTAGCGCACTAGCGCTATGCCTCTGCTGCGGCAGGACAAAGAACTACTGAACCGGCTTGGCTACTTCCATTTTGTATTTCTTTGGAGTTATCATTTGTTATTGTTGTCGTTGTAAGTCGCTATGAAAGTGTACGGTACCAAGTTTGTAATCTGAGCTTGAAGAATATTTACCACTTAACTCTAAGGTAAGTGTTACTTTGTTTATTCATTTATACAAACTTGTTCCTATAAAAAGTCATTAAAAATGTTGACAAAGATTCTGATTTCTGATTATGCGAAACCATTACCGTAGCTTACTAGACCGTACTTTAGTACATAGTGGAGTCTTAAGCCAATATATACAACAGCCCTAATTTAATATTGTGTGTTCATATAGCCCACACTCTTGAAATGTAGATCTATGAAATCTCAATTGAGCCTTTTAATTAGGTATAGGCAAGGGAATCTATTTAGGGATTGACCTAATCTGAAGCCTGACAGAAAATGGGTGGTTGGATTACCTATTTTACACAACTTTATTTGTCTATAAAGATTATTATTTAGGCCCTGTGCCTAAACTCCATTTGATTTTTTCGGAAGGCTTCTTGTCAATGCAGATCTAGGTATCAATCAATCATGGTTGCCTGATTATTTTACTATTTCTTTTAGCTTAACAGCACAACCTAGGCCTACCCTGAAGTTGTTACGCTAATTAGGGTCGAGTAGGGAATTTAAACACTATTTTTTCTAAAACGTTATGATAATTTTGTATGTGGGGTAGGCTGTAGCCTATTCAGAGATTCCTAAAACACTCTGTGTTTCCTTTAGCCTCTTAGTTTGTGTCAACTGATAGGTATTAAAGTAGATTCTTGATTCTAATAGTACCCCACCTATTCAATAACTAAGCCTTTAGGAATATTCAGTAAGGAGGTGCTGGTAACCAAATATTTTATTCAATAGGCTTACAAACTTAAGTTTAATACAATGTTTTGTGTGTGGTTTAATATAGTGTCGGATGGTTGGTCCGATTCTTCAATGTAGTCTATCTATTCAATTAGAGGTGTAACTTAGCCAACTTCCTATTATAATCAGCCATCATCCATCCCTGTTTGTCACTGTCTGAACCTTACAGAACTTAAACAAAATAACAGTGTTTCTATTAATTACAGCAAAACCTAACTTTGCAGAGACCTGTATGGCGGTAATTTGTATTTTAAAATTATCATCGTTCTCTAATTGGCCTAGAGCTGCATAGGGAATTTAAAGATAGCTTTATAAACACAGTACGTTGTCCAATGTTATTCTTATGGAGACAAATATATACCTATCTCGCTTATTTATCAACTTAACTTATCCTGACGAACTTGGTATATTCCTTCGTATCGTTGTGGGCTATTGATATTTGCACAAAAAAGGATTTTTGATAGTTCCCATAGCAGCAAACCTGCATACTCAGCCCCATGTTATTCTTATGGAGAATAAGTAAAAGGTTATCTCCCTTAATTATGAACATAAATTAATAGCCTAACACTTGGAATGTGACTTTACCTAGTTGAGTTATATTGATTTTGTATAAAAACTCATTTTTTAAGTTCCTTGTGTCAGCAAACCTGCATACTCAGCCGCCATATATATTTATGAAACTTAGAATGTGGCTTCATGTGGCATTAAGATACATATATATATATATGCATTGGAAATTCGCTGAGTATGCAGGTTTGCTGATAGGGAAGTACTTTATTTATTGATACTATCAACTGAATGAGGTTTTTTATATTTATCAATGTTTTATCTATATTTCATAAGTTATAAATTTTTCTCCTAAGAGAAAGACCTCCATTTGTGGAGTGTACCGACTTTGACAGTGTGCTGCATTGTTTAGTTTAGAAAGAAATAAACTTAACCATCGCAGCAGCACGTTTACTTTGTAGGCTACCTATTTTAATTTAGTTTTGAATCACAAATTTCAAATTAACTCTCTCGATATTTGTCATCAGTTTTCTGATACATTACTTTTGTCGCTGTTCTGTTAAGGTCTTAAAAATGATGCAGTGTGTGCCTATATGAAACGCAGGATAAATTTCAGGTGAAAATGTGTACGAGTCTTATTGGGCGAGATGGCAGGTCATCGACTGTGTCTATAATGAGGAAACTGATGACCAACGACGTAGCCGAGGCCTACTCCCTTACTAGGAAACTTCACACAGGAGCCATGCTGAAGAAACCGTTTATAAAAACCGAGTCTTTCAAATAAGTTTTAGATAAGCTAACATGAAAGCTAGTCTTAGGGATGTTTTCATGCCACATCACATCATAACATATCAGTTTTTATTAGTCTTATGACACTGTCAAACAGATGTTTACCAAAATTGCTCAATCTTTTTTCTTGCCTTGGTTTCTAAAGTAGCCTATTAGATTTCTAGGGTACCTAATCTCCTATTAAAAGGTAATAATTGCTGGGTAAATAAATAAATTATTAAGAAAACTACTGTTCTTTTTTGCCAATCTATGAATTCAAAAAATATAAGTTAGTCCTGCAATTAACAACCTAACTTAATAAGTTTGTTTACATCCTTACAAATAATGATCAATATTTTATTGAACAACCTTTGATTATAACAACTTTTATCATTAAATTATTATCTATTGTTATTGGTTTCAGAGACTTTCATGAGGTCCCACACAAGGAATGTAAAGAAAATGAGGTGAGACAGGCAGCCAGCGATTGGCTCTTGCAGTTGAAATTCAGGAAAGTTCTACGGTACGTTATTTAATTGTTTGCATGATTTACTTAAAAACTATCAGTACAGTAGCTAACGAATTTAATGAAGCGAATTGGTTTATTGCGTGTAAAAACAAATTGCTAAATAATTTGCTTCACACTTACGATAATAATTAGAAATGTGGATGAGTCAAATTTGACATAAGTTACATGCGCAACATTTGTAATGAATGTTAACTTTTCTTTTGAGGTTCCTAAATTGAAATGACCTAGTATGTAGCACCCTGAAATCAGAGCAGCGAGTTTTGTTTAAAACTTAAAATATTAAATAACTTGTCGAAGCTCTTGAGCCATTTTTTGTAAAAATTGGATAACTTAAAAGTTGCCGCTTTTCTGATGCACCCACTTATTAAAATATAGGAAATTGTAATTATGTTGTGCATGACGAGGTTAGGAGGAGGTTCAGCCAGGTGTGGCTTACAGATGATTATTGGAATTACCTAAGTAATTAATGAAAAGTAGGTTTTAAGATTTTAAATCGGTGTAAGAAAATATACTGTCTTTAATCAATTAATTTAAAGGGTTTCAAAAAGGGGTCGTGATTTTCTGGTTGTTTTCTCAACGAAGTTGACTAATTGTTTCCAGAAAGGAAGCTACCTTCTAAATTTGAGGTAAATCGGTAAACAAAATTTGGCTGCAAGAGTGCAAACAAGTTTAGGTAGGGCTATAAATATTTATGTATATTTATAGTACAATTGTAAAACCAACCATCATATAATAGCACAAGGCTTTTAATAAAACACAACCTTATAAGTTGGGGTTAGATTGTGGCTGTACGTTAATTATTATATGGAGTATTTCCACAGCATGCTGCGGTGGTTAGTTTAGTATGATATTTACGATAAACTAACCAAGTCCAATCATAGCAGCATGCTGTAAATATGTTACTCCAAATAATACATAAAGTAACACAATGAACCTGAAATAATATGCCTCTTTACAAATATTCTTGTCTTATTGTTCAAACATTTACTTTCTTACAATAAGGCGGAGTTTTATAAAAATCATAGACTTATTACGAAATGGCTGGTTTTAATATTGTACTGTGGCATACACATACATTCTGAACCGATATATAAATAACAGTTACATATAATGCTAGTATAATGTTTAGCGAACCCCCTCCCCAAGAAACACGGTCTGGGCTTAGGTCTCACCGTGCGAGTCATGCTAATAGCTTACTAATCATAAGAAATTTCTAATACCCTAATGTAATGGTTTCTGGTTTACTGAAACTTTATTTTTACCATGCCAGCAGGAGTTTTTTCCTTAGGAATTTTGGTAAGTTTTACTTGGCACTGTTAGAAAAAAGTGTGTTACCGTACATAAAGTTGATGTTGGCTTTTCCTCTTCCCTTAACAAGTCAGTCAAACCACATCCCACCACCTGAAGTGTTCATATTATGATAATGTTTTGATAGTACTTCGTGATTGAGAGACTAAAGTCCACATTTATAGTCAAATTTGCAGCATGGGTATAATGCAGCCTGAAAAAGTTTAACTCTTTCAGTGCCATACATTTGATTGTATTCCCTAACCAAAAGTTCTGAAGAGTTCCCGGTTATGTTGCAGATAAGAATACAGTAAACACTTATTTTTTATATATCGATAATGAAAAGAAGATGTATTGAATCTAATAAGTTGATTATATGTGAGGTTTGTAGCTATGGATCGATAGTGGCAAACTATTTATTATTTTATTTACTTCGTCAATCGAAATTTGTTCCTGGTGAACGTGTTTTGGCGCGAGGAAATTATCAGCATCCATACATTGTACACTAGGTTCCTCAAACGTTCTGCGTTGAACTGTGTCATGCTGTTAAAAAACGAATATTTACACACATTACGAACATACACACGATTAAGCAAAAATAGTATTAGAAAAGCTCTTGCGCACGGGTCTGGCAGCTGGCTTGGAGTTCCGTGTTCTGTGAGCCAGCTCCCGTACCCGTGCGCACGAGGTTTTTTAATTTGATAAATCAAAGTGAAGAATATCCTCATACCCAACTCCAGTGCTTATATGCTAACGAAAGTGATTCAAACTGCAGTGTCTTTACGCACAATAACTCAGTATTATTAAAATTATCTTGCAAACAAATTTACTTTTTTCTCCCATAAGAATAACGTTGGAAGCCATTTTAGTGGCCCTTGAATAGTTTAAATTTAGCCAATGCTTTACCAATAGAGTAACATGACAAATTTCACTTGAGTATTAATTGTTATACTGGAGTAGGATAACTCTGTGCAAGCCTACTATGTGTACACGCAACTAAGCAAAACATGCAACAGACGACGGGACCATGAAGATACGAGTAATGGAAAACCAACTATAAAATAGTTTGTTATTTCATTACGTTGTCTGTCCAATAATTGGTAATATTATGATTGACATGTGTAAAGAGTACAAAACCTTAATTTTTCTAAACAATTACGACCAAGGTAATACAACGGTAATTATGTAATCAAATAAGACGTTTAGTTATCCCTAACTTAATTTTATAGATCATTTTTAATTTTCCAGATAATTGTTCTACGTTAAATTGGTAACAAATACATAACATTATTTATTCTGTAAAACTTAAAATACGTTACCAGAAATTGAGTATCTGACCAAACACAAGATTTAAACTATTCTAACTAAACTAAGACTTTTTGCAGGTTAACTAAGAAGATTGTAACATAGCCTAGTACTGGCCTACAGTGAACCATTTTCATTACGTAACTTAAGCCTATAGCCTTCTTGTCATTTAAAACATATTGTCTCACGTCGAACACTGGTACATCTTTCTTGCATTTAATATCATGTATAGGCCTATGGATCAATATTTTGATGCCTAGTTTGCCAGTTGTGGTTTGTATTATTTAACCTACCTATCACAATAAGCATTGGAAGGGTGCTTACCCTGCCTGTAAATTGTTTTTCAAAATAAATAAACCAACGAATTACGATAGTATTTGGTTAGAGCCAAAAAATGTAAAAAATAAGTTCATGAATATTTTTCTACCACAATTTTAGGAGGTGACTGGGGATCAATCCTGCGATCTTTGGATCTTGATCTTAAGACTTGTGCGCAACAAACTTAACGGTGTGGCGGAAAAGTCACTAGACAAGAATCAATTAAGCAATAAAAGACTAATCAGCGCATTATAGCCGCCCTTGAGTGAAACATAGGGTCAAATTCTGATGTCATGATTCAAATCATATCTTTAATTTGTTTGAGGCACAATTAAAAATTGTTCATGTGTTTTAACTATCCTTATACGGGAGGAATGAGCGTACACCTCGTAGTATTTTGTTTAATCGTGTGTAAATATTAGTTTTTTAACATTATGGTGCAGTTTGATACTAGACCTATGCAACGCAGAACGTATGAATAATCTAGTGTACAATATATGGATGCTGATGCATAGCGTTGAAAGGCATTCATCAAGAACAAATTTGGGTTGATGACGTAAGAAATAATAACTAACTAAAGTTGAGACGATATTTAATATTAAATTAATGTCTGTTTGTTTGATACTAAAAGTGTTACATGTAACCATACTTATTTTGTATATATTTAGAGAGCTATTAAATTGGTCTTGACTGAAACAATCAGATACATTTTAGGATTTAGCTAATCAGTGTGTTTATGCAAATGTTTTGTGCAGGGAGAAGCGGTTAAATCAACAATATAAAAATGATCGCAATGGGCTTAATGTCTCCAATGAAGAAATAGAATGAGAAGGAACCCCTATAAATGCAAGAAACCCCTATATAGGCCTAGTTCAAGTTTTTAGTTCAAGTAAAAAGAGTGTATTGTAATTATAGTTTATTACTATTTTTTAATAATTAAAATATATTATATTAGACTTGTTCTAATTTGTTCTCTTTTAAACCCTTAAACCTTAACTTTTACGCTTAACGTTTACGCTTAACTTGTTTACAAAACATTAACTTGACCGTCTAATGTAACCAGAGTTTGTGATAGTACTTTTAACCAACATCTTATCTTAAGAAGGTTTAGTTGTACAACATGTGTTCTTTATTGGTATACATCATAATTGCCATGATACATTTATGGTTAAGACTAAATTAAATAAACAGAGTATGTAATTCTAATATTAATTAAATAAATCTTGATCCAATCTTAAACCAAAAACATTTTTATTCTCATAGTTGTTTTCACTCAAAAAGTCTTCAATTTTGTATGGACGTTTCTCAATAAGGTATTGCTTTAACTGATTTTTGAATTGTTGTATGTTATTTAAAGATTTTATTTTTAAAGGTCTTTTATTGCAAATTTTGATTGATATGGAGACTGGTCATGTTGAATTTGGATGTGACAAGTCAATAAGGTTGATATTTATCGTGTTATCAGTATGAATTTGTCTTCTGAATGAAAATCATCAAGGTTCAAATGTACAAAACTTGCTGCTTGTAGTATAAAAATTGAAAATAATGATAGAATATTTTAATTGTTTTAATAGTATTCATGCTTTTAATTCCATGTTATTATTAATGTAAAAATGTAGAATAATTTCTTTTAATCATATAGAAATTACCTAATTATTTTTAAACTAAGTAAACTGCTTATTTTTACAAGGTAAAAAAATTCATACTTAGAATAGTTGAAGTATAATTTCCCTAGATTACTGTCCTTCATGAAATCAATGATAGGAAGATTAGTAAAGTTTTTTATAACCTTACCTTATTTTCTTCATTGTCCTTATTTATAGAATGTTTTTACAGGGGCCAGGACAATTTACCTTTTATTCAGCCATAAAAAATCATGATTACCACTTACCAAATGCCTTTATAGTAGCCATTTTAGAAAGCTTTCGCCCTTAATGACAACCTTAAGTATAAGTTTTTTAGGGTTGCAAAGCTTTTTACAATAATTTAAAAATCCATGCAAAATTGCTGTAACCTTTTAAAAAGGGGTTTAAAAGGCTATTTCACGTTAGGGCCCCTTCATAAACATTTAAATTTCATTGTGAATAGGTTTTCAAAAACTGTTCATAAAAAGGTTAAAGAAACCTTGGTTTTGTCAACTAGAAAGCTTTTTGAATCCTTTTTAAAAGGTACTACCCTTTTCAATTGCAGTGCTAAAAATAGGTTTTATGGTTGCAATGTAAAGTTTGGCAAAAGGTTTTTTTAAGGTTAAATTGTTGTCTGGGTTCCCTGTAGGGGAAATTCGCTAAAAGAATGCTTTCCGATTTTCCGGGTTTTTAACGACTGTTCCGCAGGTAAACATAGTGTGATCGGGAAAGTAATTGCACGTTCGTATTCAGGGTGAGTTTCCGCACAATTTTGAATACCCACATGAGAGTATTATAAGAACTATGTTTTTAGCAAATTTTCCCCATAGGGAAGAAGCTATTACCGTAGGTCTCATGGTAAGACTTAAGCCCGAGACCATGATAACTTTGAGGTCCCCAGATGCCAAAAACACTATTCGTTCAAATTTATATATATATATATATATATATATATATTTGTGTGTCCGTTAACACGATAACTTGAGTAAAAAAAGTCCGATTTTGATGAAATTTGGCTCAAACGTGTAAAATGACATTCATGACTTTAAGTTTGAAAACCAGAAAAAATTAGTTTTTTGAATTTTTCACCCAAAAATTTTTAAAAAACTTAATTTTGGTTTTGACTATGTTATAGAGCTTAAAAAATAATATAGTATTTTGAATTACTAACCTAGATTAAATGGTTGCGGAGAAAATCCAAAAAACCTACTCATAAAATTTCCCATGTTGATCTTATGGGTAAAATGTTTTTGGCTTTTCCTCAGTTTATTTTAATGTAAACTTCACATTTGCTTTTACCAATCTGTTCATTTCCACAAAACAATCATTTTGGTGTTTAAATTGTGATTCTTCGCCCAACCGTTGCAGAGATATTCAATGTGCTATACACAGTACGTTGTTCAATGTTATCCTTATGGAGAATAAATAAAATTTTATATCTCGATTATTTATGTATGTTGATGAAATTTGGTATGTGGCTTCACGTAGTACTGGCATATTGATATTTGCACATGAAATTTATTTTTTGTAGATTATTCCTGTAGCAGCGAACCTGCGTACTCAGCCCCCATGTTATTCTTATGGAGAATAAGTAAAATGTAATGACTCCCTTAATTATGAACATAAATTAATAATACTTGGTATGTAGCTTCACTTGGTTGAGTTATATTGATAATTATATAAAAACCCATTTTTTGTGACTTGTGACAGCAAACCTGCTTTCTCAGCCCCCATGTTATTCTTATGGAGAATAACTAGAATGTTATAAAACACTTATTAGCGAATTTACCCTATAGGGAAGAAGCTATAACTGTAGGTGGCATGGTAAGACTTAAGCCCAAGACCATGATAACTTTTTGTTTTGAGGTCCCCAGATGCCAAAAACACCATTCGTTCAAATTTATATATATATGTGTGTGTCCGTTACCGCAATAACTTTTGAAAGAAACGCCCGATTTTGATGAAATTTGGCACAAATGTGTAGAGTAACATTCATGACTTTAAGTCGAAAACCAGATTGATCGGACTATGAGAAGGGGGTTTTATGGGGATTTTAAATTGTTAAAAAATCAGTTTTTTGAATTTTTCCCCCTACAATTTTAAAAACACTCAATTTTAGTTTAAGCCATTTTATAGAGCTTAAAAAAACAAATAATTTGGTATTTTGAATCATTAACCTAGGTTAAGTGGTTGCGGAGAAAATCCAAAAAACGTGTTCATAAAATCTCCCATGTTAATCTTATGGGAAAATGGTTTTTTACTTTTCCTCAATTAATTTTACTGTAAACTTCACATTTACTTTTACCAATCAGTTTAGCTCTACAAAACAATCATTTTGGTGTTTAAATTGTGATTCTACGTCCAACCGTTGCCGAGTAATTCAAAGTGCTAAACACAGTACGTTGCCCAATGTTATCCTTATGGAGAATATTTAAAATTTTATATCTCTATTATTAATGAATGAATATGATGAAACTTGGTATGTGGCTTCACCTAGCACTAGTATATTGATATTTGCACAAAAAAT
Source organism: Allygus modestus (assembly GCA_963675035.1). NCBI lineage: Eukaryota > Metazoa > Arthropoda > Insecta > Hemiptera > Cicadellidae > Allygus > Allygus modestus. Next base: position 235,488,795 of record OY776111.1, on the reverse strand, counting down.
TGATTTTTTGTTGATTATCCTCTTAGCAGCAAACCTGCATCCTCATCCCTAATGTTATTCTTAAGGAGAGTAAGGTTTGCTTGCTTGCTTGCTTGCTTGCGTGCTTGCTTGCTTGCGACACGGATCTCAAAAACGGCTCCAACGATTTCCTTCAAATGTTCAAAATAACTAATTTCTGGGATAAAAATAAGTTCTAGACAGGCCTCATCCCTAGGAAAAATCAAATAATGTAAAAATACCCCCCGTCGCAGCAAACCTGCGTACTCAGCGAATTTCCAATGCATGCATATGTTTCTCACTAGTACATAAAGCCACTCACCAAGTTTGACAAAAATACATTCATAAATAAGTGATTTATTAAATTTTATTTATTCCCCATAAGAATAACATTAGGACTGAGTACGCAGGTTTGCTGCAACGAGGAAGATAAGAAATGAGTTTTTATGCAATTATCAATATAACTGAACCAGGTGAAGCTACTTACCATGTTTTATTAATTTATGTTCATAATTAAGGGAGATATAAAACGTTACTTATTCTCCATAAGAATAACATTAGGGCTGAGTATGCAGGTTAGCTGCTACGGGGACAATCAACAAAACATTTATTTTTTGTGCAATTATCAATATACCAGTACAACATGAAGCCACATACCAAATTTCATCAATATACATTCATAAATAATCAAGATATCAAATTTTATTTATTCTCCATAAGGATAACATTGGACAACGTACTGTGTTTAGCACTTTGAATATCTCTGCAACGGTTTGACGTAGAATCACAATTTAAACACCAAAATGATTGTTTTGTGGAGCTGAAGTGATTGGTAAAAGAAAATGTGAAGTTTAAAGTAAAATTAACTGAGGAAAAGCCAAAAACCTTTTTCCCATAAGATTAACATGGGAGATTTTATGAGCATGTTTTTTGGATTTTTTCCGCAACCACTTAACCTAGGTTAATAATTCAAAATACCATATTATTTGTTTTTTTAAGCTCTATAACATGGTCTAAACCAAAATTAAGTGTTTTAAAAATTTTAGGGTAAAAAATGCAAAAAACTGATTTTTGGAAAATTTAAAACCCCCATAAACCCCCCTTCCCATGGTCCGATTTTTCTGGTTTTCGAACTTAAAGTCATAAATGTCAGTTTACACATTTGAGCCAAATTTCATCGAAATCGGACGTTTTTTACTCAAGTTATCGCATTCACGGACACATATATATATATATATATATATATATATATATATATATATATAGATATATATATATATATATATATATAGATATATATATACATATATATAAATTTGAACGAATAGTGTTTTGGACATCTGGGGACCTCAAAACAAAAAGTTATCATGGTCTTGGGCTTAAGTCTTACCATGAGACCTACGGTAATAGCTTCTTCCCTATAGGGGAAATTCGCTAAAACTAAAATGAAAATAAATACCCCCGTAGCAGCAAACCTGCGTACTCAGCGAATTTCCAATGCATCTATATGTATCTCAATACCACATAAAGCCACATACCAATTTTCATCAATATACATTCATAAATAAACGATTTATGACATTTTAATTATTCTCCATAAGATTAACATGGCAGCTGAGTATGCAGGTTTGCTGAAGCAAGGAACACAAAAAATGGGGTTTTATACAAATATCAATATAACTCATGTAGGTAAAGCCACATACCAAATTTCATTAATTTATTTTCATAATGAAGGCAGATAACACGTTACTTATTCTCCATAAGAATAACATGGGGCTGAGTACGCAGGTTTGCTGCTACGGGAGCCTTGGGTAAAAAAGTGTCTTTTTGAGCAAATATCAATGGTCCACAACCAGATGAAGCCGTATACCAAGTTTCGTCAGAATAGGTTCATAAATAAGCGAGATATAAAATTTTTCTTTTTCTCCATAAGAATAACATTAGACAACGTACTGTGTTTAGCACTTTCAATATCTCGGTAACCAATTGACGTAGAGAAATGATCAAAATACCAAATTGTGTGTTTTTTTAAGCTGAATCCAATGGGAAAAAATAAAATTTGACTATTTCCAAAATTATATGTAAAAAATTCGAAAAACACATTTTTGGGGTACAAAACCCCCCCAAAATACCCCTTCGGATAGAGCGATCTGGCTGGTTTTCGAACTTAAAGTCATAAATGTTGCTTTACACGTTTATACCAAATTTCATCAAAATCGGATAATTTTTACGAGAGTTATCGTGCTCACGGACACATATATATATATATATATATATATATATATATATATATATATATATATATATATATATACAGTTTCGAACGAATGGTGTTTTTGGGGTCTGGGGACCTCAAAACGAAAAGTTATCATGGTCCCGGGCCTAGGTCTTACCATGCCGACTACGGTAATAGCTTCTTCCCTATAGGGGAAATTCGCTAAAACTAAAATTAACATTGGGCTTATGGAGTTTCAAATCAAAACAAAAGTATTGTAACAGCTGTTCATAATTAACCAGGGAACTGTCAAAGTAATACTCATGTTTATTCCCTCAGGTGAAGACGTCACAGTCGCTACATTTGCGGATGATACTGCAATACTGTGTAGCCATGAAAACCCCCAAACTGCCTCAGATAATTTACAAAATTATCTGAATGACTTTCAAGCTTGGCTAAAGATCTGGAGGGTTCGGGTTAACGAAGCTAAATCCACCCACATCACCTTTACTCTTAGACGAGTAGACTGTCCCCCCGTATTTATAAACAACGTTGCCTTGACTGAAGTTGAAAGTGTTAAGTATTTAGGAATTCACATTGATAAAAGACTAAATTGGAAAAATCATATATGGTGTAAAAGACAAATGGAACTAAAAATTAGAAAACTCAATTGGCTAATCTGTGGAAAATCTAAATTATCATTGACTAACAAAATTACATTGTACAAAAGTATGATAAAGCCTATGTGGACATATGGTATACAGCTGTGGGGAACAGCAAGCCAATCTAATATTGAAATTTTGCAAAGATTCCAGTCAAAAATATTGAGAAAAATTATCTGTGCTCCTTGGTTCGTTTCAAATAAGACTATTCATGAAGATCTGAAAATTCCAACCATAAAAGAAGAAATTACACGATACAGCCAGATTTACCAAAGAAAATTAGAACAACATCCAAATTATTTAGCTGTTAACCTCCTTGACAATAGCGGGTTTACTAACAGGCTCAAGAAAAATGTTAAAGTGCTTGAACTGCCATACAGATTTACTTAATATTTAAAGTCATGATCACAGTGCTAATTCATAATGGGCTAACCTAACTCTTGGTGTTATCAACAGAAACGTAAATATAAGCTTACGATAATAGACAGCTGTTTTACTTTTCCTTATTGGTGCAATCGTTTTGAGTCTGTTCTTATATTTTTATAAATAAAATTATAAATATAAGAACAGACTCAAAACGATTGCACCAATAAGGAAAAGTAAAACAGCTGTCTATTATCGTAAGCTTATATTTACGTTTCTGTTGATAACACCAAGAGTTAGGTTAGCCCATTATGAATTAGCACTGTGATCATGACTAAGTCGAAACATGTTAGTGCAAGTATAATTAAAAAATGTATTCAACAGGGTACTCATGGTTATTTTCATGTTTGTATACTTATACTATAGTAGCCCTTTACTGTGAATTTGATTCTCTAATTTTATATTTATATATATATTTGTGTCCGTAAGCACGATAACTCTCGTAAAAAAAGTCCGATCTTAATAAAATTTGGCACAAATATGTAAAGTACCATTTATTTGAACGAGTTCGAAAACCAGACAAATCGCACCATCTGAAGGGGGGTTTTGGGGGGGGGGGTTTGTACCCCAAAAATGGTTTTTTTTGGGTTTTCACATGTAATTTTTATTTAAATCAAATTTGAATTTATACCATTGAATTCAGCTTAAAAAAACAAACAATTTGGTATTTTGATCATTGCTCTACGTCAATTGGTTACTACTGAGATATTACAAGTGCTAAACACAGTACGTTGTCCAATGTTATTCTTAAGGAGAAAAAGACAAATTTTATGTCTCGGTTATTTATGAACATAAACTGACGAAACTTCTGGTTGTGGTTTGTTGATGTTTGAACAAAAAAACAATTTTTCGCCTATGGTTCCCGAAGCAGCAAACCTAGGTACTCGGTCCCCATGTTATTCTTATGGAGAGTAATACAAATGTTATATATCGCTTATTTATGAATGTATATGGATGAAACTTGGTATGTGACTTGACTTAGATGAGTTATATTGATATTTGTATAAAAATCCATTATTTTTTGTTCCTTTTTGCAGCAAACCTGCGTACTCATTCCTAATGTTATTCTTATGGAGAACAATGAATATTTTAAATATCGCTTATTTATGAATATATTTCTTATGAATTCCGGTAACAGACTTAATGTAATATTAATATATATATTCATTGGAAATTTGCTGAGTACGCAGGTTTGCTGCGACGGGGGTATTTGACGTTTTGGTGGTATGGTTATTTCATTTCCTATTTGTTGAAATGTTGACTTCATCCACCCAATGCATTTTGATTGGTCCAGTTAACGGTAACGTGACAACACAATAGAGCAAAAAGTCAGTGTTGACGGCACGTTTTTGGAAAATATTTGGGCAGAGAGTAGTGACTCCAATTTTTTATTATAGAGCTCAGTGGTTCCTGCATTTCGGTTGGCAGTCCTGCCACTCCTCTCAATAAAAGAGTTTCTTTCCGGTTCTAACCTCTGCACAGTTGTATGTAACTTTAATTTTTCTTTTCCCGTTGAGGTATGTGAATTAAGTTATATTTCAAATTGTATCTTGGTTTTTTATTTCGTAGTATTGTTCCGGACCAATCTCATAAAATTACCAATGTTGATTTATCGATGCTAAAACTGATATTTTGATGCAAGTATTGGATTGGATAGGATATGTCACGACTAACCTGTATTGTGTGCTTTTAAATTTAATCATCTTGTTTCTTGAACACATTATTACTGTGTCTGGGCTAGAGACCAGCTATTGCATCCATATCCGATCAAACTTCAAGTCTTCTAAGTAATAGTACATTTTAGGTTAAGTTGAACTGGGTCTGGGCCCTAAAGGTTTAACAGAGGATTAAGGCTGGTCACTAGCAGTGAGCTGTATACAATCTGGAGAGACTACTGCCTTGCAGTTTCTGACAAAAGCGTGGCGTATTTTAATATCAGCTGGAAGCACAGTTTCTCCCCCTACCAAACGAACACCATGTGTACCAAGATGCCGTTATCGTTTTGCAATGTTGGTATCTTCTGTAAAGGGGGAAAATTCTGCCGACGGCAGGTGCATCCTTATAGCAGTAGTCTCTCCAGTTATACATAGAGCTTACTGGTCACTGATAGCCTGGCTGGCCACTTACTTGTTTACTGTGATTATAAATTGAAGCCTGTTTTCTTGTGAGCATGTAGGCTTCAAAGTGGGCACAATTGCGTGACCGATTGTTTAGATTCACTGTCAGTGATGAAGGATTGAATCAAACTAGCTCTGTGTCAATAACATTTCCTCAGCTTGATCCCTTCATTGAGCCTTTTTTTCTTTCTTAATGCCCCAAGGATGCGCCACCTACCAGCTCCGGTGCTTGACCAGCTGAAATTGTAGAGAACTAATAATGGATCTAGGCCTAAGGAGAGTGATAATTATGGAATATTTAGAAAGAAGTTTTTACAGTCTCCTATTACCTTAACTTTATTTGGGGGTGGTTTCATAAAGCAGTTAGGCCTAAATTATATAGGTTATTTATTTGCAGCTAACACAATACCGTATTTGAATTTAAAATAACAGCGTTAATAAGGTTAAGATAGGTTTTGTTACTCTTAAATAATGCAAGATAGCCTAACATAACTGCTATAGTGTGCTGAACAAGTTTGAACCCTACACAAAACCATTTTAATATCCTAACCTTTGGAGGTTTTTATTGTTCACTCTTACGAATAACATCGGTATGAAATGTAAGGCAAACAGCGATATAAAATAGTGGTACTTTGGTATTATACGGATGCCACCCTTATACAGCGCGCTGCGGCAGTTATGTTAGGATGGGTTATCATAAAAATGATAGTAGGACTTTCCTTGTTTTGTTGCGAATCGAATGATACCTGATGAGTCATACTTCAGGCCGCCAAACCCCCTCCAAATAGGCCAAGGTCGGGTCGTTGACCGGAGCGCGCGCATCACCTGTCACCGCCTGTGTCTGGGCCAGTGTCATGAGTGATTTATTGCCGTCCACTACGTTACATTTGTTTTCATAATGAGTGACGTTCTTTTGGTGTGATATTTATCTCGAAATGAAGAGGAAACCGTACGTATTTTTATGATAACCCATCCTAACATAACTGCCACAGCGCGCTGTATATTTGGCGGAGTACATGTGGCGATCGGGTGTGGCTGCTAGCGGCGGCGACGCATTCAACACGATCCTAGCGGACATCGCTGTCTTTTGGGAGGCACAACACAAAGACCGCTCATCAGAATGATGTAAAATTTGTACAGTAAGTCAATAAAAGTACGTTTTTTCGAATTATGTAGTTATCCTTTGTATCCGGTAAAAATTAACCTCCAAAAATAGTGGCATCCGTATAATACCAAAGTACCAAAATAGTTGACCTACTTGAAAATCATTTGATTGAAATATCGATAGTATGGAAATCAAAGTATAGGTTGAAAATAATCTAACCTCTTATGAAACCATGTACCTCTTTATTTTACAGACTTTAAACCGATTAGGACTGAACATAAGAGAAAGATAACTTGCTTTCAGTTCAAAACAATCAACAGTAGGTACCCCCATGTTTTAGTTCTAAGTCCAACCCCTGACTTATAAGAAACAAAGAATATTAGTTAATTGGTCTTTATGAGCGAATTTCCTTTATGGGGAAGAAGCTATTACCGTATTCGGCACAGTAAGACCTAGGCCCGGGACCATGATATCTTTTTGTTTACTTTTTTGATCAGAGAAAGTCAGGGAAACCAAACTCTTTTGGTCAGGGAAATAATTTACCAAATAAAAGTGTGAACCATGCCTAAGGCCAGATCAGGATGAAAACTATTTAGTTTTTCCTATTTATGCCTAAAGAATCAGTGGACCAAATTTAAACTGTCTAGGTAAATGGGAAGTAGGAGAAATTGTGATCGAGTGATGAGTCAGTTATTTCAATGAGTGAGGGCTTTTCTTTTTATAGGTAGTATAGAGGGCTTTTCTTTTTATAGGTAGTATAGATAATTAAAATGTTATTATCGCTTAACTTATCTGTGAATATAATTTAGTGAAACTTGGTAGGCTTTATGCAGTTATTAAGGTATGTACGTACATGCATTGAAAATATGCTGAGTACACAGGTTTGCTGTGACGGGGTATTTTATCAATCACCATGTTTTAGTTTATATTACAATATAACTTTAACTAAAGCCTGATTGATAGCCTATATATTTTATACTAGCTGGCCCGACAGACGTCCTGTCCTATTTTCATTGAATTTGTTTTATGTCAAATACTCATTCATTTTCAAGATGAGCTCGTTTGCTACGCTCACTCACCTATCGAAAAAAGAGCTTGAGTTGCCTTTCAAGAATTTTTTTTTATTTTCATAATGAGAAATGCCATTAAAGTAGTTTTTTATTTCCATAATGAACTTATGTTTATGCCTTTCAAGTATGTTTAGATATAATCCTTGTTAACAGCTGTTTGGTGTAATTAAGTGAACTTTGATAAAATCAATGGGAACTTTAAAGGCCATTGGGACAGAGCCCTTAGGTCGGATTAAAAATTTTCTTCTATAAGAACCTTGCCCTGACATTAACGAACACAACAAAAAAAGAATTATTCAATTTGGTGCACTCATTCTCAAGTAATGGCGTGACGAAGGGAAATAGGGATTCATTTTGATATATTAAGATTTAAACTGACACAATGTCAACTGCATAATTAATCCAGGAATATATCTGGAAATGTCACATCTAGTAATTGTTATTCTTCCAGGTAAACAATGGCTCCAAGGAAAGGGAAGCAGCAGCAGGAGCAAGTCCAGGTCTCCCTCGGCCCCCAGGTTCGAGAAGGGGAGATTGTATTCGGCGTAGCTCATATCTTTGCAAGCTTCAACGACACATTTGTTCATGTGACAGATCTTTCTGGCAAGTGAGTATTGCATAAATATATTACTAGTAATCACTGGGCTATTAATCACTGGGCATAGGCCTAGTGTTAAATTTAAAACTAATTTTAACTGCTAGCTAAGTTGGTGAGTGATTTATTTATGAAGGATGCCGATTCTCACCTTTCCTGTATGCCCTGGACTGTTGTCCTATTTGTTTCACTGCAAATTAAATGAGAAAAGTGAAAGATTGTTTCTAGTCAGGGTCTGTGGTGTGTAGAAGACAGGTAGTGCAAGTGGGATGGTGAATACCCCCAGCCTGATTCCCCTCTGTACCATATTCTGATAATTATACGACCATTTATATTATTGTACGTTTAAGTTGGTAACATGTGAAATCATCCGATGTCTCCTTTGTTTGAATAAATGCGCTCATGGCTTCCCTCTGACGTCACACAAAATAAACAAGTCCTATTTAAAATCGATACCGGAGCTTGTGTAATGTGTGTGAAACTGGCAAGGAATCATCCATAACTCCAGAAAGAGGGTATTTAAACTATGACATCACATCTCCTTTATTGTTCAGGGTATTTAAACAATGACGTCACATGACCAGCTGACAGAAACAAACAAGATGGCAGCCACATCAGTATGCAACATAACCTCAAAAACGATTATTACCGCCTTTTTGCAGACATCAAATTCCCGCCAATATGAAAATCTAACCTCAAAAAAGAGATGATTTATATTACATTTGAGACACATATTATTTTATTTATTATTAAACCTATTTTATTTTATTTAGGACCAAAAGCTGTTTAGTTTATCTAAAACCTAATTGCTATGTGACACCGTCACGATACTGTTAAATTAATAAAAACTCGTTTTTAAGACATCCATCAACCCGGTGTTGACATCTCAGCAATAACTCGTAACTCGTAAACGCTTCGTAAAAACATATATTTTATGGTATGTAATTAAAGCTAATGAGTCTATCTACAAGATTATCACTATGGGATACCGTCACGATCATTGAAAATATATGTAATTGTAATCTCAACTTGTGCATTTTCAAAGATTTTTCACTATCAGTCTAGGCTATGTTTGGGTAGTAAAAACGTTCTAAACCCAGTTTAAAATAATAATAATAGTTTTTACTTACAATATACACATTCTGGCAGTTTTCCCTAACACCTGTTGACTATTTAATAGTGTCGAATCTCAGTTTGATTAATAAAGACTTGCCTAGAAAACGATCGCTAACCCGGTGTTGACATCTCAGCAATAACTCGTAACTCATAAACGCTTCGTAAAAACATATATTTTATGGTATGTAATTAAAGCTAATGAGTCTATCTACAAGATTATCACTATGGGATACCGTCACGATCATTGAAAATATATGTAATTGTAATCTCAACTTGTGCATTTTCAATGATTTTTCACTATCAGTCTAGGCTAAGTTTGGGCAGAAAAACCGTTAGAAACCGAGTTTAAACCAATAATAATAGTTTATATTAAAAATATCCATTGTCTGACAGTGTAACTGACACAGGTTTACCATGTAATACTGTATAATTTCTCTATTCGATTAATAAAGACTTGCTTAGAAAACGATCGCCAACCCGGTGTTGACATCTCAGCAATAACTCGTAACTCATAAACGCTTCGTAAAAACATATATTTTATGGTATGTAATTAAAGCTAATGAGTCTATCTACAAGATTATCACTATGGGATACCGTCACGATCATTGAAAATATATGTAATTGTAATCTCAACTTGTGCATTTTCAAAGATTTTTCACTATCAGTCTAGGCTATGTTTGGGTAGTAAAAACGTTCTAAACCCAGTTTAAAATAATAATAATAGTTTTTACTTACAATATACACATTCTGACAGTTTTACTTAACACCTGTTGACTATTTAATAGTGTCGAATCTCAGTTTGATTAATCAAGACTTGCCTAGAAAACGATCGCTAACCCGGTGTTGACATCTCAGCAATAACTCGTAACTCATAAACGCTTCGTAAAAACATATATTTTATGGTATGTAATTAAAGCTAATGAGTCTATCTACAAGATTATCACTATGGGATACCGTCACGATCATTGAAAATATATGTAATTGTAATCTCAACTTGTGCATTTTCAATGATTTTTCACTATCAGTCTAGGCTAAGTTTGGGCAGAAAAACCGTTAGAAACCGAGTTTAAACCAATAATAATAGTTTATATTAAAAATATCCATTGTCTGACAGTGTAACTGACACAGGTTTACCATGTAATACTGTATAATTTCTCTATTCGATTAATAAAGACTTGCTTAGAAAACGATCGCCAACCCGGTGTTGACATCTCAGCAATAACTCGTAACTCATAAACGCTTCGTAAAAACATATATTTTATGGTATGTAATTAAAGCTAATGAGTCTATCTACAAGATTATCACTATGGGATACCGTCACGATTATTGAAAATATATGTAATTGTAATCTCAACTTGTGCATTTTCAAAGATTTTTCACTATCAGTCTAGGCTATGTTTGGGTAGTAAAAACGTTCTAAACCCAGTTTAAAATAATAATAATAGTTTTTACTTACAATATACACATTCTGACAGTTTTACTTAACACCTGTTGACTATTTAATAGTGTCGAATCTCAGTTTGATTAATAAAGACTTGCCTAGAAAACGATCGCTAACCCGGTGTTGACATCTCAGCAATAACTCGTAACTCATAAACGCTTCGTAAAAACATATATTTTATGGTATGTAATTAAAGCTAATGAGTCTATCTACAAGATTATCACTATGGGATACCGTCACGATCATTGAAAATATATGTAATTGTAATCTCAACTTGTGCATTTTCAAAGATTTTTCACTATCAGTCTAGGCTATGTTTGGGTAGTAAAAACGTTCTAAACCCAGTTTAAAATAATAATAATAGTTTTTACTTACAATATACACATTCTGGCAGTTTTCCCTACCACCTGTTGACTATTTAATAGTGTCGAATCTCAGTTTGATTAATAAAGACTTGCCTAGAAAACGATCGCTAACCCGGTGTTGACATCTCAGCAATAACTCGTAACTCATAAACGCTTCGTAAAAACATATATTTTATGGTATGTAATTAAAGCTAATGAGTCTATCTACAAGATTATCACTATGGGATACCGTCACGATCATTGAAAATATATGTAATTGTAATCTCAACTTGTGCATTTTCAATGATTTTTCACTATCAGTCTAGGCTAAGTTTGGGCAGAAAAACCGTTAGAAACCGAGTTTAAACCAATAATAATAGTTTATATTAAAAATATCCATTGTCTGACAGTGTAACTGACACAGGTTTACCATGTAATACTGTATAATTTCTCTATTCGATTAATAAAGACTTGGTTAGAAAACGATCGTCAACCCGGTGTTGACATCTCAGCAATAACTCGTAACTCATAAACGCTTCGTAAAAACATATATTTTATGGTATGTAATTAAAGCTAATGAGTCTATCTACAAGATTATCACTATGGGATACCGTCACGATCATTGAAAATATATGTAATTGTAATCTCAACTTGTGCATTTTCAAAGATTTTTCACTATCAGTCTAGGCTATGTTTGGGTAGTAAAAACGTTCTAAACCCAGTTTAACCCTAGGAGTGGCGCCATGTTAACGCGTAGTGTGGCGAGCTAAATTTGGCGATTTTGCAGACCTTTTTTTAAAAATCCATATAAATTCAACCGTTAGAGTAAACAAGTTAACTTTATATTCATTTTGTTCAGAAAGAACAGGAGATTCTAGAGATATTAAAATAATAAAGATCTAGACATTTTTTTTTTCCGGTAAAGTGAAAAGAATAAGAAAATTTTGATATTTTTTTTTGAAATTTCAAAAGCAGCCAGGGTAAAATTTTTTCCACAGATTTTTTATGGAAAATTCATTATATACATTTTGTAGACAATCTAATTCCCTACATAGAAATATATAACATGTTGGGGAAAGAATTTTTTTTATAAGTTTTTTGGGGCATAATGTAATAATAAACGGAAACCCGAAAAATGCGTAAACTGTAGAGTGTTAGTTTGTGATGTAAATAAGTAATGTAATATATATGTATACTAATAATGATATATATATATTTGTATAGCTAATGAAGTAAGGAATCCAAAAAAGTCATAGGTTTATGGTAAAAAATTATTGTCACTTATAAATATATGTAAATAAAATAATGTTTTGGAATTTTTGCGTATTTGGAAAAAAAAAATTTCACAGTTTTTAGTATATAAATTTTTTACCAAATATTTTACCCCCAAACCAATATAACCATGCTGTAGTACATTCAATTACCTACATAAAAATGTATAACACTTAGGGTAAATTATTGTTTTTATATGTGTTATGTAGCACTAAACAGTCGCGGATTTGGCAAATTTCACTAGGCCTATGTAGGAGTAAACACAACACTTTATAAACACTATTTGTCAAACTTCAGTAATATTTATGCATAATATAATGCATAAAGATTTCTGTTATATACACACAAACACTTCACTAACACTAAAACTCCGAAATACTAAATTATTTAGTAATAACTCATGGATAGAAATATCACAACGCACATAAAACGAAACTCAAAATGGCTGATACAAGCTGTTGACAGAACAAATATAACACAATGGAACGTTTACTCTAACGAGTGCGGCTACATTCAGTGCTGCCATCGCGCAACACCAAATTATTCGCCATTCTTTCTTCTTTCAAATAAGATATTATATGTCATGCAAATATAACATTACACTGGATATATATTCGATTTTGCATTCCGCCGGTTTACGGCGGTTCAGCATTTTACAGAAGAACAAAAATCATCTGTGTTTATAAAATCATATTATCTGTCAAATCAATATATCGATCTAAAACTCCATACCAAAATGAAATATAACTCCTTGGCTGTGCATTGGTACTACCCGCAACATCGTGCGACGAAAATTACCCGAGGTGGGTAATTTCAAAAAAGTCATGTTTTGACATTTCCCAAGTGTCGGCTGCAAGTATCGTGTCGCGCCAAAAATTCATTTGATTTCTAATCGCGGTGACATTGTTATATACCTGCTACAGGGTTTGTTTATGTAATAAAATGAAAGTTCAGAATATTATCTTTCGCATGATATATATATTATTCACTTTTGAGTTGATTAATAGAGGTTTATTTACGTTGCAAAATTTTCGGTCACATTCCGCCGGAAACCGGCGGTCAGCACAGTAGGCGACACAAAATCCCGCCGGAAACCGGCGGAACAGCACTCCTAGGGTTAAAATAATAATAATAGTTTTTACTTACAATATACACATTCTGACAGTTTTACTTAACACCTGTTGACTATTTAATAGTGTCGAATCTCAGTTTGATTAATAAAGACTTGCTTAGAAAACGATCGCCAACCCGGTTTTGACATCTCAGCAGTAACTCGTAACTCATAAACGCTTCGTAAAAACATATATTTTATGGTATGTAATTAAAGCTAATGAGTCTATCTACAAGGTTATCACTATGAGATACCGTCACGATCATTGAAAATATATGTAATTGTAATGTTAACTTGTGCATTTTCTAAGATTTTTCACTATCAGTCTAGGCTATGTTTGGGTAGTAAAAACGTTCTAAACCCAGTTTAAACTAATAATAATAGTTTTTACTTACAATATACACATTCTGACAGTTTTCCCTAACACCTGTTGACTATTTAATAGTGTCGAATCTCAGTTTGATTAATAAAGACTTGCCTAGAAAACGATCGCTAACCCGGTGTTGACATCTCAGCAATAACTCGTAACTCATAAACGCTTCGTAAAAACATATATTTTATGGTATGTAATTGAAGCTAATGAGTCTATCTAATGTTTCTTTATTCAATTTTTTTGCAGCCTCCTCCTCCCCTAAAGCCGCCCTAACCCTCTCCACTTATATTTAACATGAACATTTTGTAACTCTTATAATAGTGTTAATTTGTAAATTATATTCAGGTTTTTTTGTTACAACAACATATTAAATATAACAGTATTCAGTAATACTTAAAATAATTGTGTTTTATGGCATCCTCCTTCCATAAAGCCGTCCACTCCCTCTCTCTTTTATTGTCGACCCGAAACAATTTACATGATATTTTTACACATGCATAGGTGAACACATGACGCCTTTATGAAAGCAACTTGTCAAATATTCGTCATTTACTGTTGTTTTAAATAGTTACTGTAGTAGCTTCTGCACAGTAGGCAATATAGATCTTTTTTTTTTAATACCTCCATAGAGCTAGGCACATCACACGGTAGACATCGTTTGCTTACATGGAACCATCTTTGACATGTAGTGCACTCAACAGACTGATCCTGGTTATCTCTTGGTACGTCAGTCAACTCTCTCTTACAAATGTAACAAGTGTATAACATGTCACTTGAAGATTCCAGCAACCTTTTGAATAAAACAGTTCTATATATGTCTGCATTGAACTGACACTCAATATGGTTCTGTGATATCAGTTGTTCTATGAAGTATGTAATGAAAACTCCACAGTTGTAGTTATCAGTTTGAGCAGGGTTAATTAATTTACCTTGAAACCAGTTCTTTTTCAAAACACTTATGCTTGTTTGTGTGAGACTTGAGTAAAAGTGTAAAAAGTTACTGAAAATGGACTCAATTGTATTTACCTGAACAAAAGTCAATGCTGGATCTAACAAATAGAATGTTTGTTCCTGCACATTGGCATAACCTAAAACCCAATGTACATTATCAATATTTATAGGAAAGAATAATTTTGTAGCATCACCAATATTGTTTATTGATTTTTCCACCAACCAGTGTGAGCGTTCGAATGTTTGGCCTCCGACCAGTGCTAATGTTGCTAGATTGTCATGGAAAATAACACAAGTGCCTGTTGTATCCTTTTCCAGAAGCATATAGCCTATAGCTTCAATTACAGTGCTGTCTAACCAAGTTTGACCTCGTAGGCATTCAATATCATCTATATTCAAACAGCATTTTGAGCCATTACGATTTACAATTGTACATACCTGATAATTAATCCTAGGGTTCAACTGTGTGTAAAAATTTGGGTCTTTTATCAATCTATTTTTCATCACCAAACTTGAAATCTTGAGTTTACTACCCAAACATAGCCTAGACTGATAGTGAAAAATCATTGAAAATGCACAAGTTGAGATTACAATTACATATATTTTCAATGATCGTGACGGTATCCCATAGTGATAATCTTGTAGATAGACTCATTAGCTTTAATTACATACCATAAAATATATGTTTTTACGAAGCGTTTATGAGTTACGAGTTATTGCTGAGATGTCAACACCGGGTTAGCGATCGTTTTCTAAGTAAGTCTTTATTAATCAAACTGAGATTCGACACTATTAAATAGTCAACAGGTGTTAAGTAAAACTGTCAGAATGTGTATATTGTAAGTAAAAACTATTATTATTATTTTAAACTGGGTTTAGAACGTTTTTACTACCCAAACATAGCCTAGACTGATAGTGAAAAATCTTTGAAAATGCACAAGTTGAGATTACAATTACATATATTTTCAATAATCGTGACGGTATCCCATAGTGATAATCTTGTAGATAGACTCATTAGCTTTAATTACATACCATAAAATATATGTTTTTACGAAGCGTTTATGAGTTACGAGTTATTGCTGAGATGTCAACACCGGGTTGGCGATCGTTTTCTAAGCAAGTCTTTATTAATCGAATAGAGAAATTATACAGTATTACATGGTAAACCTGTGTCAGTTACACTGTCAGACAATGGATATTTTTAATATAAACTATTATTATTGGTTTAAACTCGGTTTCTAACGGTTTTTCTGCCCAAACTTAGCCTAGACTGATAGTGAAAAATCATTGAAAATGCACAAGTTGAGATTACAATTACATATATTTTCAATGATCGTGACGGTATCCCATAGTGATAATCTTGTAGATAGACTCATTAGCTTTAATTACATACCATAAAATATATGTTTTTACGAAGCGTTTATGAGTTACGAGTTATTGCTGAGATGTCAACACCGGGTTAGCGATCGTTTTCTAGGCAAGTCTTTATTAATCAAACTGAGATTCGACACTATTAAATAGTCAACAGGTGTTAGGGAAAACTGCCAGAATGTGTATATTGTAAGTAAAAACTATTATTATTATTTTAAACTGGGTTTAGAACGTATTTACTACCCAAACATAGCCTAGACTGATAGTGAAAAATCTTTGAAAATGCACAAGTTGAGATTACAATTACATATATTTTCAATAATCGTGACGGTATCCCATAGTGATAATCTTGTAGATAGACTCATTAGCTTTAATTACATACCATAAAATATATGTTTTTACGAAGCGTTTATGAGTTACGAGTTATTGCTGAGATGTCAACACCGGGTTGGCGATCGTTTTCTAAGCAAGTCTTTATTAATCGAATAGAGAAATTATACAGTATTACATGGTAAACCTGTGTCAGTTACACTGTCAGACAATGGATATTTTTAATATAAACTATTATTATTGGTTTAAACTCGGTTTCTAACGGTTTTTCTGCCCAAACTTAGCCTAGACTGATAGTGAAAAATCATTGAAAATGCACAAGTTGAGATTACAATTACATATATTTTCAATGATCGTGACGGTATCCCATAGTGATAATCTTGTAGATAGACTCATTAGCTTTAATTACATACCATAAAATATATGTTTTTACGAAGCGTTTATGAGTTACGAGTTATTGCTGAGATGTCAACACCGGGTTAGCGATCGTTTTCTAGGCAAGTCTTTATTAATCAAACTGAGATTCGACACTATTAAATAGTCAACAGGTGTTAGGGAAAACTGCCAGAATGTGTATATTGTAAGTAAAAACTATTATTATTATTTTAAACTGGGTTTAGAACGTTTTTACTACCCAAACATAGCCTAGACTGATAGTGAAAAATCTTTGAAAATGCACAAGTTGAGATTACAATTACATATATTTTCAATGATCGTGACGGTATCCCATAGTGATAATCTTGTAGATAGACTCATTAGCTTTAATTACATACCATAAAATATATGTTTTTACGAAGCGTTTATGAGTTACGAGTTATTGCTGAGATGTCAACACCGGGTTAGCGATCGTTTTCTAAGTAAGTCTTTATTAATCAAACTGAGATTCGACACTATTAAATAGTCAACAGGTGTTAAGTAAAACTGTCAGAATGTGTATATTGTAAGTAAAAACTATTATTATTATTTTAAACTGGGTTTAGAACGTTTTTACTACCCAAACATAGCCTAGACTGATAGTGAAAAATCTTTGAAAATGCACAAGTTGAGATTACAATTACATATATTTTCAATAATCGTGACGGTATCCCATAGTGATAATCTTGTAGATAGACTCATTAGCTTTAATTACATACCATAAAATATATGTTTTTACGAAGCGTTTATGAGTTACGAGTTATTGCTGAGATGTCAACACCGGGTTGGCAATCGTTTTCTAAGCAAGTCTTTATTAATCGAATAGAGAAATTATACAGTATTACATGGTAAACCTGTGTCAGTTACACTGTCAGACAATGGATATTTTTAATATAAACTATTATCATTGGTTTAAACTCGGTTTCTAACGGTTTTTCTGCCCAAACTTAGCCTAGACTGATAGTGAAAAATCATTGAAAATGCACAAGTTGAGATTACAATTACATATATTTTCAATGATCGTGACGGTATCCCATAGTGATAATCTTGTAGATAGACTCATTAGCTTTAATTACATACCATAAAATATATGTTTTTACGAAGCGTTTATGAGTTACGAGTTATTGCTGAGATGTCAACACCGGGTTAGCGATCGTTTTCTAGGCAAGTCTTTATTAATCAAACTGAGATTCGACACTATTAAATAGTCAACAGGTGTTAGGGAAAACTGCCAGAATGTGTATATTGTAAGTAAAAACTATTATTATTATTTTAAACTGGGTTTAGAACGTTTTTACTACCCAAACATAGCCTAGACTGATAGTGAAAAATCTTTGAAAATGCACAAGTTGAGATTACAATTACATATATTTTCAATGATCGTGACGGTATCCCATAGTGATAATCTTGTAGATAGACTCATTAGCTTTAATTACATACCATAAAATATATGTTTTTACGAAGCGTTTACGAGTTACGAGTTATTGCTGAGATGTCAACACCGGGTTGATGGATGTCTTAAAAACGAGTTTTTATTAATTTAACAGTATCGTGACGGTGTCACATAGCAATTAGGTTTTAGATAAACTAAACAGCTTTTGGTCCTAAATAAAATAAAATAGGTTTAATAATAAATAAAATAATATGTGTCTCAAATGTAATATAAATCATCTCTTTTTTGAGGTTAGATTTTCATATTGGCGGGAATTTGATGTCTGCAAAAAGGCGGTAATAATCGTTTTTGAGGTTATGTTGCATACTGATGTGGCTGCCATCTTGTTTGTTTCTGTCAGCTGGTCATGTGACGTCATTGTTTAAATACCCTGAACAATGAAGGAGATGTGATGTCATAGTTTAAATACCCTCTTTCTGGAGTTATGGATGATTCCTTGCCAGTTTCACACACATGCTTGTGTATCGGTTATCTCAGAAAAAGATTATAATGCAAAGTTAAGTCATGTAAAACTACAACCAACTAGCTTAGTGCTTAGTTCCTACACACACGAAAGAATTGTTCCTGTAGGAAAATTATTTGTTAATGTCAATCACAAGCGAAATATATAACAGTTGGAACTATATGTAGTTAGTAATGGTGCAAATCCATTATTAGGTAGAGATTGGATGCAAGCACTTCAGTTAATTATTAGTATTCCAAATAAAGTAAATAATGTCCAAACAGCTGTCTGTAGTGAAGTTGTAGTGAGTGGCTCGGCGGGCGCTCGTGACGTCTGCTCTGGCAGCAGAATAGACGGCACTAGTGCGCCGGCAGATGTGGCCAAAAGAGTAGTTACTAATGTAAACAAAGCAGGACTGTCACTTGAGTCAGACATAGCATTACAGAAAGCCAGCCCTGACTAATTAGTTAAGCAATTGTACAATGAATTTCCAAATGTTTTCACAGATAAATTAGGTTGTTTTAGGGGTGATCCAGTAAAACTTAAACTTAAACCTAATGCAACACCAAGGTATCATAAACCTAGAACCTTATCATTCACTCTTAAAGACAAAGTAGAATCCAAACTAGCCCGTTTGGAAACTAAAGGTATTATTTCAGCTGTAAATACAAGTCAATGGGCTACGCCCATTGTTCCAGTTTTAAAAACTAATGGTCAAATAAGATTGTGTGGAGACTTTAAAGTATCACTCAATCCCTTCTTAGAAGTTGATAGGCACCCTTCACCTAAGATTGAAGAATTATTTCTAGCTTATAAAATGGCAAAAGATTTAAAAAAATAGATCCCTCCCAAGCGTATCAACAGTTGAGGCTAGATGAAGACAGTAAAAAGTACTGTACCACTAGTACCCATAAGGGGTTGTTTGTATACAATCGATTATGTTATGGTATATCATCTGCTCCTGGTATTTTCCAAAGAACAATGGAGCAAACCTTGCAGGGAATACCTGGTGTAACAGTATTCCTAGATGACATTCTTCGAACAGGACAAAATGACTCTGAACATATCAGTAGGTTAAAATTAGTTTACAAACGATTGCAAGATAGTGGGTTCACAGTCAGTAAAAATAAGTGTAGATTATTTTGTGAACGTCTAGAATATCTAGTGTTTGTAATAAGCAAACATGGCTTAGAAAACTTCTCAAAACAAAGTCAAGGCGATTTTGAAAGCGCCGGAACCAAAAGATGTAACTCAATTGAAAGCTTTTTTAGGCTTAGTAAACTATTATGCCCGGTTCATACCAAGAATTTAAACTATACTAACTCCTATGTACATGTTATTAAGAAAAGACACAGAATTTGTATGGAATCTAGCTTGTAAGAAAGCGTTCAATGAAGTTAAACAGAAACTAGTGTCAGCTCAAGTGTTAGCTCATTATGATCCTAAGTTAAAGTTAACCTTAGCTTGTGATGCCAGCGCTTATGGTACAGCGGCTGTTCTTAGCCAAATCCAAACAGACGAAACTGAAAGGCCTATCGTCTTTACAAGTAGAGTGTTAAATGATGCGGAAAAAAGGTATTCTCAGATTGATAAGGAAGCTCTTAGTATAGTGTATGGAGTAAAGAAGTTTAACCAATACCTATACGGTAACCACTTTTTATTAAAAACAGACCACAAACCACTGGTTGCGATTGTTGGACCTAAACAAGGTCTACCAGCTTTTGCTGCCAGTAGGCTGCAACGCGATGCATTGTTTCTATCTGGTTACCAATATGACATATCTTATGTAAAATCCCAATGTCACGGCAAAGCCAATGGACTTTCTCGTTTACCTGTAAATAATGCTGTAAATGATGAAATCACGGATAATGACCTAAATGTAAATGTAACGGGGACATATTTGTAATGTTTTGTTGAAAATGACATTCCACTAAGTTACGTTGATATTAAGAAAGAATCAGCACTAGATCCTATATTAAATAAAGTTATAGGTTATGTAAAATTTGGATAGCCAAATGGAAGTGACAACAACTTAAATCCATTTATTGTACGACAATCACAGTTAACTCTTGAACAGGGGATTCTTATGTGGGGTTATCGAATTGTTATTCCTAAGAAATTTAGACCGCACATATTGCAGGAGTTACATAATAGCCATATAGGCATAGTAAGAATGAAAGCACTAGCCAGATCGTATGTATGGTGGCCTAACATTGATGCAGATAACGAGCATATTGCTAATAACTGTGCCTCATGCCTGAAGGAACGCATAACAACAGCTAAATCATTTTTACACGTGTGGAACGTACCAGATAGGGCATGGTCACGCATTCATATAGACTTTTTCGGGCCGTTTCAATCTAAGTTATTTTTCGTAGTGAAAGACGCATTTTCCAAGTGGCTGGAAGTGTTACCCGTTCCTTCAACCAAGCAAAATACACCATGTCTCACCTGAGGGATGTATTTGCTAGATTTGGTTTAGTTGACCATGTAGTAAGTGATAATGGACCACCTTTTACAAGCATTGAATTTAACACATTTTTACAGAAGAATGGAATCAAACAAACATTTTCCCCATCTTACAATCCTAAGTCTAATGGGCTAGCAGAAAATGCAGTCAGAACAGTAAAGCAAAAACTTAAAATTGCCCTTTAGGATTCATCAGATTTGAACTTAGCTCTGACTAATTTTTTATTTACATACCAAAACACTGTACATTCAACAACAAATCAAACACCAGCCCAGTTGTTATTGGGTAGATCATTAAGTCAAGGTTAGATTTAATTGGACCTAATTTGAAAGATGGTATCCAACCAAAACAAGCAAGTTTCTAACTATGGTGGTGTTAAGACACGTCTATTAGCTATAAATCAACTTGTGTTAGCAAAAGATTATAGGGGGAGGGATAAATGGATTGAAGCTACTGTAATTTCACAATTAAGTCCTGTAACCTATGTAGTTGAACTAGAGTCAGGTATTAAATGGAAGCGGCACATAGACCAGTTAATTGCTTTGCAAACTAAGATAGCGTTAGGCGCATCAGAGCCAGGTATAGACACAGAGACGGTCAAATTGCAAGAGCGCGATTTGGCATCACCGCCCCTAGATAGAAATTTGACAACAGTGTCAAATGCTCCAGGGACAAAGTCGCCGGCCACGAACATGGACGAAGGTGGCCGAGTCCGAACGAGCCCAGTCGGGCAGCCAAAAACACCGACCTTGTCAAAGGTCACCTAGCGGTAACCCAAACACTAGCGGAGCGGGGTCGTTGGCCTCGCCACCAAATGTAAACAATTCACCAACTGTTAACAGACAGACGCCTATTAGACGTTACCCCGTACGGGAGCGTAAACCAGTAATCAGACTTGACTTATGAATAATTACCCTGATGTGACATGTATATAGATATGCTTATTATTCATATGTTAATGTATTTCCAAGGTTTATGAGTTCATGTGTGAATATTTAACTTGTGTTATTTTGAGTTTAATTTCAATTGATCTTTGCTCATGGATAAGTTAAATTAAATTGTTTTGTTTATCAATTCTCATTCTTATGTAACTCATTGTTTAACTACCGTGATAATAAATTAAATGTTCTAATATTGTTATTTGTATTTTGAAAAATTAAATTATTGGTCATCAATGTTATTGCAAACTTAGGAGGGGAGGATTGTACCATATTCTGATAATTATACAACCATTTATATTATTGTACGTTTAAGTTGGTAGCATGTGAAATCATCCGATGTCTCCTTTGTTTGAATAAATGCACTCATGGCTTCCCTCTGACGTCACACATCACGCCACCCATGCATACCTGCTCAGCATAATCCCCACTCCTACCTCTCTCAGTCTACTGCCATGGTTCAACCGACCTAGACCTACCCACCTCCGTGTGCCCTCTAAGCAATTATCATGTACATAATGTCTTATTCTTTACCCCTCCAAAAACGCCCTAAGGATAGTACACCCTCCATTGGGGTCAGTCAATTAAACGTTACCTAACAACAGTGACAAAAATAGTCCAAATATGTTTTAACAGATTAAAAGTGATCAAAATGCATCTTTTCTATATCAAGTGGTATTTATAATGAAACTAAAATGAGTAAATATGTTATTCAAAATGTGTTCTTGTGTACAATTGTCAGATATTGTAGCCAATATTAAAATACACAAATGAGAAACAGCAAAAATTTATGTGTTGAGATTTAGTGATAAAGTACACTTATTTTTTTAGGGAAACGATAGCAAGAGTCACTGGAGGAATGAAGGTCAAAGCAGACAGAGATGAAGCTTCCCCATACGCTGCCATGTTGGCTGCCCAGGTTGGTAACTTTCAGGATAAATAGTAGGCCTAACGTACATACTTGCATTTTCAAGCGGATATAAGTAAGAGTTTTATCTTGTGTATTAATGTTTGTTGCTAAAAAATATACAATTAAAACCAAATATATTATTACATGTAATAGGACTAATAACCTTTAATTGAACCTTGAAGTTTGAGAATAAATTAGTTTGACATCAAAGTGAAAGCACCACTTCAGGCACCATGTCACAAATTTGGGCGGGCTCAAAGCACAGGGAACCACGGCCGCGGGCATTTGGGTGTGACTGTTTGAAATGCCACTAAACTTTTTTTGTGCTCATCACCTTAAATGCTGTGTATGTCAACAACACACTTTTAAGTTATTAAAGCCCTATATACTGTAGTTTAATAAAATGAATCATGTTTTAAACGCTTTTAAACTATACCTTGTAAATGCTTCTTCCCAAATTGTAGAAGTAATTATATGATTCAATAGAACCTGACAGTATATTGACCTAGTGTAACACCTGTTGATAAACCAACAATAATTATTAGGATTATCTCCCGTTACCAATATATCAACAACAATTAAATAAATTTGTTCCGATTAAATAATTACTGTCCATGCCAAATCAACATAAGGATTATGTTCACTATTTCAGATTCAGATTTTCACCCTGCTTCAGCTTCACCGGGAATGTACAAACGGCTTTCATGTTGAAATCTTCAAAAACATATTAGTCTCATACCACACTCCTTGAAACCCAACTCATGCCAGTTCCATTTTATACTAAAAGTACTTAGATATTTATATTTTGCCCAATAGTAAAATGTGAAGTTTTGTGTTTTAGGATGTAGCAGAGAAGTGCAAGAGTCTGGGCATCACCGCCCTGCACATCAAGCTGAGAGCGACTGGAGGCAACAAGACCAAGACCCCTGGCCCAGGAGCCCAGTCTGCCCTGCGGGCACTCGCTCGTTCCAACATGAAGATTGGCCGCATTGAAGATGTTACACCCATCCCCTCCGACTCCACCAGAAGGAAGGGTGGTCGCCGTGGTAGGAGGTTGTAATTGCCAAGAATTTTAACCTGGTTTTGTTATATTACATCTTTAATAAATAAAGTCTTGGTAATTCATTTTTATGCCTCTTATGTTTTCCTTTCTAGTTTGCTTGTGGCTTTAAAACATAAACTGCTAAAAATTCATTTATCAGACAGTGGTTCCCCTGTGTTGTCATGAAACTACTTAAACCTCCGAGCGTACGGCGATAATCAGGTTAATGACTTATACAAATAATTATGTTTTTCATAAATCACATTTTGACTATAAAGCGATTAATGCTGTTTCTGCCAATTTGTTCAACCTTAAAAATGTATCATTTATTATTTTCCTCAATATTTGTGCATAGGTGTATCGACATAATGATCAATGCCGCCTAGACGAGCATTTAAAACTAATTCAGTGCTACCACCTGTTTTTGATAAAACAAAAACTAACCCAATACAATTTTTTTACCCACAACAATGGTTTTTGCCATTTTGTAAACAATACAAGGTGGAATCGACTTAGCGGGTATTTCCATTCAAATATTTTGTTATCGTTCTGTGTCTATCTACGCCAGTGGCATTTTTTTAACGTTTTGATAGGGAACGGTTCAAACCCTGGTCTTGTTACCAGCCCCGCCACATGGGGGGCTACTGGTACTACTGTCCCCGGGCCCAGGCCCTGTGGCCCGCAAATATGGTAAAATATTACAGACTTTTATTGCTTTAAATGGTAAAAGTTTTACAAGTTATTTTCTATTTACCGTTTATTGTAGGACCAATGAAAAAAAAAAATGTATCATTTTAACATTAGAAAATCTATACGGTATGAAGACTGATTATTTAACAAGGTTTGCCGCTTTTTAGTGAATTTCCCCTATAGAGAAGCTATTACCGTAGGTCTTATGGTAAGACATAAGCCCGAGTTCATGATAACTTTGTTTTGAGGTCCCCAGATGCTAAAAACACTGATCGTTCAAATTTATATAAATGTGTGTCCGTGAATGCGATAACTTGAGTAAAAAATGTCCGATTTCGATAAAATTTGGCTCAAATGTGTAAAGTGACATTCATGACTTAAGTTCGAAACAAGAAAAATCGGACGATGGGAGAGGGGTTCATGGGGTTTCAAAATTTTATAAAAATCAGTGTTTTGCACTTTCGCCCTGAAATTTGTACACAATTTTTGTTTTCACCATTTTATAGAGCTTAAAAAAACAAATAATACAGTATTTTGAATAATTAACCTAGGTTAAGTGGTTGCGGAGAAAATCCAAAAAACGTGTCCATAACATCTCCCATGTTAATTTTATGGGAAAATGGTTTTTAGCTTTTCCTCAATAAATCTTTCTGTAAACTTCACATTTGCTTTTACCAATCAGTTTAGCTCTACAAAACAATCATTTTGGTGTTTAAGTTGTGATTCTACCAACCGTTGCCGAGATATTCAAAGTGCTAAACACAGTACATTGTCCAATGTTATCCTTATGGATAATATTTAAAATTCGATATCTCGATTATTTATCAACGTATATTGATGAAACTTGGTATGTGGCTTCACCTAGTACTGGTAAATTGATATTTTCACAAAAAATTATTTTTTGTTGATTATCCCCGTAGCAGCAAACCTGCATACTCAGCCATAATGTTATTCTTATGGAGAATAAGTAAAGTTTTATATCTGCTGTAATTTATGAACTTAAATTATTAAAACTTGTATGTAGCTTCACCTGGTTGAATTATATTGATAATTGCTTAAAAACATATTTCTTATCTTTCTCGTTGCAGCAAACCTGCGTACTCAGCCCTAATGTTATTCTTATGGAGAATAAATAAAATGCTATATATCACTTATTTATATATGTATTTTTATGAATTTGATAAATGGCTTTATGTGGTAGTAAGAAACATGCATGCATTGGAAATTCGCTGAGTACGCAGGTTTTCTGCGACGGTATTTTTGTCTGTTGCATCACAGAGTAAGCAATGCACTCTGCTACTGAATTCTCTGGCAAGGATGTCGCCTGCTGCGATGTCGCGGAGGGCCTTAATCTTATCTCCCTGTCCCGCCAGTGAGTCATACGCGCGCACATGCACACACCACCGAAGTGACAGCGACGCTCATCCCGCGTCGCATCATCTTCACACTACAACATCACGCATACGCCAGACTCGCCCCTCTCCCCCTCCACATGCTCCACACCACTCCTGTCACTACTAGTCACTTCCACTATTGAATCAGTGTCGATTCTGTCATTTTACAAAGAATGGTTTGGCTCTGATTTATTTAAAATATCGTGTGTGGCGATCTGTTCTTTGTTTTGTGTTTTTTTTTAAATAATATTTTTAATGGATTAGAATAGTACGTAATTGTTCAAAAATTATAATGTCATATAAACACAAATCTGTAGCAACGAAAAGGAAAGAGAAGTCAGAGCGAGAAGCTGAGACAAAACGTTAACAAATTACAAAGTTTTTTTATAAAGCAGAAAGTAGATAAAAGGAATAGATTGGAAGTTCCGTCAACCTCTGCTGACCAAAATATTGTATACAGCAAAGATATTTATGTTAAAATTTGTTTATCTGTCCTGCTGTTTATGAGCCAGATTTGGTCCGCGACGGGTTACTGGTATATTTTTATTCAGTTAAATTAATTTTACTAGTTAAAATTGGCAATGTTATGGAGGGGCAATTGCAATTGGCAATTGTTAAAGTTGTGGAGGGGGGGAGTCATTAAATGCTGTTTTGATAAGTTAGGGGAGGGGGCCCTGCTTGTTACTATCTAAGGTCTAAAGCACCATTATATAGCCAAATGACAAATGGCAGCTAGTTTGAGTTTCGAACTTTCTCAAATGTTATGGGTTATACTGACCTACTGCCGCTAGAAGGTTCAACCATATAAGATTATTAATGTTTATAATGTGATCTTTCAATTGATGTTCGTTTGAAACATGAAACTAACCCAACTTCATGTTCGTTTTCAATGCTTTACAGCTGTTTAAAACGTTCGCTACCGAGCTACGCATATTTGCGTCTGGTCTGGTCACTCCCACAGACCAAAAGAAATAATCTGAACGTTGCAAACAGACCGGGAGCTACAGGAGTAACATTAACAACAGATCACGAGAGAAATTGGGTTTAAATGGACTAATTCACTTCATAATAACAGGGTGTCTACCGGTCACGGAAGTCACCGAAAGTCACGGATTTTGACGCTTAAGTCACGGAAATATATCCAAGTCAAAATTAAATAATTACGAGAGTGAATAATTTATTATCAATTAATCATCGACGTTCACCCTAGTGCCTGGGACTTCACGATTTTACCAATTTAAACTGATGATTGTAGTATCAGTTGTCTGCGTTTTGACGGGACAAAATAATTGTACCCGTCTATGTCTTATGTGCTGGTGTCTCACCAAAGCCGCAGCTCGTCAGTAACTTACTTAATTACTCTGCAAAACTCTTAATTACTCTGAGTGAAATAAACTCTGCAACGTAAAAAGCCGGGTAGACGTTAGGATCCTGGTGCCTGGTTTAAGAAACCAGGGCGTTTGGGCAGATTTGTTTACTTTAGCGCCAATCAACAGTTGCCCAGACTGTTACGTCAGAAGACTGTTTTTACGGACAGGCACCACGAGCGCTAGTGAAGCAGACCATATCCTGCGCGATCGCAATATTATACCGCCCTACCTGCCTACCTGATACGATATTTCGCCATCTAACAACTCTCGTCGTTGAGTGGTAAGATATGAAGGTAACGAGAGAGTTAACGCTTGCCAGAAAAAAAAGTATTGTTTAAGCATTAGATTACTTGGTAGTAAAAATCAAATTATTAAATATAATTACCACCGGAGATGTAATTATAATTAATTATTGACATCTTTTATGATGTCCTAACATAATGTTGACCACAACAGTTATCGTTGGAAGTAGAGATGGCAAAATTGCTCAATATATCAAAAAATCGATACATCGAAACAAAAGTATCGATACTCAAAATGTATCGGACATAAAATATACATATATCGAGATCCGATATATCGAAGTGTGTTAGACAGCACAAAACCACTATTTGCAAGCATACAACAATGCAATCATCGTGACTGTACTGTAATAACCTAAGTTGTGGCTGAAAGAATAAGGATTCTGCATAAAAAGATGGTGCACTCAGTAAATTCAAAATAAGTATCTGTGCAAATTTCAAAAAGCTATTATTAAATCGTAGAAAAAATACGATTAAGAGTGATAGTGTAGGAAAATAAAAAGATAAATTTTGTATAACGTTTATTTATATTAAACATGACTTGGTGTTGAAGTTTACTAAAAAGAGAAGCCTATTCACCTAGGTTCCCCGGTGGAGGAGTGGAGAGAAAAATCAGTATTGCCAATTATGTATGAAAAAGCATGAGGGATTGCGTTCCTTGAGAAGTGCACTGAGGCATAAATAAACACTCAGAAGTTATTTGCCAATGATAAAATCCATGATTTGGAAATTATTAATAAGCTATAATATAAAATAATCCATTTTAATAGAAAATAATGATAATTTTGAATTGGTAAATCCAGCTCAATTATTAGGAAAATAAATCCGATATATCATAAGAAAAAAATTGATTTTTCCGATTATATCGAAACAAGAACATCGATTGCAGTGTATATTGATATATTGGGGGTAAAATATCGATTGTTCCGATACATCGATTTATCGTTGCCATCCCTAGTTGGAAGAACTGAACAGTATTGAGAGCGAATCGGTATTTGGAACAGACTCCCACTTTAGGATTCAATTTACAGGGTGTTTCAAAAAAGAATCATCCGATTTTAAAGGTTTATAATTTCAAAACTAATGATCATATGGACATGAGGTTAATTTCATATTAAAGGACAACTAATAAAGTTTTTTTACATACCATTTACAGGTGCTCAATATGGCCCCCTTTAGATGCACAGCATATGTCTATACGATATTCAAATTCGTCCCACACCTTAGCTAGCATATCTTGAGTGATGGATTCGATGGCTGCTCTAATGCGGTTCTTCAGTTCAACCAATGTTGTTGGAAGGGGAGGGATATAAACATTGTCTTTTACAAACCCCCACAAAAATAAATCACAAACAGTAAGGTCCGGTGACCTTGGAGGCCAGTGACTTAACGCGGAATCATTAGGTCCCTTTTTCTTTGCTGAGAACACTGTTACGGGAATAACATATCTCGATATGTTAGAAAACTATCTCTTCCCTCAATTGGAAACAGATTCTGATGACTTCATATACCAACAGGACGGTGCCCCACCACACTGGAATCTTCATGTGAGAGAGTTTTTAAATGGTAGGCTTCCTCAAAGATGGATCGGCCGTACTGGACCTAGTGATTCCGCGTTAAGTCACTGGCCTCCAAGGTCACCGGACCTTACTGTTTGTGATTTCTTTTTGTGGGGGTTTGTAAAAGACAATGTTTATATCCCTCCCCTTCCAACAACATTGGTTGAACTGAAGAACCGCATTAGAGCAGCCATCGAATCCATCACTCAAGATATGCTAGCTAAGGTGTGGGACGAATTTGAATATCGTATAGACATATGCTGTGCATCTAAAGGGGGCCATATTGAGCACCTGTAAATGGTATGTAAAAAAACTTTATTAGTTGTCCTTTAATATGAAATCAACCTCATGCCCATATGATCATTAGTTTTGAAATTATAAACCTTTAAAATCGGATGATTCTTTTTGAAACACCCTGTATTTAATTTTAAAACAAATATTTTACTGTTATTGTGTAACGGAAAACTTTTTAAACATTGTGAGTGTTTGAAGAATTTAAGAGAGCTAATTTTAAAATATATGAAAAAGTTTTGTGATTAATTAATACAAAATATACTAATAAGATTATAATTTGGTAGTCTGTTCGTTGATCGTTTTATTGAGTTTGAACTTCTAAGCGATTAGTTCAGCAGTTGTTGTTCGCACGTGATCGTGATCGTGTGATTGTCACTGACGTCACTGTTAGTCTCGCGTGTGAATGTGAGTTACTTAGTATCACTGATTTGTAGTTTTATGATTTAGTGGCTAGGCCTAAGAAAAAAGTGGAAATGTTTATTTTAATCTCAAAATGCCTAGGAAGTGTCAGTTTCAAGATACTTGGATAGAAGAAAACCAGTGGTGTAAGTGGCTTAGAAAAAAGGACAAGTTCACAGCATTTTTGTTTTTGTAAAAAAATTTGATTTTTCCCACTCCGGAATAACTGCCATAAAATCTCACGAAAAGAAAAAAAACGCATGCGGTTTGTTTCTAATATACACAGTAATAATCAGTTGACCTTGCATGCATTCAGCCCAGAAGTTCCTTCTACCTCAGCACAAATAGACCTGCAATACAGCAGCCAACATTTAAATGTAGGCCTATGTCAAAGTTCTAGTTCAATGCAAGAAGGCCAAGCCCTACAATCCAGCAGCCAGGACTGCAGTATGCCTATAGTAGAATCCTCCACAAATAGGCCTAAGTCAGGGATTGAAAGTTTTTTAGTAAAAGATAACATAACCAAGAGTGACACTTTGTGGTCAGCTTTTTGTGTGACTAATCATGTCCTGCAAATATTGAGAGAGAACTAAAAAAGTTTTTAAAGTTTTAAATAGGAATTAGTTTTGTTTTCTCTGGTGTAGTTGGAGCATAGTTAAAAAATTGAAAACTGTTATTAGTATGCCTATAAAATATATTTCAATTAGTGTTTGAATTAGGCCTAGTGTTTTTTATATGAACCAATATTTATTGTGCTTGTGTTTTTGTTCACAACATGGAACGGATACAAGGTATGTGGGTCACTTGTGCATTAAGGAAGATCCACTGCAATGAAATATCCCTTAACTTTTTTTCTATGTAATTTTATATTTAGGGTAGACCCTAAAATTGTTGGGTTGATTTCAT
This sequence comes from Allygus modestus, assembly GCA_963675035.1. Lineage (NCBI taxonomy): Eukaryota > Metazoa > Arthropoda > Insecta > Hemiptera > Cicadellidae > Allygus > Allygus modestus. The sequence continues at coordinate 235,457,719 of OY776111.1, read as the reverse complement.
ATTAATGTTTACTAAACTAGGCTACTGAATATATAATCACAGCGGTTGTTATTAGGTTGAAGTTTTGTACCATCGTGAGCTATATTCAATTTTTTCAGTACCAAGTACTTTTATGTCTATAGTCACTATTATTTTTTACTAAGAAAAAATACCCCCGTCGCAGCAAACCTGCGTACTCAGCGAATTTCCAATGCCTAATATATGTCTTAATACCACATAAAGCCGCATACCAAGTTTCATAAAAATATAATCACATATAAGCGATTTTAATTATTCACCATAAGAATAACATTGGTAATGAGTACGTAGGTTTGCTGAAACAAGGAACACAAACAATTGGTTTTTATGCAAATATAAATAGAATTTAACTAGGCGAAGCCACATACCAAGTTTCATCAATATTAAATCATAAATAAGCGCTATATAACATTCTAGTTATTCTCCATAAGAATAACATGGGGGCTGAGAAAGCAGGTTTGCTGCAACAAGGAACAAAAAAATGGGTTTTTATATAATTATTAATATAACTCAACCAAGTGAAGCTACATACCAAGTTTTATTAATTTATGTTCATAATTAAGGGAGTCATTACATTTGACTTATTCTCCATAAGAATAACATGGGGCTGAGTACGCAGGTTTGGTGCTACGGGAATAATCAACAAAAAATCAATTTGTTGTGCAAATATCAATAAACCAGAACTACGTGAAGCCACATACCAAGTTTCATCAACATACATTCATAAATAATCGAGATATCAAATTTTATTTATTCTCCATAAGGATAACATTGGACAACGTACTGTGTTTAGCGTTTTGAATATCTCTGCAACGGTTAGGCGTAGAATCACAATTTAAACACCAAAATGATTGCTTTGTGGAACTGAACAGATTGGTGAAAGCAAATGTGAAGTTTATATTAAAATAAACTGAGGAAAAGCCAAAAACCTTTTTCCCATAATATTAACATGGGAGATTTTATGAGTAGGTTTTTTGGATTTTCTCCGCAACCATTTAACCTAGGTTAATAATTCAAAATACTATATTATTTGCTTTTTAAGCTCTATAACATGGTCAAAACCAAAATTAAGTTTAAAAAATTGTAGGGTGAAAAATGCAAAAAACTGATTTTTGGAAAATTTAAAACCCCCATAAGCCCCCCTTCCCAGGGTCCGATTTTTCTGGTTTTCGAACTTAAAAGTCATGAATGTCATTTTACACATTTGAGCCAAATTTCATCAAAATCGGATGTTTTTTACTTAAGTTATCGTGTTAACGGACACACACACACACATATATATATATATATATATATATATATATATAAATTTGAACGAATAGTGTTTTTGGCATCTGGGGACCTTAAAACAAAAAGTTATTATGGTCTCGGGCTGAAGTCTTACCATGAGACCTACAGTAATAGCTTCTTCCCTATAGGGGAAATTCGCTAAAATAAAATTTTGATTAAAATTTTTGTCGTACCAAAAAATGTAGGAAATATATAATGTGTAAATAAAACTTGTGAAATAATTTTTTGCAACATTTTATGGAAAAATAACAGAAATTTGTTGACAGATATATCCGTCAATGGTCCTTTAACAAAGTAAGGAAAAAGGGATATATCCGTCAATGGTCCTCTACAAAAGTAAGAGAAGACGGATATATCCGTTCTACGTCCGGAAACTTCAAAATAACTTTTGTTTTTAAGGAAGTTTAAATGAAACAATGTTTTATATAGACTTTTTGTGTATTTTATATAAAATTTGTCATTATAAAAACCATTCATTAATCCTTACTTTGTAAAATAAAAATAAAATATAGCCTATTGTTGTATAAAAAGTTACAAATAAAACAGTAAGTTTGTAATAAAATGTATATATAATGTAATGTAATCTATTATTTACACTAAAATACAGCTGACAATGAACTCATTTTTGTCGTCTATATCATTGCAAACATACCGCAGTAAAATTCCCTACAGCTAAAGGAGTCTTGATAACAGGCCATAATATTTTTATAGGTTTCCCTAACTAATGTTGGTTATAGTAACATGGTATTTTACTAAAAAAGTAAGATTAAATGTGTTATATTGGTTTTATAAAACACGACGGATATATCCGTTAAAAGTCCTGAACACGAAAAACCACTTACAGATATATCCGTCTTTTGACCCGCTAGAGATAAAAACATAGACGGATATATCCGTCAGTGGTCCTGGAAGGGTTAATGATTAAAGTCACCAAAAGACCCCAAAAAGTTCCCGATATTTATTTAGGGAGCTGGTAGACACCCTGTAATAACCTAAAATGCATTTGTAATCCATAACAATTGTTTTTATTTTACTTTGAGCAATTTTAAAAACCTTGCATATATGTGTCGGTCAGTCTATACAATGGAAAATAGTAAAAAATATTGTATTTTTGTTCATTAGACCGACCGACGCACATTTGCGTTGTTGTAAATTTGACCATTTGTAGGCCTATTCCGTTTAATTGTTAATGTTCTGCACAGTAATCAAACAAACACCACTAAAGCACGTCCAAAAACTGAAAGGTTAGCCACATGGACACAGTTGTACAGTGATGCATTGAAAATGACAATGTAAACAACAGTTCTGCCAATTGCGATGTGACCGTCACCAATCGTCATACCCAGACCAAGCAACGCGCAAGTGCGTCAGATATCCCTACAGACTGATACAAAGAGATCAAGGCTTTAAAATAGACCGTTGATAAGAAATACACATTTGAATAACAATGGGACACTGACGCAAATGCGCATCAGTCTATTTCAATGTGACCAGCCGACGCAAATATGCGTCGGTGGTCTGTCGGGAGAAACAACTCGACGCACAGCTGCGTTGCTGGTCTTTGTGAATGACAAATTCCATATAATTGCGGTAGCGAACGTGTTAACAAAAATATGACATGATACAGCGACTGTTGCTGTATTGGCACTGATGGACCAAATTTAACTAATTTGACTTAAAATATTATTGGGAAAGAAATAAAATCTTAATGATGTTATCTATTTTTATTAAATACTGCTATGTAGAGTTTCCCAGGGGGAAAAATAATTTCTTGTCCTATTCCATTTTTATTAGGTATATAAATGTTTGAAAATAACACAAACTACCATAAAGTTATGTTGAACTAACTTGAGTTAAATCATCAAAACTAAATACACTGAATTAAAAAATCTTAAAAATCGTAAAGCTATAATTTTTAGTGCAACCCCTTAAAAATGCTCAAAATTATACTCCACGGCATTTTTAAGTACAATAACAAATCCCAAACCACATGAGGTAAAAATAAAAGTAGTAGTTTTCATCACAAGGGGCAAAATTGGTTGTTTTTGATGCGCAATCGGTGAAGGCGAGCTTGGAAAAACGATTAAGCACCAAAAACACACTTTTTCTCCATGTGTTGAACAACTTTTTTGATCAAACTGCCCATATATATCTTTGAAAATTTGAACAAAAAATTAGGTGATCTGTATCGTTTTGGTAGTTTAGATAGGTTAACTTTACAATATTTATATTTATTACAAACAAATATCGACTTTAATTTTGTCAACGTGTTTCTTACCTTTGAAATACACAAACGTAAAAAGGAACAATAACAATCTTTGAGGTTAGCGCACTGAAAAAACCCCACAGCTGATTTTCGGTGCGCTATTTTAAGGTATGAGAAAATGTGATTTTACGGATTAATTACAGACCCAAGAACAGCTGCTTTTCGTGCCGTATGATAACAAAAGTTTTATCCCTCTGAGGAATAGAACCTCAGAAGACCTATCACAAAACTAGGTTTTTTAAATCCTAAAATGGTCATGCAACTATTTATTCCATGTGGAATGACCATGTGGCTTGGGTCACTGTTACAGGGAAGACTTACTGTCTACAAACATGTAGACCAAGGTGAAAGCCATGTAATGGATAACCAGAGAACCTCCTACATGATATGAAAACTACATTTGCTGTCGACATCCAAGCTGGTCTAGACTAGTCTGAAAGTCATTCTGGGATCTGCCCGACCTTGAGGAAATTTGGCATGTGATTTGTGGAAGGAACAAAAACAATGTATGATTGAGGTATTTAATAAACTAACCTAGCCTAACCACTGGACGTGCTGTCAAATTTGCAACTCCACATAATAACAACGTACCAAATTTTGAAGAAGCCATTTCGTCCAAAAGGAAAAATCTTATTCCTTAACCCGTCACAGGTTAACCTGCGTACTCAGTGAATTTCAAATGCATAATGTGTACCTCACTTCTAACTAGATGAAGCCACAATTTGTATAAACATATATTAAATAATATGAGAGGTATAACATTTAATTTATTTATTCTCCATAAGAATAGCATCAGGGCTGTGTACCCATGTTTGTTGCATCAACAAAGAAAAAAGGGATTTTATACAAATATCAATATAACTCAACCAGGTAAAGCCATATACCAAGTTTTATTAATTTATGTATTACTTGTAAATAAATATGTATATGGATTTAAAGTAAATAATTCAGAGATCAAAATATTGTGTACAATAACAAACTATTTTCAAAAAGGCGAATAAGACAGGGGCAAAAAAATGCAAAATATCCTGCATCATGACAACTATGGAAGAATTAGGTACATATTTATAATGCTTTTAAAAACGTCCCCAGCAATGTTCTGAATCACAAGCCAAAATATAATTCAAACGTATTATTTAACCCCATAGCAGAGATCGAGACCAACAGTGGACATATGAAAAGAGGTCAAGGTCGACAGTTGGGGATAGGATCAAAACCCTTGTCCCGTCTCAGTCAAAGTCTAATCGCCGGCCGGCTTGTGCGTGTATGTAATTTATGTGAAGTAAGTGTCAAATATCGTGTAGTATTATGTTCAACTGTTTTAATGTTTACATTTAAAAATTTTGACGAAATCTGTAATGAATCACGGATGTTTTTGTGTGACCAGAAGATGGAATTTTGAGTTCCGAAACATGTCATCATAATACAGGTGACAGGATCAATTTTGAACTGTTTGGGTTGAAAAGGTATGTAAACACGGTTTTAATGAATAAGACAACATTAATCTAGAATCACAACTACTGATTTATTAGTCATATAATTAATTATACATATAATTGGACGGAACATAGTATCATAAAAATATATATTTACAGATTTTATGTAAAATTTCTTCTGAAAATACTAATATTTTTTGTATATGTTTTAAAACTATGTAAAAAATTACATATCAGGATACAACAAACTTTTCAGACTCAAGGACTATGGCTGGTGCAAGTAGCTACAAGGTTTGGCCTCTCGTTTTGACACAAAATGTAAAAACTTAGTTAGATATGTCAAAGTAATAACACTCAACATAACCGAACAACCAATTGTGTTGACAGACATACACTTGGCTGTATGAGAGTGAATAACAGTTGGAGTTACAGGTTTTTCATTCGTGACCAAACAATGAACCGAGCAAATCTCAAGCCGGTTATGATTTAAAAAATATACATAACACAATGCTAGAAATATAATGTTAACTGTACATGATAAAACTAGTGAAATAAATAGCTTTAGTATTGAATAGCAAGTATTGAATTCAGGTAGAGCATAAGGTCTCATCCTCATATTGGATCTGAAGGGTGATTGTTAAGGATCAAATACCAGCAGGGTTAATTATTTCCAATTTAAAATTGAATTGACAATTCTGGTAATCTCCTGCTGCAAGCTTTAACTTGTTACACAGTTTATCCATTGCAAATAGTAATAAGGGGCTAGGTTTTTTTCCAAAGAAATTAAACATGTTACACTTTCAAGTTCATAGATATATTTTATTATTACAAAGTCTAAATTTAAACTAGCGTATTTCTTAAAAAATGAAATATTAATGTTATATATAAGCATAATTATCTTTAAATACTACATGTCATTTACACATCTCTAATATCATGATCTTTTAAACTCGCATCATAAAATCAGGCATAAAGTAGAACTCGCCTCAGCCATGAGAGAATTCTTCATTTAATTTATTAGCAAAGTTAAACATTAATGTTTTTAAGTGTACTCTAATTATATCATGGTAAATTTACTTATGTGTACATTTATTCCCAGTGAAATGGACAAATGTTCATTTAAGGGCTTGACCAGAAAATAAAGACACCATTTTTGTATGTTTTTTTTTTAAATCCCTCCACCATATAAATTGTAGCCTCAGGGACTGATGTATCGGATTTAATATTATAAAAGTTTCAGATTACTTTATAAATGATTGACAAAGTGGAACCCACTATTTCCTTTAAATTGTATAGTTAGAACACCTTGTTCAAATAATAAACTGTACAGCAATCCCTGATCCTCACTGTGTGCATGAACTTCCTCCTGTTTCCTCAGAGTCTTGCCAGAATGCGCTGATCAGTTGTTCATTGCTACTTGACGAAGAACTCTTGGCTGGTCGGCATTCAGTGCTATATTTTCAGGTGGCCTTGGGTTCAAACTAATTTTAATTATTTTGTTTTAAGTTAACAAATTATTTTGAAACTCCTTTATTTTGATCACAAACCAATATGTTGATTTATTTAATTTGGTGATTTTAAACCATCTACAGGCATCTTAGTTGGATGGGATTGGCATGGGTGCTTATTACGTAAATTATCTTGGGTAATGTTTACAAGATTGTGAAGTTCCGTAGGTAGGTTTTCATTTATTTGGACACCCCAGGTTAGAATGAGAGTTTGATTCAATTTCAATACGATGTTTGTCTTGGGTGCCCAAACAAACAAAAACTAAACTAAGGGACCTCCCCGTCTTATAACCTTACATAACTCGACACTACTTAACATATGTTTACAAATGTTAAACCCAACAACTAACCACCAAAATTGAATTTGTTTTGCCTTTTACCGCCCATTAAGTTAGGTTTGATTATGATAACATAATCATAGCAAACATGAGTATTTTGGTCCCTTAATACGTTTGCTACCGAGCAACGCATATTTGCGTCGGTATGGTCACTCCCACAGACTAAAAGAAATAATCTAAACTTTGCGCACAAATCCAGATATACAGAAGTAACATTAACAACAGACTACGAGATAAATTTGGTTTGGATGAAAAATGTACTAATTCACTTCATAATAGAGGTGTGCGAGTACTCGAAACTTCGAGTTTTCGGCCGAGTATTTTACTACTCGAACTCGACTCGAAGTTTTGAAAACTACTCGAAAGTTCGAGCGAGTATTTCCCGCCGATTTCCGGACGATCGCGAACGATTGCGACTGGCCAAAAAGCGTAGTAACGGCCGCAAAAGGCAATCGCATCACGTAAAATCGGACGAAAATGACGACCGCGAACGATTGGAACCGGCCAAAACGCGTAGTAACGGCCGTAAAAGGCAATCGCGACCGACCAAAACGCGTATTAACGGCCGCAAAAGGCGATCGCATCGCATAAAATCGGCCGAAAATGACGACCGCGAACGATTGGAACCGGCCAAAACGCGTAGTATCGGCCGCAAAAGGCAATCGCGACCGACCAAAACGCGTATTAACGGCCGCTAAAGGCGATCGCATCGCATAAAATCGGCCGAAAATGACGACCGCGAACGATTGGAACCGGCCAAAACGCGTAGTAACGGCCGCAAAAGGCAATCGCGACCGGCCAAAACGCGTATTAACGGCCGCAAAAGGCGATCGCATCACGTAAAATCGGCCGAAAATGACGATCGGACCGCGTAATTTCGGCCGTGTCTAACGATTTTGTCATTTAATATTGATTATAAGCTATGTCTGGACCAGGTGAAATTGGCCAAATGACAACCGGGCCCTGTTTCATCGGCCGGAAACGAATGTCAAACCGTGTTTTTTGTCAATACGTAATCCAGTTTGATTGTAACGGCCAAAACTTTGTATTGCTACTCATGTATTAGTTAGAAACCATGTTTAGATGATAAAATCTAGGGTGGTATCAAAATTCTATTACACTATTTTAAACTACCAACTGATGGCAAATACTCGCTCGAAAATACTCGAAACTCGAAAATAATTGGCACTACTCGACTCGATTAAAAAAATCACTACTCGCACACCCCTAATTCATAATAACCTAAACTGCATTTGTAAACAGTAAAAATTGTTTTTATTTTAAATTTAAGCAATTTTAAAAACGTCGCATATATGCATCAGTCGGTCTATACAATGGAAAATAGTAAACAAGACTATATTTTTGTTCAATAGACCGAGCTACCCACATATGCGTTGTTGTAAATTTTCTCAATTGTAGGCCTATTCCATTTCATTGTTAATGTTCTGCACAATGATCAAACAAACACCACTAAAGCAAGATTGAAAATTGTAAGGATAGCCATGTGGACAGTTGTACATTGATGCAGTAAAAACTGCCAATTCTGCCAAGTGCGATGTGACGTCACAGACCAAAGACCATAGACTAAGAAACGCACATGTGCGTCAGATATCCCTACAGACTGATACAAAGAGATCAGGGCTTTAAAATAGACCGTAGCTAAGGAATACGCTTTTGAATAACAATGGGATACTGACGCAAATGTGCGTCGTCAGTCTATTTGAATGTGACCAGCTGACACAGGTATCGGGAAAAACCACTAGCCACACAGATATCCATGTGAATGACACATTCTTTATAATTGCGGTAGCGAACGTGTTAATTGATATAAAATCTCATTTATTAATTAATTTATTCATCATTACATCACATAACATCTAAATCTATTATAGGACATTTTCCTTAAAAACATGGATTGTCAATCTTCCTTATGCTATAATACATTCGATGATCAATCAGGATAAAATTAATATAAATAAACAGTACTATTTTAACAAATTCACAAGTCTTAAAATCAGCCTACAAGGTAAAATAAAATGTGTAGTTATAACTAACTACAGGGTATTAAGATAGTTATTAGTTAATGAAACTATAACAGTATTTTGTATCTAACCATTTTATCACTTACGCTTCAAATTTTTTTATTTTAGAAATGTTTATGTTGTTCTGAGAGAGTTTATCATAAAATGTTCTAACTGCGTAAAAAACTGATTTTTCAAAAAATGTTGAATTGTGTGCTGGTATTTATAGAGTAAGTGTTTATGTCTAGTATCAAGTGTTTATTTTACAATTAAGTGTGAATTATTCACACTATCTCATTCATATTCATTTTCCGTTTCAATAAACTATTCGAGCATGTGCAGACAGAGGATTGGGGTGCTCCCCAACATCAAGTAAGCAATACACATGTTAAATATAATCTAAAAAATAGTCCCACTATAGACCAAAGGAGTTGTTGTTGGTAGTAATTCAGGATTAACAAACCCACTCATGAGATTCATCCTTTAACCCTTTGCACTATGGACAACAATTTTTGGTCACAGCCAAAAGCTCCGGGTACTTTACTGAAAGTACTAGCCAAAAACTCAGGGACTTTTTAATCAATTTTGCAAGGGTTTGGGATAAAAGCTATAAATTTTATGTTTTAGCAGATAGTTATAATTTTTTTGTTTTATTCCTTATGAGTTTTCGAACAATGAAAAAAAAGATTGTAACTAATAGAAAAAAAATAATTTTAAAATTTTTAATAAAAAAAATGTTTTACGTAAAAGTTAACTTTGAGGTGTAATAGCTAAAAAATAAACCATTGGCCCCTAACATTATATTGATATTTTCAGATTCCCCGTTAAGTTATAAACATGCACACAAAATTTCATGCACTTATCTCGAAAAACAAGCAAGTAAAAGGAAAAAAATTAACATTGAATTAGGCTCATTTACAAGTGGTCCTCCAAAGTTTAGCTTTTTTGTAACACAAAAAATAAATATAAATTTTGTTGTCCAGAAAATCTACTGCAACTTCGTTGTACAACTCTAACTACATATAACATAAAATGTCATAAAACTTCCAAAAGTAAACAAATATAAAAATAACTATCTTTAGGCATAGCCTAGTCTAGGCCTACGTCAGCTAGGCTAGGTGAACGTCAAGTCGGCGATTTTAAAGGCATTTTAGACTAAAGTACCTGGGGCCGAGCTTTGCTTGGGGGAAGGCCGGTCAGTTTGTTTAGATGACTTGGAGTAATATTTCACCACTTCCCCCTACTGATGATCAGATTTGTATAACTCATTTGCCTCTTATCTACATTTTAAGGTCACTCCAGTTGTGCTCAATGTCCCTTTGATTTATTTTACTACTCTATATATGTAATCTTCACTCAAATCTTTTAATCTCTGCTCTGAGGAAACCACATGTTAATAATCATATACAACATGAGTATTACTTTGACAGTTCCCTGGTTGATAATGAATAGCTGTTACAATTCTTTTGTTTTGATTTGAAACAATTCTTTTGTTTTGATTTGAAACTCCATAAGCCCAATATTAATTTTTGTAACTTTTCATTTTAGTATTTTACATTATTAGTGAATTTCCTTTGGAAAGTGAACTATTAGCATGACCCGCACAGTAAAACTTAAGCCCGAGACCACCAGAGAAGTTCCTAACGTGACCCCCTGAACACGTTTTGGGGGGTCGTTAAAAAAAAAATTATATATATGTGTTTGCACTCTAGCGGTCACATTTTTTGTCCGATTTACTTCAAATTTGGTAGGGACGTTCCTTTCTGTAATCAGTTGGAGAAGTTTCTTGGGCAAAACAATCGGAAAACTTTAACCCCCTTTTTTGGGGATTATTCTTTCAAATTTCGAGTTTTTGGGCCCAAAACGGGTCAGAAGAGCCCCGGATGTAAAATTAATACATGTATTAAGATGGGAATTAGTGAAACAAAAGTTTTAAGCCCTCTCTCGTCATTCTAGCATAAATATTTACCGAGATATTAAAGAAAATGTACATCGGCTAAACACAGTACGTTGTCTTATGGGGTTTTTACATTAGAAAAGCACGTTCATTTGTTGGTGTATTTGTATCATCCCCAGCAACCTCACGCCTACTTTCAAGCCTGACTGGACCTTCTCCTAACCTTATAATGCGTAAAATTGTATTCCTAGCATTGCAGTTAAATGAAACCAGGAGCATCAGAACAGCCAAAAAATCAATGTTTTCAGATTTCAATAAAATTTTAATAAATTTATGTTTTTACAATGGTTTTGAGTTTTAAAAGTTTTGTATGTGGAAATTCACTTCCCTCACGACAGCGTGCTGCATAACTCGTTTAATTTTTTCTGGGGATGAGGCCTGTCTAGAACTTATTTTTATCCCAGAAATTAGTTATTTCCAACATTTGAAGGAAATCATTGGAGCCGTTTTTGAGATCAGTGTCGCAAGCAAGCAAGCAAACATACAAGCAAACCTTACTCATATTAGAATATAGGATATAAACTAAATATAGCATATCAAAATAACCTACAACTTGAAATAACAATCAAATATGTCAGTGTAAACAACAAACATCTGAATCTCAATGAAACCAAAACATATGGTGGGCAACATCAACTAAACAACTCATCACACAAAAAAACGGCATAGAATAAATCAATACTGACTTCACAGGGATTCTCCACAACTATCTGGCTTCCATTTATCGCAAAGGTAAAAATGCATTTATGCGCATTTTGATATTTTATAAAGCCAGTAAAATTGGTTTCGCGGACGTCGGAGTTTTTCGCACATTTTGCGAATGGCTGATATATTGGACCGTGGTGTTTTTGGCCGAAACAGCGTCGGCCGATATATCGGACGTCGGAGTGCAAAGGGTTAACTAAAATATTTGCTCAGATATACAGTACAAAGAATACAACACAATGACTGATAAATACTATACAAATTACAGTATTCGTAATTCAACAAATATAAAAAAATAGTCCAGTGTAAAAAAACTACACCAATAATTGCATTCCTAAAAAATAATTTTTTTTATTAAGTGTTTAATCTTAAAACTAAACCACAACTTACATATAAAAGTTTGCGCTGTTCAACCTTGTGATTTTACCAAACATTCCCCTTACATTAAATATTGTTTAGTTAATAACCTTACAATACAAATTCTTAGAGACATAAATGCTTTTAAAAATATTATAGCATAATAATTCTCTAAAGTATACCAATTAAAGGTCATTGTTTTGAATGAAGCGGTTCCCCTCGGAATGCTTTCCAATATATCGAAATCTACATCTTCCATACATTCCTGCAAAAGAAAAACAGCAACCATGTTATAAACTGTTTAAACATTATAAATTTATTTAAACCTAGACTGATGATGCAACAAATTCTTGTTTATTTGCCTGAGCTGTTTGTTCCTTCCCCTAAATTCTTTTAACAATTTGCAGTTTGGATTCTATTGTGTATTCTTTAATGTAAATGATGAAATCCCTCTAGTTAATAGACTTATTTAAATTATTTTGACTTATTTAAATTTTGAGATTGTAAAATCTCATAGGTAGTTAAACAAATATTTAAACATTTTCATCTTTTACAGTCAAATTTACTTCTAAAGCAAATATTTTAAATGGAAATCAGCACAATTATTGCAAAGGTAGCGCATTTTGATATTTTATAAAGCCAGTAAAATTGGTTTCGCGGACGTCCGAAAAAACGGACGTTGGAGGGGTTTTTGCACATTTTGGTCTATGTATTTATGTCCATTTCAACAAAAGGCATACAAAGATATATGTTACCTTGGTGGTCGCTGCCATCCCGCACAGCTGACGGGAGGGGAGAGTAGTCAGCTAGCACAGGCTCATCATCATCAAAGTCCAACAGGCCTCTCGGTGACTGTAATATCAAAACCTCACATTTAAAATAGTTTTACTAGTTAGACAATTTCCTGTGGAAAAGCAAGCTATTAGCATGACCCACTAGTTAAACTTGATGGTATCACTGGTCCACCAGGATTATCAAAATTTTTTTCAAGGAGCTTGGCCAATCTTCTCAACAATTCACTTAATTTCAACTTAAAAGTCCTAGCCACAACAGTTATTCTTGAACAAGCCAGGCGCTTGTTTAATCCTACATATCCAATGTGAATCTGGCTTAAAATATCACTTCCATTTGTTAAGAGTTTGGGATAAAAATTATCATACCTTTCATACCTTTTACAAAGGTTAAACGTTTACATTCCCTAAAAAAGTTTGTATTCCTAAAATGTAGCGTCACGCCTTTCTATGATTGCATTACAAACAACTTCACATGTTTTTCCTCTTTCACTGCTAGTTGTGTCTATAATTTGCTATCCGTACATGGTAGTATAGACAAAACCGAGATTACATTTACTTCAATGTCTTCTTCTAAAATATCCCTTTATTCCTCCCCCAAGATGAAGGAGCGAAATATGTCACATATCCAGGTCTGGGAAAGAGCCTCGCTTTTATTATATGAGGTATATTTGGAACAATTATCAAAATATCTGCACAATACATCTTAGCAGTAAGGTTACTTAATCGTCATATATATTATTGAATCGGTTTTCATCTTAACATTTTTATTTGGAAACACGGGAAGGTAATTTAAAATAAACTCACATTAGTGATGGCTGGACGGACAACCTTCATAAACTTTCCTCTTCGGCGAGCCTCCTCCCTCTCATGGTTGGAGACAGGTCGGGAATCCAGGAACTGCAGTCCAGGCAGTCGGGACAACACATAGTACCTGCACAGTAAACACTAAACATTTTGAAATTCATTTTCAAACATAGTTTTAGTCTTTTATGATTATCTGAACATATTTCAGACTCTCATTAAAATTACTGAGTCACTAAAATACTTATTTCTCCCTCAAGTTATCTGATGGCATGTTTTAGTCTTTAAAACATAAATTGAATGTAATCAAACTCCACTGTCAGTCACAATATGCCATGTGGCAGCTTTTTAGAGCGCCTTCACACTAGGTCGCTGTGGCCGGGTCGCAGCCACCTGTCGAAATTGCATTTAGCCTTATGGAGCCCTTCACACTAGTGGGTCGCAGCGATCCACTCGGTGGCAGCGACTCGGTGGCCACAGAACTGCGACGCCGGGCGGTGGCAGCGACCCTGCTTTTTAGCAACTCAACCCGCTAGCGGGGCATTGAAACATACGGAGCCCTTCACACTCGGTGACTGCGACCAAGTTTTTGGGATGCGCACGCAGCTTGTTTTGGTCGTCTGCCTGCCTCCTTCCTATGTCTGTCATTTGCTGACGACTCGTTTCGCTGATCCCACTGTTGTGATATTTTTTGTGTCTGTGTTGTTTAGCATTTATAGTTTATTGTGTCTTTTTAAAATGTAATTGTACTTCACACCACAAATTAATTTAAATAAATGTATAGATAAATCATTCATAAATAAAATAATAATTATGTAGTATTATAATATTGTATTTCTTATATATAATATATTTATAATATGTTTACAAACAAGAAAGGATTAACCAGTTTGTATACACCCAGTTTATATATATTATTACAATATAATTATTTATGAATAATTATAATAAATAATTTCATAAAATTCATACATTAAAAAAATTTAACTGTGGGTCCATTCTTTGTTTTCTTATTTTGCATAACAAAAGCACAAGCAGGAGGTCCTCATCCTAATCACTTGAATCCATCTTGACGAATTAATTAAAAAGATAGTTTAGCGAGACTGCTATAGCGAATGGTAGATACAGGTGGCAGACGACAAAAACAAGCTGGGCACGCATCCTCACAACGTCGCAGCCACCTTATGTGAAGGGGCAGGCGTGGCTGCGACTTCTACAAGTCTAGTGGCTGCCACCCGGTCGCAGCGACCTAGTGTGAAATTGGCCTTACTAATACAATCATCTTATTATAACTGATTAGGCACAAAAAATACTCAAATAACACATAGGACTGGATTAGGTAAGAATTGTTATCAACCTATTGATAATTTTGAACTCTTACAAAGTCTCACTTCAACTTTTATTGATCATTATTAAACACTTTACTTCTGATGATTTGTGGTCTCTGGATACTTTGTCCTACTGGATACATACAACAAGGATTAATCATTTTCTCTCTGGTCACACTGTGCTACGGAAATGCTTTGAAAGGCGGCTCAAGGCAGTCTGTGTTGCCCGTAATACATTCTGCCACACCCACAGCTCAAGCTTTTGTTTTATAAGATAACAACAACATATGGTTTTAACCATAAGAATAGTATAATTCTTAATGTATTTTGATTTTTTACTGTTTGCTGATTTTCAAAAGTAAGAGTAGATGAACTATTTTTTTTAACTGCTATAACAAATTATTAGTTGATGTAATTATTATCTATATAAATAATATAAATACGAAAAACCCGATCATCCCCCAGGCCAAACCTCTACACCTACAACCACAAAAATTTGGCATATACAGGGTGAGTCAGACCACCCCCGTCCAGCATGTATAACGGGGGTCTAAAGTAATCAAACAAACTGAAATGCATATGGTCTATCTATTAAAAATATTTGCATCAAAATCCATGTACAGAATGTTCCAAAACTGAAGGTCACAGCTTAAAATCTTACAATTTTCTTACGTAAAAATAGGAGAAATTGTACATCATTTTAAAAGTCTCATTGAAAGAATCATTTTGGCAGAAATAAAATTCAATTATCCTTATCGGTTTAAAAATGGCGGCCATTTCTGTGTATAATATTGAAATTTACGGAATACTCTGTATTTTCTAAATCAATACTCGTATCTTTTTCCCGACTCAAATCTCTTACTTGTGATGAAATCAGCTTTACTTTGGTATGCAACATAAAAGATATTTTTGAGAAAATCTATATTTCAAAAAAATATTTATTTTGAAAATGCTTTATATGCCCAAAAATTCAAAAAAGTCAAATGGTAGCGTATGTCAAAAAGCATACCATTGAAAAGGTCTGGTAAATCCTAGCAACTTTCTAATTTACACCAACCTTGTATCTCTTTTAGCGAATTTCCCCTATAGGGAAGAAGCTATTACCGTAGGTCTCATGGTAAGACTTAAGCCCGAGACCATGATAACTTTTTGTTTTGATGTCCCCAGATGTCCAAAACACTATTCGTTCAAATTTATATATATGTATATATATATCTATATATGTGTCCGTGAATGCGATAACTTGAGTAAAAAACGTCCGATTTCGATGAAATTTGGCTCAAATGTGTAAACTGACATTTATGACTTTAAGTTCGAAAACCAGAAAAATCGGACCATGGGAAGGGGGGTTTATGGGGGTTTTAAATTTTCCAAAAATCAGTTTTTTGCATTTTTTACCCTAAAATTTTTAAAACACTTAATTTTGGTTTAGACCATGTTATAGAGCTTAAAAAAACAAATAATATGGTATTTTGAATTATTAACCTAGGTTAAGTGGTTGCGGAAAAAATCCAAAAAACATGCTCATAAAATCTCCCATGTTAATCTTATGGGAAAACAGTTTTTGGCTTTTCCTCAGTTAATTTTACTTTAAACTTCACATTTTCTTTTACCAATCACTTCAGCTCCACAAAACAATCATTTTGGTGTTTAAATTGTGATTCTACGTCAAACCGTTGCAGAGATATTCAAAGTGCTAAACACAGTACGTTGTCCAATGTTATCCTTATGGAGAATAAATAAAATTTGATATCTTGATTATTTATGAATGTATATTGATGAAATTTGGTATGTGGCTTCATGTTGTACTGGTATATTGATAATTGCACAAAAAATAAATGTTTTGTTGATTGTCCCCGTAGCAGCTAACCTGCATACTCAGCCCTAATGTTATTCTTATGGAGAATAAGTAAAGTTTTATATCTCCCTTAATTATGAACATAAATTAATAAAACATGGTAAGTAGCTTCACCTGGTTCAGTTATATTGATAATTGCATAAAAACTCATTTCTTATCTTCCTCGTTGCAGCAAACCTGCGTACTCAGTCTTAATGTTATTCTTATGGGGAATAAATAAAATGTAATAAATCACTAATTTATGAATGTATTTTAGTCAAAATTGGTGAGTGGCTTTATGTACTAGTGAGAAACATATCAATGCATTGGAAATTCGCTGAGTACGCAGGTTTGCTGCGACGGGGGGTATTTGTTTTTCTGCAATCAGCAAAAAACATTATTTTCCCATATGAAATGCATGTTAATTGTACATAACGCATCAAAGGAATGTGGCTACAGGCTACATGTAAGTTTTATGAAGAAACCTAATCTTTTCTACTTTGAACGAGGCTGACGTTATATCACAGCCTCCCATGGCATGCAAAAACAATATATTGTTAGCAATTAATTCATCAAGTATGCAGTAAGGTGAAAAGATTATGGGCAAAGGTGAAACTGTCCCTTTGCCTAGCTTTGATTCAATGATAGCTGCTGCAAAATTGGCCCTTAACATTAAAATCAGACACTCTTTGTTTTTATTATTGCTTAGGAATTTATCTTGTGACACAGTAGGATCCATTGTTTCGTCGAACATAAAATCAACTGAGGTGTGTTTACGTGATCTTCTGTAGTACTCGACCTGAACGTTGACATATTTGGTATGACAGAAACTTGGCTTACGGAGAATAAGAGCTCAGACGAGGTAAAATTGCCTGGATATTTCTTGATTAGAAGTGACAGAAATGGTAATAAAAGGGCGGAGTGGCTTTGTATGTGAAAAATGATCTGCACTTTAATCTTAAGACAATTGAATTGAACTTTCCCCTCGAGACTATTTGTGGCATAGTAGGTATCCGAGGAAATAAATTTTTCATATGTGTGGTGTACAGATCTGAAGATATTCCTTACACTTGTCTTGAACCTTTTCTTTTCTCTGCTTTTGATGATATGACCGAGTATGCTGATAACACCATTGTAATGGGTGATCTTAATATAAATCTCTCAGAAACTTCTCAACCTGAGACTCGCTTTCTAATTAAGCAAACTGATGCCCTTAAGCTGACCCAGTTGGTGGATAAGCCCACAAGAGTCACAAAAACCTCTTCTACGCTCATCGATCACATTCTAATAAGTAAACACATCTGTTCTATAAAATGTGACGTTATTGACATGCCTTCCATATATGATAGTCGAGGTGTTAAGAGTATCAGATCATAAACTTACCTTCTGTGACATAAATATTAATCGCAAAAGGCTAGAGAAATATGTAACTTACAGAGATTATTCTAATTTTAATACAGAAGAAATGATTAAGTGTGCTGCCAATGTCCAGTGGAACACTGTTAAAGATATGAATGATGTTAACGAAATGGTAGGCTTTATAAACTCGGCTGTATTGGAAATATTTAATCAGAATGCTCCATTAGTAAGGAAAAGAGTCACTAGAAACAAAGCTTCTTAGAGAAATGAAATCAATATTAACCTCACTAAGGAAAAGAATTATTGGAAGCAAAAATTGCTGACTTCTAAAAATGACAGCAACAAGGACCAGTACTGCAAAGCTAGAAACGCCCTGAACAGTGTGATTAGAAAAGCCAAACAAATTTACTTTCAAAATGAACTGGCAGGATGCACAAATTCTAAAGAATTCTGGGCTAAAGTTAAGAAAAGCGGTGCGACCAATGAAAATGATGATGAGCTTCCTTCATTACTTCAAAAACCTGATGAAATTAACACACATTTTTCTAAGATGGGTACTGGTTGTCACGTCCAATTTGAATGTCTTGACTATTATCTTACGAGTTTTTCTGAGAACGTCAAAATCATGTTTAGCTTTGGCCATGTGTCAGAAAGAGAGGTAAAGGCTGCCATCAATAAGATAACTTCGGGCGCAGTTGGTACTGATGGTATCACGATCAACATGATTAAAATGGTAGGTCCTTACTGTGTTGGGGCTATCACTCACCTGTTAAATGTTTCGCTGACCACTGGAGTGTTTCCTAATGCTTGGAAGGAAGCGATTGTTATCCCTCTTCCTAAGGTCAAAACGCCCTTATCGGTGGCTGATCTCCGGCCTATCTCCGTGTTACCTGCCCTCTCTAAGGTCTTTGAGACAATTGTAGTCTCTCAAGTGGTGGAATTCTTGGAGTTGGAGTCAATCATTCCAGCTACACAGTCTGGTTTTCGGAAGGGTTTCAGCACCACAACAGCTCTGCTGCTAATCTGTGATGACCTCCTTAAAGCTAGAGACGCTGGAAGGTGTTCTACCGTTGCAATGCTGGATTTTTCTCAGGCTTTTGACTCCATTGATCACAGCTTGCTGTTAGCCATGATGAAGTTTTACAGATTTGATCATCGGGTAGTTTCATGGTTTCATTCCTATTTGGATGGAAGGAGCCAAAAGACCAAAGTGGGCTCTTATGTTTCTGCCTCTCTGAAAAAATCATTAGGAGTACCACAGGGTAGCTGTCTTGGGCCTGTCTTGTTCACTTTATTTTCTGCCACCATGGGGAAGGATTTGCATCTTTGCCAGTTGTACTCATACGCTGATGATGCCCAGCTGGCTCTTGAGTACGGCAATGACCAAGTTGGCCGGGCTGTTTCCAATCTCAATTCTAAGCTAGATGCCATTTATGGTTGGTCTTTAAGCCATGGTATCCGACTGAACAAGTACAAGTGCTCTTTGTTGACATTCCTGGCTGGCAAGGTTCTGCAATCCCCGCCCTCTGGCATGGTACCTCGGTGGTGTTTTACTGAACGAGTGTAACTCTCCCAAACTTCTTGGACTTCAGTTTAATGCCAGACTTTCCTTCTCTGGACATGTTAGCATTGTATGTCAGAGAGCTATGGCCCGTTTGAGAATGTTGTACAGGCATCGGCACTTGTTCCCCGCACCTGCTAAGCTTCGGCTTGTGCAGGCTTTGGTGCTCTCTATACTTGAGTATTGTCTTCCGGTATATGGCAATGTTGTATCTCTAGGTGACATGGACCGGTTGCAGAGAGTGCAGAACATGTGTGTCATGTACGTTAGTGGACTGAGGAAATTTGACCACATTTCACTTGAGCGGAAAACCTTTGGCTTATTGCCGATGGCTGGCTTATGCTTTCTCCGCACTTCTTGTCTCGTTCGTAGATTCCTGACTGAGAGACCAAAATATTTGAGAGAGAGGCTCAGGACCCGTTCCGAAATGCGTTCCTGGTGTACCAGGCAGGACAACATGCTTGAGATGCCTCTGTGCGCTGTGAGTCCGCTCGTAAGGGGTTTTCTTATTTTGCCCCAAAGCTCCATAACTCTCTGTCATCCAGTTTCGGCCATGAATTGGTCAGTCAAAAGACTTTTAAAAAAAGATTGCAAAATGCGTTATTAAGTGGACAGATTTAAAAGATTTTGTTTTTGATCAGGTCAATTTTGTTAGTTTTAAGTCATATAACATTGTATAATATTATTAGATAATTTTTGTTGTAAATAGCTTTGTGTTAAAAATTTTATGTAACTCGAGTTGTTTTGAAAACCATGTAATGTTCATGAAAAACGCTCTAAATAAAAGACCATTTTATTTATTTATTTATCTTCTTGCTCGCTCAGTATATTTAACCTTGGTCCTAGTTTTATTTCCAATTAAAAATGTATATATTTATTATTTATTTATTTACAGAATGTCATTACATCACATTTGGACAGGACATTTGTCAATATGAACAATACTTTAAATTAGTTAATAGTTAAACAATTAAAATAAATATTGTTGTTACAAGTCAACTGGCCCAATTTCCATTAAAATATTCATTTGTGGATTAAAATGTCATTGTTAACAACCCCTCTTTAAGTTTTTTCCTAAATTTAAATGGTACAGAAATAGTTTTTAAATCTTTAGGTATTTTATTCAATATCTTTGGCCCAATATATTGAGGTGAAGTTTCGTACAATGTTAATCTATGGGTGACAGGCTTAATACTATTCTTATATCTGGTGTCATATACATGATCTGTTTGGCTTTCCCTGAATGTGGACAAGTTGTTATTTGTGAAAACATGGTCACAAGAAAAACCATGCATTGTCTAATACCATTGAGATTTTAAAGATCCTATGGCAGATTCAGATGATGTTACTGATGCTAGCCAAATTTCTTTGCCTCATTGTATAGCTTGGATGACAAGAAAACCATGCCATTAACAAAGTGAGATATAAATGCTATAAATGCTGTATGGTGCTGCACACAGGCCATTTGGCGTCTCTACCTCCTACTGAGGCTGCAGCTCAGCAACATTCCTTGAGGTGTATTTGCAAGTTCAATTGTGGCTAGGAAATATAAAGACCCTGAACAATGGGGTTGGAAGAAACCCAACCATGGGCTGGAGCCGTGCTACATCCATTAGCACCTCAATCCTTTTTGAAACTAATATCCTGCAAATGCAAAAAGACCTGCTAGAAAAACTGTAGTTGCAGAAAAGCTGGACTAAAATGTTCAACTATGGTGTGATCTGTGCAAGCAGTTGCAATAACATGCCGTCCACTGAAACCGAAAAAGACGAGGATGATCCTGAATTCCTTGAAGGAATCCCAAATAATTTGTCGCATAGCAACTACAGTTTATAACAACTTAAATACAATTTTTTTTAATGGAAGAGCTAAGAAGTGTCCCTGGAAAAAAAGAGAGTTTGATTTCATTAATGATGTTTTTGATCAATATAAAATATCATCCATTAATAATAAATAATAGTTCAACTTTGTTTAGTAATTCATTGATTGTAAATTAAATATACTTAATGCTGTCACTCCCTTGAAAATCTGGCTTAAAGGCTTTATCTAAAGCAGACTTGGTTCCTTTTCTCATACCATAGTCATCGAAAAGAGACAATTGATACAGATAGAAAAATAATTAACAAACAATTAGTTTTGTTACATTTTTCAATGCTACAGAGGACTGGTTTTGGCCAATTTTCAATGCTGTAATACATGGATATCTCAAATCTGACAAAGTAAACAATAAGGACATAAACTGTATGTGTTTTTTTCTTCTACATTTTAATAGAGAAGGGTATTTAGTTTAAAATGCTTACTTCACAAGTTACAAGCAAAAATAAGGGAAACACTCAAGATTTTTTTATCTCTCTCATATTTGCCGAAGGAAATTTTGTTGAACAACTTCAGATTCGTGTTCAGCACCCCAAAAAATATAAAGTAAACCGTAAAAACTAATTACCCCTAAACTTTCCATTTTAAGCTCTATTTTAAAACCATTTGGCTGGACTCTAAGGAAAAGTGGGCTTTACACATTAGTATTGGTAATAGTTTGAGCTTTACACATTAGTATTGGTAATAGGGATATCATTTAAATATATTATGCAAATTTTGGAATGATTGCAATCGATTGGAAAATCCACCATAGGTACCAAATATGAAGGCATTATCGCCCAAAAATCCTAAAATAGGGCTGTAACATTCTTATATATTGATGTATCAAAATTCAGATAGTCAGAAAACTATTCCTTCATGGCTTTGCTACATGGAATCAAAAATGTCAGTTTATCTAATGCAGACGATGTTACTTGGTCAGGTGATAATAGAAACATGTCCACTTTTAAATTAGTTAGTTGTTAAAGATCATTAGTTTATTGCTTTCCTCTTTCCTTCACAAAATATGAATTACTAGTAGTGGGTGCCCGCCGAAATTTGACGGCTACAATAATAAGGTTGAGTAATCATACGGTACTATGTAGGAGGATCACCTACAATGAAATATCTGCAGTTTGTAATATATACCTACTGAAAATACTAGAAATTATGAAAATACAACTTTTTGATATGGCACGAAACAGTTAAAAAGTCACAATATCACAAAATTAAATCCCCCGTCGCAGCAAACCTGCATACTCGGCGAATTTCCAATGAATATATAACATAACACATTAAGCCACTTAACAGGACTCATAAGAAATATATTCACAAACAAGCGATATTTAAAATATTAATTATTCTCCATAAGAATAACATTGGGGATGAGTACGCAGGTTTGCTGCAACAAGGAACACAAAATATGTTTTTTATGCAAATATCAATAGAACTCAGCTAAGTGAAGTCACATACTAAGTTTCCTCCATATACATTCCATAAATAAGCGATATATAACATTTAATTATTTTCCATAAGAATAACATGGGGACCGAGTACCTAGGTTTGCTGCTACGGGAACCATAGGCGAAAATTTTTTTGTGCAAACAACAATAAACCACAACCAGATGAAGCCATATACCAAATTTTGTCAGTTTATGTTCATAATTAATCGAGATATAAAATGTTCCTTTTTCTCCATAAGAATAACATTAGACAACGTACTGTGTTTAGCACTTTCAATATCTCAGTAACCAATTGACGTAGAGCAATGATCAAAATACCAAATTGTAAAATTTGAGTTAAATAACAAATACATGTGAAAACCCAAAAAAAAACATTTTTGGGGTACAAAACCCCCCTTGGGATGGTGCGATTCGTCTGGTTTTCGAACTCGTTCAAATAAATGGTACTTTACATATTTGTACCAAATTTCATTGAGATCGGACCTTTAAGCAAATTTCCCCTATAGGGAAGAAGCTATTACCGTAGTCGACATGGTAAGACCTAGGCCCAGGACCATGATAACTTTTCGTTTTGAGGTCCCCAGACCCCAAAAACACCATTCGTTTGAAACTGTATATATATATATATATATATATATATATATATATATATGTGTATATATATATGTGTCCGTGGGTGCGATAACTCTCGTAAAAAAGGTCCGATTTTGATGAAATTTGGTACAAACGTGTAAAGCAGCATTTATGACTTTAAGTTCGAAAACCAGACAGATCGACCTATCCGAAGGGGTATTTTGGGGGGGTTTTGTACCCCAAAAATGGGTTTTTTGGGTTTTTTACACATAAGTTTTGAAAAAGTGAAATTTTATTTGTTTCCATTAGAATCAGCTTAAAAAGACGCACAATTTGGTGTTTTAACCGTTGCTCTACGTCAATTGGTTACTGAGATATTGAAAGTGCTAAACACAGTACGTTGTCCAATGCTATTCTTATGGAGGATAAGAAAAATTGTATATCTCGCTTATTTATCAACTTATCCTGACGAAACTTGGTATATTGCTTCATTTCATTGTGGTCTATTGATATTTGCACAAAAACCCATTTTTTGGCCGATAGTTCCCGTAGCAGCAAACCTGCATACTCAGCCCCATGTTATTCTTATGGAGAATAAGTAACATGTTATCTCCCTTAGTTATGAACATAAATTAATAAAATTTGGTATGTGGCTTTATCTAGTTGAGTTATATTGATATTTGTATAAAAAACCATTTTTAGTGTTCCTTATTTCAGCAAACCTGCATACTCAGCCGCGATGTTATTCTTATGGAGAATAATTAAAATGTCATAAATCGTTTATTTATGAATGTATATTGATGAAACTTGGTATGTGGTTTTATGTGGTATTAAGATAATATTATATGCATTGGAAATTCGCTGAGTATGCAGGTTTGCTGCTACGGGGGTATTTTACGAGAGTTATCGTGCTTACGGACACACACACACACACACACACACACACACACATATATATATATACAAATTTGAACGAATGGTGTTTTTGGCATCTGGGGACCTCAAAACGAAAAGTTAACATGGTCTCGGTCTTAAGTCTTACCATGAGACCTACGGTAATAGCTTCTTCCCTGTAGGGGAAATTCGGTAAAACGAGTTCGCACGCAGTACGCTGATGTAAGGGAAGTGAATTTCCACATAAAAAACTATAAAAACTCAAAATCAGTTAAAAACATAAAATTATTCCAATTTTTATTCAAATCTGAAAATATTGATTTTTTGGCTGTTCTGATACTCCTGGTTCTATTTACCTGCAATGCTGGGAATACAATTTTGCGCATTATAAGGTTAGGAGAAGGTCCAGTCAGGCTTTAAAGTAGGCGTGAGGTTGTTGGGGATGATAAAAGTACACCAAAAAATGATTAACAGGCTTTTCTAATGTAAAACCCCCATAAGACAACGTACTGTGTTTGGTCAATATACATTTCCTTTAATAACTCAGTAAATATATATGCTAGAATGACAAGAGAGGGCTTAAAAGTTTTGCTACACTAATTCCCATCTTTTTACATTTGTTAATTTCACATCAGGGGCTTTTCTGACCCTTTTTGGGCCCAAAAACTCAAAATTTGAAAGATTAATCCCCAAAAAAGGGGTTTAGAGTTTTCCGATTGTTTTGCCCAACGAACTTGTCCAACTGATTATAAAAAGGAACGTCCCTACCAAATTTGAAGTAAATCGGACAAAAAATGTGACCGCTAGAGTGCCTGCACATATATATATATATATATATGTCTATATATACATATATATATATATATATATATATATATATATAGTTTTCTAGGCCCCTTGATTGTGGTCCAAGCGCTTATCATTTTACCTGTTATTGTAGTCCACGTGGACTACAATTGAGGACCACATTTGGGGTATCAAATCACATTTAAATGTGGTCCAGTGACGTTTCAAGCATTTTGGTGGGAAACTGTTGATTATTTGCAGTGTTGCCAGTTTGCTTTAGTTTTATTTACTCAGTACAGTCTCACAATCAGTGGTGAGCGCTTGCTGTTAAAATCTTCTACATTGAAAGTGTATGAAGTAACTAACATTTAATAAAACTGTTATTATTTTATAATTGTTATTATTTGTATTACTATGTTCTATAATTTAATTTAATACAATCTGTACTAATGAACTAGTTGAGCGTGTGTGTGTGTGTGTGTGTGTGAAATATTTTAGGTACGTATTTTTTTCCTACCTAAACCTCAGTGCTGCGCCCCAGTGGCACCAAAAGCTGCCATGTTATTCTTATCGAAAAAAAGGTTTTTCCTAAATGGTCCGAAAACGGTTCTTCAAATCTGCTCCCGGGCCATACCACGTTTTTAGGGGACTAAAGGTTTTTGGATACTTATTTTCGCGGCCTCAGGGCTCCGCCCCACTGGCTTTTTCTATCACTTCCCGACGTCCAATTTGGACGTGTGATGGTTCTTTGGATCTGTTTTACAAATCCGCATGTCTTGAATGATGTCCCAACGTTGGATACGTCCCCCCACCAACCTTAGGGCTCCGCCCCCTGGCAAAATTGTAATGTTATTTTTTCTGGTTTCTTTGCATGATTTTAGCCAATTGTCATTGATCTATAACATTTGGGTACCCTAGGTTTTTTATGACACCAACCTTAGGGCTCCGCCCCAGTCACTAAAAAATTGCCATGGTTATTGTTATTGAAAAATGAGTACTCAAAGTTATTACGAAAAAGGATCGCCAAATCTGCTCCCGGGCCATACCACGTTTTTAGGGTACTAAAGGTCTTTGGATACTTATTTTCGCGGCCTCAGGGCTACGCCCCACTTCCCGACGTCCAATTTGGACGTGTGATGGTTCTTTGGATCTGTTTTACAAATCCGCATGTCTTGAATGATGTCCCAACGTTGGATACGTCCCCCCCACCAACCTTAGGGCTCCGCCCCCCTGGCAAAATTGTAATGTTATTTTTTCTGGTTTCTTTGCGTGATTTTAGCCAATTGTCATTGATCTATAACATTTGGGTACCCTAGGTTTCTTATGACCCCGACCTTAGGGTTCCACCCCAGTCGCTAAAACATTGCCATGGTTATCGTTATTGAAAAATGAGTACTCCAGTTTACTACGAAAAAGGCTCTTCAAATCTGCTCCCGGACCATAACAGGTTGTTAGGGGACTAAAGGTCTTCCAAAAATAATTTTCACGACCACTGGGACCCGCCCCACTGGCTCCTTCTATCACTTCCAAACATCTAATTTGGACGTGTTATGGTTCTTTGGATATGTTTTACAAATCCGCATGTCTTGAATTATGTCCTGATGTTGGACACGCCCCCCCCACAAACCGTAGGGCTCCGCCCCCCTGGTAAAACTGTTGTGTTATTCATTTCTGTTTTTACGTGATTTTAGCCAATTATCGTTGACCCATAACATTTGGGTACCCTAGATTTGTTATGACCCCGACCTAAGGGCTCCACCCCAGTCACTAAAACATTGCCATGGTTATTGTTATTGAAAAATGAGTACTCAAGGTTATTACAAAAAAGGCTCTTCAAATCTGCTCCCGGGCCATACCACGTTTTTAGGGGACTAAAGGTCTTTGGATACTTATTTTCGCGGCTTCTGGGCTCCGCCCCACTGGCTTTTTCTATCACTTCCCGACGTCCAATTTGGACGTGTGATGGTTCTTTGGATCTGTTTTACAAATCCGCATGTCTTGAATGATGTCCCAACGTTGGATATGTCCCCCCCACCAACCTTAGGGCTCCGCCCCCTGGAAAAATTGTAATGTTATTTTTTCTGGTTTCTTTGCGTGATTTTAGCCAATTGTCATTCATCTATAACATATGGGTACCCTAGGTTTTTTATGACCCCAACCTTAGGGCTCCGCCCCAGTCACTAAAAAATCGCCATGGTTATTGTTATTGAAAAATGAGTATTCCAGTTTATTACGAAAAAGGCTCTTCAAATCTGCTCCCGGACCATAACATGTTGTTAGGGGACTAAAGGTCTTCCAAAAATGTTTTTCGCGACCACAGGGACCCGCCCCACTGGCTTCTTCTATAACTTCCAAACATCCAATGTGGACGTGTTATGGTTCTTTGGATATGTTTTACACAGCCGCATGTCTTGAATGATGTCCCGACGTTGAACACACCCACCCCCACAAACTGTAGGGCTCCGCCCTCCTAGAAAAGTTGTCATGTTATTCATTCAGTTTTATTTTGCTTGATTTCACCAATTGTCATTGATCCATAACATTTCGGTACCCTATAGGTTTTTAAAGACCCCGACCTTAGGACTCTGCCCCAGTCGCTATAACATTGCCATGTTATTTCTATGGATAACAGAGTACTCCAGGTGATTGCGAAAAATGCTCCTCAAATCTGTTCCCGGACCTTACCAGGTGGTTGGGAGACTAAAAGACTTCGGATAATCTTTTCCCGATCTCAGGGCTCCGCCCTACTGGCTTCTTATATCACTTCCAAACATCCAAATTTGTTGTTTGATGGATCTTTGGAATTATTTTACAAAGATTCATGTCTTGAATGATACCCCAACGTTGGATCTGTCCCCCCGCCACCAACCTTAGGGCTACGCTCCTTGGCAAAAATGCTATGTTATTCTTTCCGATGGTTTAGGTGATTTTAGCGTGTTGTCGTTGTTCCATAAAATTTGGAAACGTTTTATGTAACCCCAAACTTTGGGGTTAAAAATGAAAGAAGCTTAAAGAAACTAAAATAGATTTTAAAAGGATATTTAATTAACCAAGCGTTTTATTCAATTGAAGAGTTTTCCACCTCTCTTAGAATTTAATCTTGTTCCATTCTGTTTATTAAATATGCAGGCTATGTATTTATCATAAGTATTAATACAAATATTGATGCTATTCTTTGATCACCATGTGATCAAACATTTCACTAAAACTGTTTTTATGATTTTAATTAAAATGTGATGGTTAATGGTGCTGTACATAGAACAAATTGAGATGGTTATATCTACAACATAATCTTAATATATAAAACTCAAATACCACTGACTAACTAACTCATCACGAAATCTCAAAAACCACAGAACGGTTTGCAATGAAATTTGAAACATACCTTCCTCTTGGGGTCTTAGGTGCTCACTAAGAAAGGGTTTAATAAATTCCCATAGGGCTCCACCCCACGGGGAGTCAAATTTCCAATCCTGTGTTATTCTTACGGACACTCTCTTTAAGTTTGAGCTGATTAAAATACAAACAGCTGATCTTGATTCGTAGTAGTTCCATAGAATAACCACAGAATGCAGCAAACACAACTGTCATAGTTTTTATAAATTACTAGCTGATGTACCCGTTCTTCGCACAGGTGTTTTCTTTACCCGTTCTTTAGTCAATGCAATTTGCATTTTAGATAGCTTGAAACAGCTGTTCTTGCTTCTGCTCTTTAAGCTGTCAAAAGGAAGTATTCACAGCTGTTCGCAATACAGTTTCTGAATGTTTACTTTCTTCTGAAATGTAAACATTGAAACTTAGGACGTTCATGGGGCGTAGCCCGAGGGGATTTTAAGGAAGTGAATAGGCCTATATGTTGGATGGGTTTAAGATCTACCTTTTTGTAAAGTTTCAGCCCAGTCGGTTCAGTAGTTTTTGCAATCACCCGGAACATCAGACAGACAGACAGACAATAACCACCTCTTCTTTATAATATTATAGATTATTTGCGGGGCGAAGCCTGAGGGAACAGCTAGTATAATTATAATAAAAGCTTATTACTACGTTTTAACCAGAAAAAAGTACAATGATACAATGAAAGTACACAAAATTATTTGTGTATTGTTTGACTATATTGTATATTGTTTGGTAGTTGAATAAAAATCAGATAAACAAATCATTTGGAACATAATTTACTCGTTAAGCAGGGTAAACTCTCATCCTTATGAATAACATGGGGACTTGTAAGTCCCATGGGGCAGAGCCCTGTGGCCTAAATGGAAAATCTAAAGCCCGTTTCCACATCTGCACTCCTAGACGTGCTGTTTAGTGGATAAAATGTGGGGGTAAATCATAAAACAAAAAAGCCTTATTGTTTACGAAGTTTGCATGTAGCGTATTAATAATATAGATGGATTAATTATGTTTTTTTGTTCGTCTGTCTTTAGATAGTTTGTATGTTAGTAGATAAAATACAATTAAATTTTGGTAAATAGGTAGACTGTATTTGTTACCTATTAGTTATAAGAGCAGTGTCAGTAGTTAGGTTAGTGTTTATTACAAATTTGAACCCGATGAACAAACCTTTAAAGAAAAGTTTAGTTTTTAAGAAAGAATTTAGCTGGAAGTGACACCAAAATGAGTTTTATTCAACATCCTAAACTTAACTAATAACAAAATTTAAACTGAACCCTTTTGGGGGTATTGCATGCAGGCGTAAAATGTCTTTCGTAAAAAGACACTTTTTGAATTTAGACACGTTCTAATTAATATTTTAATAAGCATTATATTTGAGCCATATTACAATAATATCTTTAAATTTTCCGCGGCGGATTCTCATTTTGTTACATAAATTAGCTTTTTAAATATAAATTGTTAAGTCATTAAATTTATTTTTTAACTTGTGAAAAATACTTCTTTAGTTTTTTTTAAGCCCGTCATTTTTGACGAGCTAATAACAACTAGTATTTTAATATTAAATATGTTGGGGCTTTGTTAGAATAACACCTTCAAATGTTGCAAGGCAGTAATCCCTTTTGATTAAAGTGATTTAAAAATAAGAGTTATAAATATATATTTTTAAAAAACAATTATGAATCCACTACATTTATTTCATTACTAATGAACAGTGTTTCATTGGTTGTTTTAATCCTGTCATTTTTACGAGCTTACAACAGCTAGTATTGTACATATTAAAGAGAATTTGGCTAAGCCATTTTTAATATCTCTTAATACAACAATAACAAGCTAAATGTTTAAAAGAAACTAGTCCTGTAACATTATCATATCCTATACATTTAAAAAGGAAAGGTGGTGTCTGTTTGTCTGTTGACTTGTATGTTCCTTTTTAACGTAAACACTGCTAAACCAATCGACCTGAAAATTTGCATGTAGGTTGACAATAATTTAGCTTGGCTACATATAGGCATATTCTCAGCCTATATTAAACCTAAGTTAAATCAAAATCGTTAAAGCCTTTTTTGATCAATTTCGATTTGTCATTTTTTTATTGTTTTGGGGGGATATTTACCCTTACAAATAAAAAAATTAAAAAAATTCTCAAAACGCCTGTAGATATCATGAATTAGTACCTACATACCAAATTTCATTATAATCGGACAACTGATGTCGCCTCTAGCTCTGTACACACACACACACACACACACACACACACACACACACACACACACACACACACACACACACACACACACACACACACGCACGCGGGCGCATGCACGCACGCACGTACGCACACACGCAGACACACACAGACGCATAAACGCACGGGCGCACGGACGGACGGACGGACGGATGGGCAGACAGACGGACGGACAGACGGACAGATAGACAGACAGACAGACAGACAGACAGACAGATAGACAAACAGACAGACATATTGTAAAAATCACATTTTTGGGCCCAGGGAGCACCAAAACAAAAATGTCCACTGACAACTCAAATTTGAAAATGTTGATGTTAACAATACACCATATACACTATGTATAGGGGGAGAAAGTAAAAGGTGTGTGTCTGAGTTTCGAAGTATGCATGCAGGTTGAACAGCTTGGAAGCTCCATGCTAAAAGACTTATGGAAATCTGGCAACGTTGCACGTGGACTACAATTGGGATATATAACTTGGACCACAATCAAATGTAAAGTGATACTCGTACTGGACCACATTCAATGGTGTTTTGCTACCTGCCCTCACATAATGGCCGTGGACTACAATTGAATGTGAAGTGACAGATGCAATTACAGAAAACAGCGTTCATATTTTTGTAATACAAAAGAAATATAAGTCAGAAAGGTGTTTTTCCAACTTGTACATACAAAAAAAATTCTTATATACCATTAGAATTTAAAAATATATGATAATTTCTTATGGACTACAATTGAATGTGGTTTGATGCATGGACTACAATAGAGGGATCTAGGTGAATATATATATATATATATAATTTGGAACGAACCCCCAAAACGTGTTCAGGGGGTCACGTTAGGAACTTCTATGATGGTCCCGGGCTTAAGTTTCACCGTGCGGCACTTTCCATAGGAAATTCACTAAAAAATTAACACTTTTACTTTTTACAGGTTACATTTGATGTTTAAGTTAATGTTTTTACAGACATAGACGAAAATAAATCAAAAGCTTGATTAGCTGATTGGCTGTCTAATGAAAATCACAGAGTTAGGATATAATCAGCTGTTTGTTGTAAACAAAACATACTATAAATCCCACCAAAACGGTATGTAGACATATACTTTGTATCATTTAACGAAATTAAAGGGAGAAAATGATAAATCTGACAATTTTGGGGAGTATCGTAATGTTTAGGCTTCAAATTGGTAAAAATTCCATACCACACGTTGCCTGGTTTTCTCGAACTAAGGCCGAATTCCTGGTCAAAAATTCTCCCTTATGAATAATATGGAGAAATTTTAGGACTTAGTACTTTGTATCATTTAACAAACTTAAAGGGAGAAAATTATAAATCTGACAATTTTGGGGAGTATCGGAATGTTTAAGCTTCAAATTGGAACAAATTCCATGACTACACGTTGCCTGGTATTCTCAAACTAAGGCAGAGTTCCTCAAAATCCCCGATAACAATTCTCCCATATGAATAACTTGGAGAAATTTTAGGACTTTATACTTTGTTTCATTTAACGAAATTAATGGGAGAAAATGATAAATCTGACAATTTTGGGGAGTATCGTAATGTTTAGGCTTCAAATTGGTACAAATTCCATAACCACACGTTGTCTGGTATTCTCAAACTAAGGCCGAGTTCCTTCAAAAATATTCTCCCACTTAAATAACATGGAGCAATTCTTTAAATGTCAATATTTTAAAAACTATAGCGGTATTTTTGAGTTATATATTTTTCTGTTAATTTGCAGTGTAAAAGCTTTAAAATGACATATCGATTGTCCAAATCGGTTTAAAAAATCGTAGTAGGCCGAAAACAAAATTCCTTAGCGAATTAATATATAAGATAATATATATCAGGTACTAATTACTGGTATAATTTAATATATATAAACCCTACTTTACCCAAGTTTCATTTTACATAAACAATAGTCTTAATGACCATTATTTTGTAATGTTGAGTATAAAAGGCTCGTGTATAAAGTGATTCATAAGAACATTTCAAGATAATATGAATTGCCAAAGCACATGTTCTGATATAATTATTGTTACTAATAAAGCACTTGTTTCTCCTTTCGTATAATATCTAAATCATGTGATTTTTCAGCATCAAATAAACAATGGTCTTCCACCTTCATTTTCCTTTAAAGAATATTATTAATAAACACCCGATGCAGCTCAGCTCCCTGTTAACTAACCGGAAAGTTAGTCACTGGAAGTTGTTTCTGCAGTGTGCAGTGTAACCCCAACCCCACCTGTATCTCTGATAGTCGTCGTCATCCTTGGTGCTGTCAGAGAGCTGGTTGGGACAGGCAATATTGCCGAGCAGGCTTAGGTACCTCAGCCTTGGCAAATTGTGGTCTATCTTGGTCAGCAACAGATCCAGGTTGGTTATCTGCAAACATAGCAACTCAAAATTTGTATAATTCACAACAAAGAATCATCTTGTTTGGAATAAATACAGAGTATATTATCTTTTACATTACAACATTAAACCGCTCATATTGGTAGTTAGCGGCTGTCTGTGCTGGGGGTTTATACAAGTGAACGCAAACTGGATTTAGGATGTCGATTCTTGATTCCATCGATTCTCAGTTTTAGAATCATTATCGAGAATTAAACACTGGTGATAACTCTAAATTCTATCGATTCTAAGACATCATCAAACCTAAGTCAATTTCTTTTTACAATGTTGTTGAATGATCAGCCAGTCTTAGTAAGAAGGCTAAACAAGGCACTCACACATTCTACACTCATCATTCATTTATATTCGCCTTAAAATACGTCATAGTTGCCTCTTACACAGTGATTGAGTGATTAAGTGACCAATTACAGTGAAACAAAAGTGTATCTTGGTGTTTGAATTTTCTTAAAAGCCGCCTTAGTTGATAGACTGTAAACTAAGTTGTCATTCATTTGATTATTTGTTTAGTTTGTTTTGTTATATTTGTAATATGTTTATTCCCTTCTTATATTATTTATATACAAAAATATTATCTAAATTATATTGCTATTTTTTTAATTTCTACCGACACAGAACAGTTGTAATAACAATAATGCGAATTTGAATATGAATATTGTTTGGGAATGCTTTACCCACGCACATTGTTCTTGTTGAGGGAGAGTGTGTGTAGCGCAGGCAGAGGGGGCAGCACCAGTGAGTCACCGAGCTGGTTGTTGTCCAATACGAGCTCCGTGAGCTGTGGGAAGTTAGCAAGCTCGTGCAAGTTGGTGAGTGAGTTGTAGCTCAGGTCCAGGGCCTGCACACGAGCTCCATACAGCTTGGAAAGAATCGGGGGGATGCGGTGTACATCTTGCCCCACATAGCTCAACTGCAACAAAGCACATTCAACGTTCAACAATTCCATGAATATAGGGGATCTTAAAAGTCTATATATATAGTTCCTTAGCAAGTTTATGCAGGCTAATGCTAATGTAATATGAAACATCAGTTAATGTTCCTTGAATACAAGTCATGAGTATCATAATCTTTGTAGTCTAATAATACCCCCGTCGCAGCAAACCTGCATACTCAGCGAATTTCCAATGAATATATAATATAACAAATTAAAACACTTAACAGGATTCATGAGAAATGTATTCATAAACAAGCGATATTTAAAATATTAATTATTCTCTATAAGAATAACATTGGGGACGAGTACGCAGGTTTGCTGCAACAAGGCACACAAAATAATGGGTTTTTATGCAAATATCAATAGAACTCATCTTAGTGAAGTCACATACCAAGTTTCATCCATATACATTCATAAATAAGCGATATATAACATTTTAAGTATTTTCCATAAGAATAACATGGGGACGAAGTACCTAGGTTTGCTGCTACAGGAACCATAGGCGAAAAATTGTTTTTTTGTGCAAACAACAATAAACCACAACCAGATCAAGCCATATACCAAATTTCGCCAGTTTGTGTTCATAAATAAGCGAGACATAAAATTTTTCTTTTTCTCCATAAGAATAACATTAGACAACGTAGTGTGTTTAGCACTTTCAATATCTCGGTAAAAAATTGACGTAGAGCAATGATCAAAATACCAAATTGTTTGTTTTTTTTAAGCTGAATTCAATGGTATAAATTAAAATTTGATTTAAATTAAAATTACATGTGAAAACCCCAAAAAACACATTTTTGGAGTACAAAACCGCCCTGCCGATGGTGCGATTCATCTGGTTTTCGACTCGTTCAAATAAATGGTACTTTACACATTTGTACCAAATTTCATTAAGATTGGACATTTTTTATGAGGGTTATCGTGCTTACGGACATATATATATATATATATAAATATTATATTATTTAGTTCACTGCATAGGGCTACTGTTATAATTATTATTTTTAAAAGAAAATTACCAGAGTACCCTTCAAAATTCATTTTTAATTCACTGACACGTGTTTCGAGGTTTACCTTATGATCACAGTGCAGCTAATAACCTTAAACTTAAAATTAAATAATCTGTAAATAAACAAAACAGTATGATAATTTTGTTAACATATGCTAAATTATCTATCTATATATTAAAAATGAATTTTGAAGGTACGCTGGTAATTTTATTTTAAAAATAATATATATATATATATACATATATATATATATATATATATACATATATATATACATATACATATATATATATATATATACATATATAAAAATTTGAACGAATGGTGTTTTTGGTATCTGGGGACCTCGAAATGAAAAGTTATCATGGTCTCGGGCTTAAGTCGTACCATGAGACCTACGGTAATAGCTTCTTCCCTATAGGGGAAATTCGCTAAAAAGCTTGGCTACAGTAGAAATCCAATTATACGAACCCCAATTATCCAAATATCCAATTATCCGAATCGATTTTGAGTGAAATAATAGAAATATAAAAATCAAGAAAATAACAGCGGGAGCGCGTGTAGCGATAATGCGCCGTGAGCGCTAAAATAAAAGCCTGCGCTGTTACCTTCCGGACGATATTTTCGCAGGGAACAATGAGTCATACCCCCTTCCCGCCCTGCTCATCATCAGTCGCCACTGTTCTTTCACCGAGATTATCGTTCGAAATGAGTACAAAACGTAAACGTGTTGTCCTTTCGCTAAGTGATAAACTCACTTTGCTCGAGATTTTCAAGTGAAATAACCAACATTGAACAGTGAAATACGTACAGTATGTAGGCCTATTGAAAAGAGCAACTGTATATACTGTATTCAATTTAACTCCTGTAATTTAATTTTTATGACGTATATTCTTGATACAGTTCGCTCACTTTCTGTTCACTACATTTATAATAACTTTGTCGATAAAATTCTGATTTTTTATGTATGGTGATGTTTTTTGCTTAATTCCCGAGGTATACCTGATTATCCGAATTTCTGCATATCCGAATTGGCCCGATCCCCAATTAATTCGAATAATTGGAGTTCTACTGTACTTTGAATACATTTTCGAAAACATTACTTACTGCAGCACCAAAGTTTATCACAAACTTATAGAGTCCTAACAAAAAAGGGGTATTTTTTGCTGAATTTGGTACTACTCATAACATAAGAAAGGTTCATCATGTAAACCAGAAAACTCACCCCATTAACGAATTTCCCCTTTAGGGAAGACGCTATTACCATAGGTGGCATGGTAAGAGTTAAGCCCGAGACCAAGATAACTTTTTATTTTGAGGTCCCCAGATGTCAAAAACACAAATTCATATCCGTTAAGACGATAACTTTTGAGAAAAACAAAGATTTTGATAAATTTGGCACAAATGTGTAAATCAACATTCATGACTTTAAGTTCGAAATCCAGAAAAATCGGACCATGGGAAGGGGGTTTTATGGGGGTTTACAATTTTCCAATGTTTTTATTTTTTATTTTTTCACCCTCAAATTTTAAAATATTTAATTTTGGTGTTGGCCATTTTATAGTTTGAAAAACAAATAATATAGAACTTTGAATCATTAACCTAGGTTAAGTGGTTCTGGAGGAAATCCAAAAAAGTGCTCATAAAATCCTCCATGTTAATTTTATGGGAAAGAGGTTTTTAGCTTTTCTTCAGTTCATTTTATGTAAACTCGACATTTGATTTACTACCTCCCGTTAGATTATATTATAATTTTATACTATGAACTAGCTGTTCCCGCAGGCTTCGCCCCGCAAATAATTTATAAAAACTATGACAGTTGTGTCTGCTGCATTCTGTGGTTAGACCGTGGAACTACTACAAATCAAGATCAGCTATTTGTATTTTCATTAGCTCAAACAAAAACGAGTTCGCACGCAGCACGCTAACGTGAGGGAAGTGGATTTCCACAAACAAAACTTTTGAAACTCAAAACCAGTGTAAAAACATACATTTATTCCAATTTTATTGAAATCTAAAAACATTGATTTTTTGGCTGTTCTGATGCTCCTGGTTTCATTTACCTGCAATGCTAGGAATGCAATTTTGTGCATTATAAGGTTAAGAGAAGGTCCAGTCAGGCTTGAAAGTAGGCCCAAGGTTGCTGGGGATGATCCAAATACACCAACAAACGAACAACATAACATGCTTTTCTAATGTAAATACCCCATAAGACAATGTACTGCGTCTAGCCGATATACCTTTTCTTTAATAACTCGGTAAATATTTATGCTAGAATGATGAGAGAGGGCTTAAAACTTTCGCTTCACTAATTCCCATCTTAATAATACAGTAGAACCTCGATAACACGACTCTCAAGGGGATCTCTAAAATAGTCTTCTTATCGAGGTGCACTTGTAATTGAGGGTCGTGCTATCAAGGTGGTTTTCACAACAAGACGTGCTATCGAGGTCACAGACTTTTTGCTATACCAAGCAAATTTTTTATGAAACATTTCTAATAAGTTGTGTTTTAAGTAGAAAATTACTGTATAAATCAGTCAGAAATAAAATAACACGCGTACAATTAAAACAAACTTCTTTATTATTGCCTTAAAACAATACAATTTCAGCAATTAAAACATTTATTAAAACTGATTGAAAAATAATAGGCCTGGTAGTTTATAATTAGGCTGTAATATTAATTTTACAAAATTCATGTTACCGTTAATTATTCATTGTAGGCCTACTACTGTGATGAGTTTTCTTACTCAATAAAATACTATGCAGAACTTACGGCAGTAAGAAAAAAAATCAACCGACTCAGTTCACTAAAGTCCAGATTTAATAAGCTCAAAATAGTACCCTAACCTATTGTGAAATACGCAATAAAATAATGTTAATGCAATAATAAATAATGCAATGATGCGACTGATCTGACCCGTGATAGAGAAGGAAAGGCCGGAAGGGGAAGGGGGGTAGGGAAGGGGTTTTCTTGTTGAGACCTGAGCCCAAGACGTTGTTGTTTACTTCAAAACATCCGTTCTAACCGTGGGCACTATGCGTGAGAAAGGTTGAGTCGTGCTATAAAGATTCCGTAACGCAAAACGATGCGCTACTGAGGTTAAGAGTCGTGAAATAAAGGTTCACTTACCCAAAGAAGTGTGTTATTGAGGTGGGAGTCGTGCTATAGAGGTTCAGTTATTTGAAAAGACGCGCTATAGAGGTTTATTTATTAGTACAGTAATAGGCCTATGAAATGACAAAAGACGTGCTATCGAGGTAATTATTTGAAAAGGAGTCGTGTTATAGAGGTATTTATAACATTGAGTGTTATGGGAGATTCACGGGGATTAGAAAATCAGACTCATTATCGAGGTTTTCGTCTTATCGAGGGTCGCCGTAGCGAGGTTCTACTGTAATATTAATTTTACGTCCGGGGCTGTGCTGACCCTTTTTGGGCCCAAAAACTCAAAATTTGAAAGAATAATCTCCAAAAAAGGGTTTAGAGTTTTTCGATTGTTTTGCTCAACGAACTTGTCCAACTAATTATAGAAAGGAACGTCCCTACCAAATTTGAAGTAAATCGGACAAAAAATGTGATCGCTAGAGTGAATATATATATACATATATAATTTTGAAAGACCCCCCCAAAACGTGTTCAGGGGGTCACGTTAGGAACTTCTATGGTGGTCCCAGGCTTAAGTTTCACCGTGCGGGTCATGCTAATAGTTCACTTTCCATAGGAAATTCACTAATGAATGTCCATAAGAAATACAGGGGAACTTTGTCGGGATCTCTGGCGGAGCCCTAAGGTCAGATCAGGATGAACACCATTTAGTTGTCCTATTTTATGCCTAAAGAATCAGTATATAAAATATCAGCTCTCTACCTACATGGGAAGGTGGAGAATTAGTGATGAGTGAGTCAATCAGTCAGTGAGTCAGTCAGCCAGGGCTTTGCCTTTTATAGATATAAGATCATGTCACAAAAATATCTGCGAAAATTAAATATATGTAATTTCATACATGTATACGTAAAACAATATATCTTGCTCTCATTTCAAATCGCATTATATTGAGGAAAAATTCAAAACTAACCCTTTTCTTCTGGTTTTAGAGCAACAATTGTTTATAGGATAGTCAACACGAACCCAAAAAAACAGGATTACTGAAAACTGTGCACAAAATAAGACGGTCATTACACAGTTTTTGTAAGAATAATTTACATAAATACCCATTTTAATTTTAATGTTACTATTATTCTTGTATTTAACCCATTAACATAGTAATTTTATTCTATTCACAATAGCCTAAAACAGGATTTGATTGGTGCTGCAATCTAGTAGCAAAATATGTAACTAATGACCGCATGCGACTACAGTTCTATACGCTAGGGGCGCGGACTGACTGATAAACCTTAATTTCGCCGCTAGGCCTTTGGTAGTGTTTGTTAGCTGAGTTGGTTACGTTGTGGAAACACCTTGGCCAGGTGGTGATACGATGTTCGTGGGATCGATTCCCGCACACGACCAAAACTGACCAGTCGTACAGTGGCAACATTAGTGATAGGGCCCAAGTAAAATAAACGGTAGCAGGCTTGTTTGGAAGTTGACGGGATCGGTTAATTCTTTGAGACTTGCACATGGTCAACACTGATTTTGCTAATTTTTACTTATGTCTACTGTGTGTGTGCCAATGTGTCTCTTTAAAAAGAAAGAAGACAATATTTTAATTAAAATACACCATTAATCCAATTAAAAACATCATTTTACCCATTCCAATTCATAGGTTTAAATATTAACCCATTGAGGTAGTAATTTTATTCTATTTGCAGTAGCCTATAACGGGAATTGATTGGTGCTGCACTCTAGTAACAAAATATATAACTAATGACCACGGGCATCTACGGTTCAATTCGCCAGGGGTGCGGACTGACTGAAAAACCTTAATATCGCCGCCAGGCCTTTGGTCGTGTTAGCTGAGTTGTCTACGTTGTGGAAACACCTTGGCCAGGTGGTGATACGATGTTCGTGGGTTCGATTCCCGCACACGACCAAAACTGACCAGTTGTGCAACTCTCAATGAGTTAACCGGTCTGTGGCAACGTTGTTGGGAGGGCCCACGTGAAACAAACGTTGGCAGGCTTGCTTGGAAGTTGACGGGATCGGTTAATTCTTTGAGACTTGCACATGGTCAATACTGATTTTGCTAATTTTTACTTATGTCTACCGTGTGTGTGCCAATGCGACTCTAAACTGAAAGTAACAATATTTTAATTAAAATACGCCATTAATCCATTTAAAAACACCAATTTTATACTCCAATTCACAGATTAATAAAATTACAAGTAAGGCACGAGACCAGCTCGTGTGTCTACGCCAATGGGTTAAAAGTTAATGACGGCAACAGCATGTCATTTTAAGCCAAGGGGTTAGTGAACTTAAGCTAACAAAAACAACCAATTTAAAAACGTGAGTAACTTAGACATAAATTTTATGTAATATACCTGAGCTAAATTGCCTAAAACAGAATCAATATTGAGAGTAAAGCAGACATGTGACAAAACACAGTCCTTGTCGGCCGCAGCGAGGGCGAGACTGTGTTTGGGCGTTCCTCTGGCATCAGCACAGATGGCCGAGTGGCCGTGGCGGGAGGTCATCACGGCCAGCGTGTACTTGAACACACATGAAAACGAATCTGGCACTGGCATCGCAGCCCACAACGACACGACACAACAACACAGGAATCCCACCCACAAAGTCACAGTGGCCCCTCGTTATTCACAGTTATTTGTAATTTCATGTAAAACCAAAATATCACTGAGTTAGAATGCCAAGGTTACAAATTTCAAGTAGCACATTCAAATGTTTGTAAAATGTTTATTTACTTGCCACTTATTGATTGTTAAAATTACATACACATTTTAAAATACAAATTTAGAAATAACACTACATTAAAACATAATCCTATCAAATATAGTCATTATGAAATTTCTATTTTATACTTAATGTACAGAGTTTTAATCTTTTTCAGAGTCCTCCACTTTGTCATCAGAACCATTCCAACACTTGGAAACCAAGAACGTATACAACAAGTAGAAGAGATAGTAATACACAACAATAACCAGTAACATAGGGGCTAGCTTTTCTTATCATCACTTTAAATTATTTCAAGATTGAAACTTGATGTTATGTAAAAAACCTGGACACTAGAATACCCAGAACTACACTGTAAATGAGTTCACTGGATGGACACTTATAATTAGATCTGATCACAGTCATTAGCAATGCAGGCAGCACCTACGTAATACTACCCGGGGGGTGAAGAAGCCTCCCAACTGCATCCCACAGTGCACAGCACATCTGTCACGTGAACTACACACATTGATTCATTGCTTCTTTCTCACTATCTGCAAGTTAGTGAATCTCCTATAGAAAAGTGAACTATTAGCATGACCTGCTCGGTGAAACTTAAGCCTAGGGCCCAGGACCACCATAGAAGTTATTAACTTGACCCCCGAACACGTTTTGGGAGGCCGTCCAGGCACGACAGACGATGTCTTGTCCTAATTTCATTGAATTTGTTTTATGACAAATGCTCGTTCATTTTCAAGATGAGCTCGTTCGCTCTGCTCACTCGCCTATTTTTATACAGAGATAACTTCGGCATCGAAAAAAGAATTTGAGTTGCTATTGAAATAGATTTGTCATTTACATAAAGAACATATATTTATGCCTTTCAAGTATGTTTAGATATAATCCTTATAACAGCTGTTTGGTGTAACTAACTAACTAACATACTAACCCGACTTTGCTTTATGTATTTAGATATGTGTGTGTTTGCACTCTAACGGTCAAATTGTTTGTCCAATTTACTTCAAATCTGGCAGGGATGTTCCTTTCTATAATCAGTTGGACAAGTTTGTTTGGCAAAAAGATCGGAAAACTCTAACCGCCCTTTTTTGGATGTTTTAATTTTTACGATTTTTGGCCCAAACAGGATCAGAAAAGCCCTAGATGTAAAATTAATGCACATAAAAAGATGGAGATTAGTGAGGCGAAAGTTTTGAGCCCTCTCTCATCATTCTAGCACAAATATTTACCGATTTGTTAAAGAAAATGAATGTTGACTAAACGGAGTATGTTGTCTTATAGGGATTTTTACATTAGAAAGGGCTATTATTCATATGTTGGTGTAGTTTTATCATCCCCAGTATCCCCATGCCTACTTTCTATTCTGACTGGACAGTCTCCTAACCCTATAATAAGCAACATTGTTTTCCCAGCATTGCAGGTAAATAGTTCCAGGAGCATCAGAACAGCCAACATATTAAATGTTTTCAGATTTCCATCAAAATTTAAATAAGTCTATGTTTTAATACTGTTTTTCATTTTTAAAGTTTTTGATGTGGAAATTCACTTCCCTCATGACAGTGAGTTGCGTGCTAACTCGTTTAAAATTCAAGAGATCCTGTTTTTAAAATTATAGTGTAGGCTAATAAAATTATTTCTAAAATAATACATGTACAGGCAAACCTCGTTCAGGCCCTGGACTACCCTTTGGAAAAATCTGCGCTGCCACGTGAACATACATTGTTAAGATAGGGAAAAGGAGCTCTGCGGAGGTCCACAGGATCCGTTTGCAGCTATGATAATTATGTTTTCAACATAATAAAAACGGGACTTGACAGAAGAAAGTTAATCCTAATAATAGTTGTTTTTATAATTTTAAAATAATGTTTCTGTCTTAAGTTGTTGTAGTTTGAAAAAGCTCATTTTTGTACATTCAAAAGGGCTTGCAACTCAATTAAACAAACTATAAGAGTAACAAAGGTACGAAGATAATATTTTCCTCTTTAATATTATACTTTAACTTTAATTAAAGGACTTTAATTTTAAGTAGCTGTAAGAGAGATCCTGCAAATCCCTTTTTTAGCGCTGCGCGGAAGGAGTAGACCGGAGCCTTAATCCGAATATTTGTTTGCTCAAGGCGTTCGGATTGTCATTTTGAATAATTAAAAATACGAAAGGTAACACTAATTGCTATCCCTGTATGATTACAAACAAATAAATTGATATATTTCTCAATAACAGTTTATTTAACATTCCTCCTAAATCATTCCAAAGCATGTCTTTTTTCAAGTAAATTCTTGAAATCTGGAGCAAAACAACTTATGTCAACAATTAGTTCAATTAATTGTTCATCCTTGGAAATGAAAAGTTTAAGTTACTTGGACGCCATATAAAGTCATGGTCACAATTAAACCGACACTCACACCACAATAGAGATACACGTTACTCAAGTTAACCAACACTCAGTACAAAGAAAATAAGTCACTCAAACCAATGTCTAAATAGGGTGCGGGATTGACTGCTCTGGGAGCAGTCGCTTGTCCCGCAGCCCGCTGCAACATACAGTCGCTGCAGAATTCGGCAGTTAGGACTTATTAATTAATTATACAAACCAATTATAGTGTTTAAGTTCTCACAAGTCTCGGGTACACTCCGCTATTTTATATTAATTAATAATATCATAATGTCATCCTAAAACGCAAAACCTAACATTAATATGATCATCATTAACATCAATATGACAAGTGAGAAAGATGGGAGACCATTTACTCTTAGTTTATAAACAGCACCGGCAATTATTTAATCGTCGTTGATTTATTGGTAACGGCAGATAATCTTTATAATTGTGAAAATATAGTGATAGGTTGTTTTGAGTCATAATTACTTCTACAACCTGAACGTGAGGCACAGTTTACCAATATAATTTTAGAAACATAATTAATTGTATTAATTAAACTATTATTGTTTTAGTCTTGTGCATTGTTGACATACACAGTGTATCAAGTGATGAGCGCAACCAACTGTTGTGACAGGGACAAAGACAATGCGAACGAACATTCCTAATTAAACATGTCCTAAAATTAAACATCATGAAAAAACAGATCTCAGATCACCAACAAATAAATAAATGAGTTTTTTAATTAGATAAATGGTGACGAATTGTGACTATTTGCAAAATATATTTATTGGCTGAGAAAAGACATTTCTCATCCTGTCCCCTTGCATCGAGATTTTCGAAACAGGTAAAGGTCCTATTACACTCTTCACTCTTACGAAAGTTGCGTCTTCCTCTTGAGTTATAAACACTTTCTTTGAGGCATCAATACACTTGAGTGACATTACACTTATTTCTGCATTTTCTGTCAGTTCATCCTCATTGGGAGGCCTTTGGACAATGCAAGCATACCTGTGTTTTGTAGTCGTGCACCTCCTTTGAACTCTACTAATACAACCGGCAATAGCAATAAAATAGCTGTCTTTAAAAATAATTACTATGAATTAATTAGAATCAATTTATATTAAT
Source organism: Allygus modestus (assembly GCA_963675035.1). Lineage (NCBI taxonomy): Eukaryota > Metazoa > Arthropoda > Insecta > Hemiptera > Cicadellidae > Allygus > Allygus modestus. Next base: position 235,413,218 of record OY776111.1, on the reverse strand, counting down.
TCATCATTAAAAATAATTATTATGAATTAATTAGAATCAATTTATATTAATTCATCAGTCATTTAACGTACAGCCTATGTTTTAAAACTTCTTGGGGAGGTTTGGTCTGTCCCAGACCTCCCTGCATTACTTGTCCCAAACCTCTCTAAGGGGCCTATTCAGATCAAAAGTGTTCTAATAACACAACTTTAACCCATTGGCTTACCTAAATTTTCCACCTGACAAACCGTTCAGTTTCCTAAGAAAAATTACATAAATTAGACTTTTACTAAAACTGTTAATATAGCAACAATTATTACTTAATTTTTGCACTAATCTTTAGAGAAATAAATTATCTACAAGAAGAAGACACTTTTGACAGCATTTATGTATAGTAAATATTGTATATATATATATATATATATATATATATATATATATATATATATATATATAGTTTATAAAAACATTAATTTTAAAAGGAGTTACATGTAAAAAACAAAAAAATAATGTTTCAGCCCAACAACTATTATGTACTTGAAGGTTATTTATTTTTTTACATGAAAATAAAAAATGTTAGTGATACATTTATATTTGACCTAGATAAGTTATAACATATTTTCCAAAATCATATTTTTCCTAAATTTGACTGTTTCCCCAAGTATGGGCATATGCATAAAAAATAATTACAAACAAAAAATGAAAACAAATTAAAACAACAAATAAACAAAAAAAACCCTCCACCTGGCAGCCAAATGTTTGCAGTGTTTTCTGTAGTGGCAGGACCATTTTGGTGATTTTGCATGCTATTTTTAAAACATTTGTATTTATTTATATTTGAATTAGGCCTACATTGAACAATTTGGGAAAATTGCACTGATCTACCATTCTGCTGCTATAAGGTTCATTTATGTAATAAAATTAAAGTTCAGAATTGGTAATTAATCTTTCAATTGGTATTAACAATTATCCTATTCAAGGTGCTTTTTCAATACTTTTTGCGCAGTTTAAAAAAAGACCGAAATCATCTCAGGGAGACAAATGCCAGTACAGAAAACACTTTGCATTCCTCGCTAAGAGACGAATGCTAGGCTAAGGGTTAGTAAAAATATATCTCAATAAAACATTTATACTTGCCTGATTATGAAAAAGATAGAGATGAAATAAAATCATATGCCGAGTCGGAAAATTCAGAATTTTAAAAGCAATTTAATACTTATTAATTACAATGCCAACAACCAATTAGGTTATTATTTAATATCCGGTAAACTCTTGGATTTTTATAAAAGTGGTTTTAAATTGTTCCTTTCATTATTCTAGAACTAGTTCAAGATGAATTTAGCCGCGGAAAAGCCATTTTCCGCCATTTCCGACGACTTTAATATGTACGTGTAACCTCCAGTCAATCTAGGGGACCCAGTGGGATTGCGGGGTAATGGGTGGGGAAATTTCCCTCGAGCAGGGAAAAAAGGGTAATTGAGTGGGATAGCGGGGTAATGTGTGGGGAAACTTCCCGCGAGCAGGGAAAAAAGGGTAATTGAGGTTATAGTGGTGGATTGTGGGTAATATTAGTGCTGCCTGTCATACAATAATTTATTGTACTTGTACGACAATTTTAGCATGATGTTAATACGATGGTTACGATAGTTTTAGTGGCTTAAGGTTGAAATGTTTGTATACAATAATTTTGTTTTGATATCAGTAGCACTGGTGACCTTAGCATATGTTATGAATGCAATTTAAACTCTTAATTCTACCCTAAACAGGTGGGCGAAGTATGGTATTCTTGGGAAGGCGATATTGACTTTTATTTATTTATACTAATCCCTTTCTTTGTAATTATGTTGCACAACGAACAGCCACCATACAGCGCTCTGCGGAGTTAGGTTAGGTTAGGTTACTATAATTTTGTCGTGAACTATTGACTTTTATTTATTTATACTAATCCCTTTATTTGTAATTATGTTGCACAATGAACAGCCACCATACAGCGCTCTGCGGAGTTAGGTTAGGTTAGGTTACTATAATTTTGTCGTGAACTGCAACCTAGTTGTTGTTTACGTACATCCATTTTTAGATCCAATTTAACACTTTATCCACAACTTTTGATTTAACTTATATCTGTTTGAATTTTAACCCAATCGAATCACTATTTATGCTTTTCCACCACAAAACAAAAACAATCGTAATTGAAAGTTCATTCGATAAAACAAACAATCGGTTGATGATTGGGTGGTTCTGGTCGTTCCGTTTCATTTTGTCGTGACGTCATTATCGCCTTCCCGAGAATACCATAATTTGCTCACCCCCTAAACAAGTCGGCTATGGACATATACTATTTATTTGATACGCATTAAATAATTATTTTAGTTTCATATTACGTTTTTCGTTAATGTAAAGTAATTACTGTTAATGTTATTCCTTTTATATCTTGACTCTTTTGAATGTAGTCTAGACATACTACCTATTACGGATGGGGTTTTGTGCATTAGTTAGAACAGCCCCATAGTTCCTTGTTCAACTAACGCCGGTACGGCCATTATTCATCTGTTATCTGTTCTGTTTGGCGGTATTTCTAAAATTTAAAACTTAAAATTTTCATTACATTTACTTTCATTATTTTTCGGCATTATTTTTTTGTTCTTCAAACTATTGATTTATTCTGGTGAGTACTTCAAATTCTCTTCAACTTTAATGTTTTTTCATATTATTGTGATATATTTGTACTATTTTATTTATGTTGGTGGGACCAAATATTCTTATTGTACAGCCGCCATTAGGCCTACCGTACTAATTATCTGTTTGGAGTGTAAACTAAAATTTTACAATTTAACTTTTAATCTGAATATTTTATTACCTTTGTTGTTAACATTTTCCTTCTGGTTATTAGCCTATATTGAATTCTCATCAATTTGATATTTTATAAAAATGTACATTGTATAAATTTAGTTCTGTTGGTGGAACAATTGTTAAAAGTTAGTGCTTAGATTTGTGATTTTTTGTAGTTCACTTACGGATTGTTAGTATTTGTAAAATTAAAATATGTATCGTCATTAATTTGTTTGATTAACGCTTACCTTTGGTTGTCAGCTGTAGTTATGGATTATTAGTATGGTTTTCATTTAAATTATTGATTGGCATGGTTGGTTGTTGGGGTCAGTATGGCGGCCTGTTAGGTTAGGTAGCTTGGGTTAGGTTGGGTTTTCAAGTTTCATAATTGTCTTCTGGGTTTGTTTATTTTTGTTATTATGGTCCATGTTTGGTTTGCCTGCCGGCAAACCAAACATGGACCATAATAACAAAAATAAACAAACCCAGAAGACAATTATGAAACTTGAAAACCCAACCTAACCCAACGCTACCTAACCTAACAGGTCGCCATACTGACCCCAACACCCAACCACCCGAACTTAGAACTATTTTCATCCTCATACCCCTAGTTAGGTTAGGCTCAGCAAGTTTACGGTAATTATTTACTATCCGGTAAACTATTGGATTTTTGTAAAAGTGGTTTTAAATTGTTCCTTTCATTATTCTATAACTAGTTCAAGATGAATTTAGCCGCGGAAAAGCCATTTTCCGCCATTTCCGACGACTTTAATATGTACGTGTAACCTCCAGACAATCTAGGGGACCCAGTGGGATTGCGGGGTAATGGGTGGGGAAATTTCCCACGAGCAGGGAAAAAAGGGTAATTGAGTGGGATAGCAGGGTAATGTGTAGGGAAATTTCCCGCGAGCAGGGAAAAAAGGGTAATTGTTGGGAAGCTTTGGGTAATTCCCCTTAAATCCGGGTAAATTTAGTAATTAATAGGGTGTTTCTTGGAAAAAATTATGTATTTAAATTTTTTAACTAGAAATAGTGATTGGATGGTATATACACATAGTAAAGTGGTTGTAATTGGAAAATAATGACTTTTCTGTGGGCTGATGCCTTTTGAACTAGTTATATAACATTTAAAGGAAGAAATTAAAATTCAAGTGTTGTTATATTATTAGATGTAATTAACTAAATCTAAAATTAGTTATACAAAACCTGCTTAACCTAACCTAACTAGGGGTTTGAGAATGGAGTTACATGTCTTATAGGCTACTCTATTTGTTCAACAGCTATGGAAAACCTGCCGAGCCTAACCAAACTAGGGGTATGATGATGGAATTACATGTTTTACATTCTATTTGTTTATAAGCTATGGTAAACCTGCTGAGCCTAACCTAACTAGGGGTATGAGGATGAAAATAGTTGTAAGTTCGGGTGGTTGGTTGTTGGGGTCAGTATGGCAGCCTGTTAGGTTAGGTAGCGTTGAGTTAGGTTGGGTTTTCAAGTTTCATAATTGTCTTCTGGGTTTGTTTATTTTTGTTATTATGGTCCATGTTTGGTTTGCCTGCCGGCAAACCAAACATGGACCATAATAACAAAAATAAACAAACCCAGAAGACAATTATGAAACTTGAAAACCCAACCTAACCCAAGCTACCTAACCTAACAGGCCGCCATACTGACCCCAACAACCAACCATGCCAATCAATACTTTAAATGAAAACAATACTAATAATCCATAACTACAGTTGACAACCAAAGGTAAGCGTTAATCAAACAAATTAATGACGATACATATTTTAATTTAACAAATACTAACAATCCGTAAGTGAACTACAAAAAATCACAAATCTAATCAACTTTTAACAGTTAAGTTGATTTCAAATTCGATACAACTTTAAAAAAAATACCTGATTTTTAGTATTTTGGCGGATAGAGTTCCCCAGCCGCAGTGAAGAAAACATGGCCAAAAAACTCAAACCGGTAACGCTTGACAAACAAATAGCGAGCAAGATAACCAACGAAATGCTCTTTTCGGTTGCCATACTTAGGAACGGCACGTCGAGCTTCCCGCCAGGTCCTCTCCACAGTATTCGTGTGTGCACCTGACTGAGGATCAACAAAATTTTTTGAGTGATTCACAGTTAGGTGACGAAACTCATACTGCTCGAGTTTCCGGTACGCCCTCCAGCAATCGGTTATCACTGTTGTTCCAGGGAGAACCCAACGACGAATAAGTCGTATCAGTGTTTTCGCTCTACGATCAGGTACAGGAACAACAAAGGTACGCCTTGATCCTCGTTCGATTCCACCTAGAACCCACTGACCCTCGATGATCCGACCGCGATTGTATTTACGTTTGCCAAACTTGGCTTCGTCAATCTCTACAATCTCGCCCGGACCACCGATTCGTTCACTGTTGCGTTGGAAGTGATCAACGTACACCTCCCTAACGAACGACTTCCAGTCAACAACAGTTCTGCTAGACAATCGGTAGTTTCGTACAAGAAAGTCTTGTGGAGCGTCTAAAAATATAATTTGGAGTATTAGACGCCACAATCGTTTCAGGGGCAGTTTTGAACCTGCCAAAAAACTACCTACCGTACCAAAACCATGCCATCTGCATATCGTCGGTTTCTGCTTTCGGATTGATACTTTATTTCCGCATCGGAAGTCAAGCGTTTTCCGATTCAAGTGAACTTCTTGGCCACATTTTCGACAAGAAGTTGTACGTTTTAAAACGCGGTGGTCAATGAGGAACTCTACAATTTCATTGTCGGTAAAGTCATGAAGCTCTTCAAAAGTTTTCTCGCAAATGACACAAGCCATTGTAATTTTGATCAGGATTGGATTTTAACACTAAAAAGAGAAATGATTAATTAATATTGATAAAAATAATAGGCCTACCATCTGTTTTGTGTGAAATTTTCTGATTTTGTTTGGATGTCATTGTTACCACTAGCCCTGAGACTGATCAAGGATCTATTTGGCCTAAATTATTTGCCACCATTATTTATAGGTGGTGTAGTGATTATATATTCTTATAACATGATGATTTGATAAAGCAGAAACAAGACAAGTCATGCTGTTGAATAAGAATAATGGTTCCACCAACAGAACTAAATTTATACAATGTACATTTTTAATAAAATATCCAATTGATGAGAATTCAATATAGGCTAATAACCAGAAGGAAAATGTAAACCACAAAGATAATAAAATATTCAGATTAAAAGTTAAATTGTAAAAGTTAAGTTTACACTCTAAACAGATAATTAGTACGGTAGGCCTAATGGCGGCTGTACAATAAGAATATTTGGTCCCACCAACAGAAATAAAATACTACAAATATATCACAATAATATGAATAAACATTAAAGTTGAAGATAATTTGAAGTACTCACCAGAATAAATAAATAGTTTTAAGAACTGAAAATAATGCCGAAAAATAAAAGTAAATTTAATGAAAATTTTAAGTTTTAAATTTTATAAATACCGCCAAATAGACCAGATAACAGATGAATAATGGCCGTACCGGCGTTAGTTGAACAAGGAACTATGGGGCTGTTCTAACTAATGCACAAAACCCCATCCGTAATAGATAGTATGTCTAGACTACATTCAAAAGAGTCAAGATATAAAAGGAATAACATTAACAGTAATTACTTTACATTAACGAAAAACGTAATATGAAACTACAATAATTATTTAATGCGTATCAAATAAATAATATACGTCCATAACCGACTTTTTTAGGGGGTGGGCAAATTATGGTATTCTCGGGAAGGCGATAATGACGTCACGACAAGATGAAACGGAACGACCAGAACCACCCAATCATCAATCGATTGTTTGTTTTATCGAATGAACTTTCAATTACGATTGTTTTTGTTTTGTGGTGGAAAAGCATAAATAGTGACTCGATTGGGTTAAAATTCAAACAGATATAAGTTAAATCAAAAGTTGTGGATAAAGTGTTAAATTGGATCTAAAAATGGATGTACGTAAACAACAACTAGGTTGCAGTTCACGACAAAATTATAGTAACCTAACCTAACCTAACTCCGCAGAGCGCTGTATGGTGGCTGTTCGTTGTGCAACATAATTTCAAATAAAGGGATTAGTATAAATAAATAAAAGTCAATAGTTCACGACAAAATTATAGTAACCTAACCTAACCTAACTCCGCAGAGCGCTGTATGGTGGCTGTTCGTTGTGCAACATAATTACAAATAAAGGGATTAGTTTAAATAAATAAAAGTCAATATCACCTTCCCGAGAATACCATACTTCGCCCACCTGTTTAGGGTGGAATTAAGAGTTTAAATTGCATTCATAACATATGCTAAGGTCACCAGTGCTACTGATATCAAAACAAAATTATTGTATACAAACATTTCAACTTTAAGCCACTAAAACTATCGTAAACGTCGTATTAACATCATGCTAAAATTGTCGTACAAGTACAACAAATTATTGTATGACAGGCAGCTCTGTAATATTACCCACAATCCACCACCATAACCTCAATTACCCTTTTTTCCCTGCTCGCGGGAAATTTCCCTACACATTACCCTGCTATCCCACTCAATTACCCTTTTTTCCCTGCTCGTGGGAAATTTCCCCACCCATTACCCCGCAATCCCACTGGGTCCCCTAGATTGTCTGGAGGTTACACGTACATATTAAAGTCGTCGGAAATGGCGGAAAATGGCTTTTCCGCGGCTAAATTCCTCTTGAACTAGTTATAGAATAATGAAAGGAACAATTTAAAACCACTTTTATAAAAATCCAATAGTTTACCGGATAGTAAATAATTACCAAGTTTACCATAGCTTATAAACAAATAGAATGTAAAACATGTAATTCCATCATCATACCCCTAGTTTGGTTAGGCTCGGCAGGTTTTCCATAGCTGTTGAACAAATAGAGTAGCCTATAAGACATGTAACTCCATTCTCAAACCCCTAGTTAGGTTAGGTTAAGCAGGTTTTGTATAACTAATTTTAGATTTAGTTAATTACATCTAATAATATAACAACACTTGAATTTTAATTTCTTCCTTTAAATGTTATATAACTAGTTCAAAAGGCATCAGCCCACAGAAAAGTCATTATTTTCCAATTACAACCACTTTACTATGTGTATATACCATCCAATCACTATTTCTAGTTAAAAAATGTAAATACATAATTTTTTCCAAGAAACACCCTATTAATTACTAAATTTACCCGGATTTAAGGGGAATTACCCCAAGCTTCCCAACAATTACCCTTTTTTCCCTGCTCGCGGGAAATTTCCCCACACATTACCCTGCTATCCCACTCAATTACCCTTTTTTCCCTGCTCGTGGGAAATTTCCCCACCCATTACCCCGCAATCCCACTGGGTCCCCTAGATTGTCTGGAGGTTACACGTACATATTAAAGTCGTCGGAAATGGCGGAAAATGGCTTTTCCGCGGCTAAATTCCTCTTGAACTAGTTATAGAATAATGAAAGGAACAATTTAAAACCACTTTTACAAAAATCCAAGAGTTTACCGGATAGTAAATAATTACCACCAATTAAACCTCATGAAACTTCAATCACATTGAGAATCAGGTCAGATTACTTTTCTGGAGGGAAACCAGCTCCCTACTTCCAACCAAATAGAATAAAATTATGGTGTCCCAATCCTGGCCTAGGTCCCAAACATCTCCACTCTCCCCTATGTTGCTGTCGAAGGTTTTTCAATTTAGTGTCCTAACCGCACAACCACATCCCTACAATTTTTTTTCATGACCCATTATCCGAACACTCACATTCCCCAATTGTTTTGTATAACTTAATCGTCCTACTGTAGTTCCAAAGGACTTTTGAGGTATTGTGGGAAAAAGCACTTTTGGATAATCATTACCAATACAATTTTTAAGACTGGGCCTGTGAGATTGGGGTTTGTAAAAGTGGGAACCCTGATCTTGATATTATCTAAAGGTTCATTACCAACAGGTAGGCCTATATGCCTTTTACATATGTTTTGGGCCTAAGCGCACTGGAGACGCATGGTGTTGCATGCAACACCCCCATAAATAGTTGCATATGGGTAGCCGCATGGGCTCCTCGAGACTGACAGGGAGCATCTTGCAACACTCGAGCCTCTTTACTGCTGTAGTTGACAGCAGATCTCTATGATTAGGTATAGTTTGCCTTCATTCACGTTTGGCCTTGCTGTTAACATAAGTTACATATTATCTTTCGGAATAGAGTATAGGTAATACTATATCCATTTTTGTCTAAATATTAATTAACTTTCCTAGTTAGTGGCAAGCACCAAGCAACCCATGTTGTCCCTTTGGGCATGGGTAGGGAAAACACACAGTTGCAAGAGGTATGCAACTATTGCAAATAATCAGAGGCATAGTGTAAACGAACCTTAAGGTCAACCTTTTCTTAGAAAATCAGGAATCAAATGGTCTGGTAATGGTTTAGGGTACTTACTCTTCCATTGTAAAACTTCATGGCACCCAATGACTCCACATTGTTTTCATCAGCAGATTCCATTTTCATGATCAAGTAGTTAATATATAATATTTTTACACTAGTATATAATGTTTCACACTATGTGTTGAATAGAACTACTAAGTCGACATTAAATTATTGTAGTATCCTTCTATCCCTCATTTGTTATGTATAATTACTTGCCCAACTTGTTTATTTACGTTCAGTCGTTCAGTGTCAGTGTGTCAGTGTAGAGATGTGCGATAAATATCGTATTGTATCGGAATATCGCGTTACGCTAGGGACGATACGATATTTTGTCATGATATTTTGGAAACGATAAGTATCGTATCGCCTAAAACGATACTCGATTTTGTATCGGCTCATAGAGACGATATTTCGATATTATTTTCTTGGCTGTAAAACAATGAGGTTATATTTATATTCGACAAGAATTCTTCAAAAGTCTTCTTTCTGTGGTACTACAATTAAAAAATGTGGAAATACCTCGATGGCCGTATTTTTAACTTGAGTGTATAATACAATATCGTCGTTTATATGTTAAGCGGTACGATACGCGTATCGCGATACACAGCACCGATACGATACGGCCGATACGTTATCTGACTCCAATACGTATCGTATCGCCGTATCGCGATACACGGCCGTATCGCACATCACTAGTTGTTACGTTGTTCACTTGTTCGTTGATGTTTTTTTGTTGCATTTACAGTGTAGCCAATGTGCTTTGATCTTATTACCCTCATAGAAGCTTAAAATTGCCCTCTTTTACCCTTCGCCATAAATTTATTACCCTTTTTTACCCTCAACTAAAAAATCAAAAACAGGTGATATAGTGAAGCAAAGAAGGCCCTAGGAAATAAAACGTTCGTCTATTGAAACATTAGAGGTGAACAATTTTTTTTAGGATAGAACTATTTTATTTTGCAGCCTTTTTATTTTATATCTCAAAACATTTATTTTAATAATTAATCAAAATTTCGATTTAAATAGTTAGTTATGGCAAATAGACTACTTAATTAGATTTTATTTAACAAAAACGAAGCACGGACTTTACCACTCCCTTCTAGAAATAAATAACCGTACTGTAGTGACTTGAAGCAGACACCATGACCGTGACCAGTAGCAATGTATACATAGTAGCTAGTGACCAAACCACAAGTTGACGAGCACCGCAGCTGCAGGAATGGAATTACAATAATATTATGGCAGTGACTACGTACACGTCCTACGTGAGCCGCTACTGTTCACGTCCGTTCCAAATTATGCACCGTACGTTACTTTTCCTGTGATTTTTAAAACAAATTGAGAGCCAGAAAACCTCCTAACCTATCCTAACCTAACGTAACATAACGTAACGTAACCTAACCCAACCTAACCTAAGCGGTAGCGAAGTGAATTTGCCCTTACATTGGCATTGGACGTGTATGTAGTCACTTCGTATTTTATAACTCATTAATTTGTTTTCTGTTTGCCTTTTGGCTGGCTTTAGTATTATACCATGAAGTCTGTTTTGCACTTGTTTTCAATATTTTTTTCTTTGGGATTCTGTGGTTGCCTTGGGTTAATTATTTTGCTCACAAATCTATAACAAAGGGTTTTTCTTTGTTAGTCACAAATGACACTTATGTATATTTTTGTGTTTGTTTTATATTATTAATTTGTGCACTTGTGTAACTCATTCATTGATTACAATGCAACATCCATAGAGTACATAGAGTAATAATAAGCAAATGGAGAATTTACTATACAAAGAAAAAAAACATCAGGTATCCTAGTTCCACTAAGTGTTAAAGAAAGTTGTTTACAAGAAAATAAAAATACCACATGTCCTTCTAAATTAGGCAAATCACCCTCTTTTATCCCCCTAGGTGCCATTACCCTCTCTATTTATTTATTTAACGGAAATACTATTTTAATCATATATAACAATGAACAGTGTTGCAATAACATTTCAACATAAACAAAAAACATCAATATTCAGTAACTACTAACCATAAAGTACATACATATACATCCCACGTCGTCCCGATTGACCAAATGTGGCATAGAACCAGTCAGCTTCTTGACAGCCCACCTGATTTTGTTGAAGGTCACAACCCGACCGGCCGTAGCCCAACGCGTAACGCAGGCACGGCCGGCCACCCAAGAGTCCTCTTCGTTTTCAGGTTGCTGAAGCAAATAGCTACCAGGAAAGTGCAGGCTGGCCATATATGAGCCTTAACACCTCCTGCGGATAATGGAACATCACCCTATCAGGCCCCTCAAGAGAGCCCAACTCAGAGGATCTATCCCTTACCATTAATTTGTAGAGCCTAGAGGTCTCCCTCATGCTCTCCGCATTGTTGCGAAAACCGTTCCAGGAACGCCCTTTTAGCCCTCCTGACGGCGAGATTGTACTTGGTCAGCATCTCGTGATATCGATCCCGGTCCCAGTTGTTCCGGGATTTTGCCCTCCTGAAAAGAGCTCTTACCCTTCTCCGCAGGCTGGTGACCTCAGAGTTCCACCAACTCGACCCCTTGCAGCACCTCAACCCCAACAGCGGACAGCACTCCTCAAAGGAGAAGACCATCGCCCCGCCAAGAAGGACGGCGGCTCAATCAAGCTCAGCAGTATCCCTGATCCGAGAGGTCTGAGGATCCAATCTTACCCTCAGTTTATCGTTGAAGTAGGCCCATTCGCCCGGCTGGGATTTCTGAATGAGAGGATTTCAGGAGAAAAGTCACCTACTTTGAAGAGGATGTGCCTATGATCAGACAGAGAAGGCTCCAGGAATACCTGCCAACCCAGTATTCTCTCCTGTAGCCCCTCAGAGACCAGTGTGAGATCTATGACCCACTGACCAATGCGACTCTGAAAAGTTGGTTCAGAACCAATTGGCAATCAACAACCGACTGTATGCAATGTAGTCTAGAAGTGTCTTACCTCTAGTGTTTGTGTACTTGCACCCCTACACAGAGTTGTGGGAGTTAGAGTCACACCCGACCAGCAGCTCGATCCCTGGGGAGACCACATGGTCCACCAGCCCTCCTCTATGCCTTACTATGTTGTAGGTTCGTCTGGACAAGGCTGATCATCGCCAGGGGGAGCCTTATTTGCCCATGAAAACACTCTGAAAGATGCCCTCGATAACCCTAGGAAGATCTGCCACCCTCTATCCTTTAGAGCCTAAGCACTTGGTTCATCTATCGCTAGAACCAGGGTTTGGCTGAACTCCTCCTTCCTGCAACTGAAAACTCTCCACAGAAGTGTCAACTCCAGAATTTTGTTCACCAATCAGGCGAAGGTTTTCCTTTGGGTTCACGTCCAAAGCGAGATCCAAGGTGTCCACCCGCAAGAGGACCTTGACAGTACGCAGGAGATCCTTGTAGTCCCCCACAACCAACTTAGCACCCTCACGGTACTCCACCTCGTTGAAGACTTGTTTGACCCAAGCATTGATTACGTCGTTCCCACACACAACGACGAGAGCTCCTTGCTCCAAGAAGACCTTGTGAAATTGAAGAGGACCCACTGCGTCATCATTTGACCTGATAGACGTCAAGAGCTTGCCCCTCAACAAACGACAATCATCCTCTGTTAGTCTGATGACGGGGAACTCCGAAGGAACAATTGCCAACTTGCTGGAGGTGAGTTGCTCCTTGAAAGTCAGCCCACAGTACCCAAACCGCCCGCAGGAGCAACCTGGTCAGTGCCCCCAGTAGGGCGGGCGTCCCAGCGACAAGGACTCTTCAAAGGGGTCCCGCTCCTATGCTCAGAGTCTGTGTCTTTTCGTAAGGGTGAGACACCCTGAAAATTACACTCGCCTGCCGGACTGGGGGTGCCGTCAGACCTCTTACTCTTAGGCCTGAGCTTCCAGTACTCACTCATAGGGAGCCAGTTTCCTTCCACCATCTTTTTCGCCTTCCTGAGGCGCTGTCGCTCCGAGTTCAAGCGACGGCACTCCTCCTTGGGAAGGGAGAAGTAGTAGGAGTTGTCAAGAATGTCGCCTGAAACAACATTGACATTGGTTTCCAGAATATCCTGGTCAGAAGAAGATTCCGTCTCTGCCTGGACGACCCTGTGAGCCTCCTCTAGCAGATCCGTGTCCATTGTCGTTGAAGGGGTGCTCCGAGGGCTCTCTGTCAGACCCCCACCGGAGAAAACCGCCCCTCCTCCACTTGCAACTGAAACAACACTGGTTTCATCATTAACAAGCTGCTGGTTGCCCTCCCCAGAATCCGCGGGGAAGCCCCCCGAGAGGGGGGTGAGGGGGTGGGATTGAGCTCCAAGATGCCGACCCACCTGGGGTAGTTCTGATTTTTTGCTGTCAGCTATGGTGTCTGAAACCCCTTCTCCTCAAGTTTGCAGTTTGGCGGCCATTCGGAATGTCACTCCGCCCACCAATGTCTGATACTGGGCCCTTCTCGGAGTTGAACTCATACACTCATTCCCAGGTCAGTACTGGAACTGCTGCGCACATACCAGTTCCAGGTGGCAGTGCAGAGACCTTTCAGCCAACACCTTGAATCAGCCCTTTGCTAATAGGTGCCAGGCCATTCTGGTGCCCTTCACCTCCGCCCCAGCACCCTACGTGAGCAGCTGCTCCCCAAACTGACGGGCAATTTATCGACCGCCAAGTCTAGATCCGCCGCCTTTTGTGAAAAACAGAGGTACCCCTAGAAGGCTGTGATTAGAGATCACAGTACGGTCGCCAGAAGGGCAACCGAGTCACAGTGGTCTTGGAGTGAGGACCCTTCCCCCTCCCTGAGGCGCTTTCGCTGACCTCTCACCCCTCTCTCCCCTGTCACTTCACACTTATTAATTATTGAGTATTTTGGATTGTGTCGTACGGTATTTCGTCTCTGTAACTTGACGATTTTGCAGGCTTTAACTCCATTAATAGTGACGCGTCACGCAGCCCTTAACCCCCCCTCCCCCGTGTCTCGGTCTGTCACGATGTGCTGCACCCTCTCCCCGCAGGGGAGGCATGACGTAATATATGCACAGCCCCTAATCCACCATACCCGTACCCACCACGGTTGGACTTGCTTCACGAGTCTGAGTCTCGCAATCCATCGTCCACCGGTCTCCTGATTCCAGGTATGTTTACATTGCTGGTAGGTGCGGGAGCGTTCTTCGGATCTGGCGGCATCCTTGCCGATTTCACCTTGTCTCTGTTATTATCACCTTTCCTCTCCCCTGCCAAACTTTTAACAGGGGTGACTCCAGCAACCACCAGGATGGCTGGTTCGGACAATGAACGGTAGGCGGAAGACACTCAGAGCTGTAACATGTGCCCCGACTAGCTCTTATTTATTAATACTTAATTATTTTATTTTAAAATATATATTCTGATTCACAATATGCTGATAATTAATTAGATCTCAGGTTATCCGTGTGGTTCGCAGGGGCTGGAAAATAATTTATTGGATGATCTTTTAATTACAAAATGTATTTAAATTGTTTTACATAAAATCAACTTATCCACAACAAAATTAACAACATTTGAAATTGATTACATGAATACTTCTATGATTTATTGTATCTGGCCCTAAGTTAAATTACAATTCTGATGTTTTTAAATTTTGGAATTCCTTAATACAAAAACAAAATATAGCTTACTACAATTTACATTGTCTTCAAGTGGAAAATTTTTGTTCATATATTTGGCAATATTGGTAAAGTATTGGTCTGTCGGCAAGTTTTCTTCAATAAGCTTAGTAGTGAAAGAGAGTCTGGTGTTAACTATAGTTGACGATCGGTGGCGAACCTGTTAATTCTACAAAAGATAAACAGATCATTTCTTAGGAAATGAGCCTAGATGGACCTCAGTGGTCTGTGCATAGACTAGAGTCGTTACAAGGGTGTCCCCGAACTCTCTACTGACCTTTTCAGGTATTATTCCTGGACCAAAGTCAAACTAAAATATCATGTTAAAAATTTCCAAAACTCAACAGTTAACCATGTAGCCGCCATTTTGTTTTTGAATATAAAAATGTTTAGTTTGAGAACGGTTCTTTGTAATAAATTTAAATTAAGTATATGGCTTTATGACTTAAAGACCTTATTCCAAGAAAAATATTAATTTTTTACAATGTTTATTTTTAAAATGCGGCCATTTAAATCCTTTAAACTTAAATAACATAAAAATTGCATATGTTAACAAATAAGCTATAGTAAGAACGTTTAATTTAGACAATTTAATGACAAATCCAACGATACCAAATTTAAGAAAATCGGTTTATAAATAAGGGAAAAACTCATTTCCGTAGCGGGTGTTTTCTTTGATCTCCGAAAGGCATTTGACATGGTAAATCATGGTCTGCTTCTTGAGAAACTTGAGAGCATTGGAATACGGGGCACTGCTCTAAAATGGTTTTCCTCCTTCCTTACTGGACGTAGACAAATAGTAAAGATACCTTCTATAGATAAAGATTGTATGACATACTCATACTCAGATGAGAAGCTTGTCATCTCCGGAGTTCCTCAGGGTTCAATCCTGGGCCCGTTGTTGTTCATTTTATACGTCAATGACTTAAAATCATGCGTTATTAATGTTAATCTGTGTCTTTTCGCAGATGACACCTCACTTGCCATATCGCATCAGGCAAGAACAGATTTGGAAATTGACTCTTATGTTAAATCAAATAGTATTGTGCAATGGTTCCATGAAAATATGTTGTGTGTCAATTCTGGTAAGACCAAACTGCTTGATTTCTCCATTGGCCATAAAGAAACATCTCTTCTAAAATTGTCCATAGGTGAAAGTGTCGTTACTGCAGCAGATGACGTAACATTTTTGGGGCTTCACCTAGACTCAAATTTAAAATTTTTTTCTCACATAGAGCATGTCGCTAGCCGTTTGTCTTCAGGTGTTTTTGTGTTAAGACGTCTATCTACCTTCTCTAGTACTGAAGTTCTTCTCTCAGCATATTATGCCCTCATTTATCCATTTCTTTCATACGCAGTTGTGATTTGGGGGTCTGAGAGCTCATATACGAAGACTCTTTTCATTCTTCAAAAAAAAGCTGTGAGAATAATTGCAGGAATCGATGAAGCAGTATCATGTGCTTCCTACTTCAAGGATTTTGATCTGCTCACCTTTCCATCTATTTATATATTTGAATCACTTATTTTTTTAAAAAAGAACCAGCACATTTTTCAAGAATTTTTGCCATTGTCAAATAGTAAAACCAGAAACAAGCACAATTATAATATACCACCACACAAATCAACATTTTTCAAAAACCACGCAGTTTATAATTGTATAAAAATGTTCAATAGCCTTCCGACCACTCTTAAACAAGAATGTAATATAGTGACCTTCAAAAGAAATGTAAAAAGGTTTTTACTTAAAAGTAGTTTTTATAGTGTTAAGGATTATTTTGACAAGAAATATGTTTAGTTTTAGAAAAATGTTTGTAATGACGTATGCTAATGCAATTTATTTTGTTTTGTGGCAATAAATATATTTGATTTGATTTGATTTGATTTGATTTGATTTGTAAGAAATTGTGTACTAAAAAATATCCACGGTCATTGCGTAACAGCACTGCTAGTTAGCCACAACAATTAGTTGTTTTAATGTTTAGCTGAGTTTTCTCCCTTATTTATAAACAGATTTTCTTAAATTTGGTAACGTTGGATTTGTAATTCAATTGCCTAAATAAAACATCACATTTTGTTATGATATATGCAGTTTTTAGCGAATTTCCCCTATAGGGAAGAAGCTATTACCGTAGGTGGCATGGTAAGACTTAAGCCCGAGACCATGATAACTTTTCGTTTTGAGGACCCCAGATGCCAAAAACACTATTCGTTCAAATTTATATATATATATTTATATGTATGTCCGCTACCGCGATAACTTTTGAAAGAAACACCCGATTTTGAAGAAATTTGGCACAAATTTGGAGAGTAGCATTTATGACTTTAAGTTCGAAAACCAGATCGATCACACTATGGGAAGGGTGTTTTATGGGGGTATACAATTTTCCAAAAATCGTTTTTTTGCAAATTTGACCCCAAAATGTTAAATACCCCCCGTCGCAGCAAACCTGCGTACTCAGCGAATTTCCAATGCATTGATATGTTTCTCACTAGTACATAAAGCCACTCACCAATTTTGACAAAAATACATTCATAAATAAGTTATTTATTACATTTTATTTATTCCCCATAAGAATAACATTAGGACTGAGTACGCAGGTTTGCTGCAATGAGGAAGATAAGAAATGATTTTTATGCAATTATCAATATAACTGAACCAGGTGAAGCTACTTACCATGTTTTATTAATTTATGTTCATAATTAAGGGAGATATAAAACTTTACTTATTCTCCATAAGAATAACATTAGGGCTGAGTATGCAGGTTAGCTGCTACGGGGACAATCAACAAAACATTTATTTTTTGTGCAATTATCAATATACCAGTACAACATGAAGCCACATACCAAATTTCATCAATATACATTAATAAATAATCAAGATATCCAATTTTATTTATTCTCCATAAGGATAACATTGGACAACGTACTGTGTTTAGCACTTTGAATATCTCTGCAACGGTTTGACGTAGAATCACAATTTAAACACCAAAATGATTGTTTTGTGGAGCTGAAGTGATTGGTAAAAGAAAATGTGAAGTTTAAAATAAAATTAACTGAGGAAAAGCCAAAATCCTTTTTCCCATAAAATTAACATGGGAGATTTTATGAGCATGTTTTTTGGATTTTTTCCGCAACCACTTAACCTAGGTTAATAATTCAAAATACCATATTATTTGTTTTTTTAAGCTCTATAACATGGTCTAAACCAAAATTAAGTGTTTTAAAAATTTTAGGGTAAAAAATGCAAAAAACTGATTTTTGGAAAATTTAAAACCCCCATAAACCCCCCTTCCCATTGTCCGATTTTTCTGGTTTTCGAACTTAAAGTCATAAATGTCAGTTTACACATTTGAGCCAAATTTCATCGAAATCGTACGTTTTTTACTCAAGTTATCGCATTCACGGACACATATATATATATATAAAAATTTGAACGAATAGTGTTTTGGACATCTGGGGACATCAAAACAAAAAGTTATCATGGTCCCGGGCTTAAGTCTTACCATGAGACCTACGGTAATAGCTTCTTCCCTATAGAGGAAATTCGCTAAAACACTCAATTTTGGTTATAGCCATTTTATAGAGCTTAAAAAACAAATAATTTAGTATTTTGAATCATGAATCTAGGTTAAGTGGTTGCGGAGAAAATCCAAAAAAATGTGTCCCATGTTAATCTTATGGGAAAAAGATTTTTAGATTTTTCTCAGATAGTTTTACTAAAAACTTCACATTTCTATTTACTAATGTGTTAAGCTCAACAAAACAAACATTTTGGTGTTTTAATCGTTGTTCTACGTCCAACCGTTGCAGAGATATTCAAAGTGCTAAACACAGTATGTTGTCCAATGTTATCCTTATGGAGAAAAAATAAAATTCTATATCTCGATTATTTATGAATGTATATTGATGAAACTTGATATGTGGCTTCAACTAGTTGTGGTATATTGATATTAGCACAAAAAACAAGTTTTTTGTTGATAGTCCCCGTAGCAGCAAATCTGCATATTCGACCCCCATGTTATTCAAATAGAGAATAAGTAAAGTTGTATATCTCCCTTAATTATGAACCTACATTAAGAGAACTTGGTATGTAGCTTCACCAGGTTCAGTTGTATTGATAATTGCAAAAAAAAACATTACTTATCTTCTCGTTGCAGCAAACCTGCATCCTCAACCCTAATGTTACTCTTATGGATAATAAATAAAATGCTATATATCACTTATTTATGGATGTATTTTTGTGAAACTTGGTAAATAGCTCTATGTAGTAGTGAGTCCCATATATATGTATTGGAAATTCGCTGAGTACGTAGGTTTGCTGCGATGGGGGTATTATGTTATTTACGTTTAAAGATTTTAAATGGCCGCCATTTTGAAAATAAACATTGTAAAAAATACTTTTTTTTCCTGGAATTAGGTCTTTGGGTCATAAAGCTATGTACCAAATTTAAATTTATTACAAAGAGCTGTTCTCAAATTAAAAATTGTAATGTGAAAAAAATGGCGGCTGTACGGGTAACTGTTGAGTTTTGGAAATTTTTAAAATTATATTTTAGTTTATCTTTGATCCAGGAATAATACCTGAAAAGGTCAGTAGGGAGCTCAGGGACACTATGTCTAGTATATTTCATAACAAGAGTGGAAAGTGGCTGTTTCCCGGCCGAGATCGAGTTTACGCGCGAGGCTTCAGCCAAGTGCTGAATTTCGATCAAGGCACGGAATAACACTTTCTGCTCGAGTTATGAACGATATTTTTAATAATTAATAATAGTAGTTAATTAATAATAATAATGAATTAAATAATTTAAGTTTAAGAAATAACCTGTAGGTGCTCAATTGATTTCCGCAGTACAATAAAAACAGTGATACTGTTTACACAGCTTATTAAGTTATTGAGAACAGCTGATTTATGACAAATCGTGTCCAAATCGTGGCTTTGTGCAACTAGCGTTACTTGTGTCAGGAATCATAGCTAAATACTAGTGTGGAAAATCAACAGGTGATTTTCCCACTCTAGAACTGGAAAACGTTATTTTCCGCACTCGCAGCTGATGTTGAAAACAGCTGTTTTCCGTACAGTGTGTGATGAAAAGTAGATTTTGTTGAAAACGAGTAGTTGTGTTTAATATTAATGAAAAATAATGAGTAAAAATTGAGCTAATTGAAGTAATGAGAGGGCTGGGCAACAGAAAACATAAATCTGATCGCTGGTGACAGTTACAGTAAATTATTTAAATAATCTCTGGGGTCAAAGGTGAAAATAAACATGTAAATTTAGGTACTCATTTTTGAGTAACAAGAACAAATTAAAATTGTTTAAAAAGGTAAACATTTGGTAATGCAATTTTTATAAATGAATAACTACAATTAAAATTGGTTTTATCTGAATTTAATTTATTGCATGATAATAAACGGGTGTAAAATGTTAACAAATTTTAAAATATGGTAGTGAAAATTGTTATTTTTAAGCATTTGTTTCTCGAGTTTTCCCATGAAAAGTGTGAATTGTTACTACTAAATTACACAGAAATGTGTACAAAAGGTCAATAGGGTACACAATAGTATTAAAAAATGGTAGCCTACATACGATAGTGCAATGTAAACAATGAATCTGTCCTTTGTCTTCTATCTGGGACACTAATCCATCATTATAGTACAGTCAATCTCATTCTTTAAATGAGATTTACATTCAATCTTCATTCGGTTTCATGTTTAAGTCTGTATATAATATTTTAAGGTTCCAACTACAAAGTATGGTTTGTAGTAGTACGGTTATGATACAAATCTGCACTCTCATTCACTTTAGTACAGTCAATTGATAGAATAGGTTATGAACCAAGCTTTACTTTAAGTGGTGTCCAAGGGCACTGTTTGAGAGCTTATTCAAACAGTTACACAACAACATACTTGGAACACCTGGTGCACTTTATGTGGACTTCATGATAACACTTGCTGACACCTAGATCAGGGATTTTAATTCTAGCCATATTTTAAATGGTAAGTAACATTCAAATTAATAAAAATAATAGTTATTCAATTCTTACAGTTGTAGTGTATTTTTAAATGTGTACACATCACGATTATATCACCACACCTACTTTAGATCCGCACTGTACCACCTCCTAATCATGTAATGTAAAACATTGCTATCCTAGCTATTCAGTTAATTATTCAGTTAGATTCAGGAGCATCAGAACTGCCAAAAAATAAAATTTTTCCCAATTTCCACACAAATTGGAATATTGTGTTGTTTTAACATCTTATTGATTTTTATAAGTTTTTATGTGGATATTCGCTATTTTGTCAGTATGCTGCATGCAAACCAGGGGCAGATACAGGAGGGAGGTCATGGGGGTCATGATCCCCCCCCCAAAAAAAACCAAGACCTTCATGTATTTTACTCATTTTTCACCGTAAAGGTTTTATGGTATTTTGACAATTTATTTTATTTTTTCACCCATGATCCCCCCTAAAATCATAGTCTGCATCTGCCCCTAATGCAAACTTATTTTTTTTAACTCTTCAAGTATGGTGACTATATTTCTCTTTAGTGCTGAGTTATTTTTCACTGTTTTGAATGAGATTTTTTTAATTATATAAACATTGAGTCTACCTATATCAACCTTACACCGTATTCATTTTGATCAGCAATAAAAAGGGAATTTTCAAAAACTGTCAATGATTACATAAGACAAGCTAATAGAGGCAATCTCATAATACCCCCGTCGCAGCAAACCTGCGTACTCAGCGAATTTCCAATGCAAATATATGGGTATCACTACTACCTAGAGCCACTTACCAAGTTTCACAAAAATACATTAAATAAGTGATATATAGCATTTTATTTATTCTCCTTAAGAATAACATTATAAATGAGTACGCAGGTTAGCGGCAACAAGGAAGATAAGATATGTGTTTTTTTGCAATTATTAATATAACTTAACCAGGTGAAGCTACATACCAAGTTTTATTAATTTAGGTTCATAACTAAGGGAGATATAAAACTTTACTTACTCTCCATATGAATAACATGGGGGCCGAGTATGCAGGTTGCTGCTAACGGGAAAAATCAACAACAAGATTTGTTTGTGCTATTATCAATATACCACAACTAGTTGAAGCCACATACCAAGTTTCATCAATATACATACATAAATAATCAAAAAATAACATATTAGCGAATTTCCCCTCTATTGAGGTCCCCAGACCCCAAAAACACCATTCGTTCGAAACTGTATATATATATATATGTGTGTGTGTGTCCGTGGGTGCGATAACTCTCGTAAAAAAGGTCTGATTTTGATGAAATTTGGTACAAACGTGTAAAGCAGCATTTATGACTTTAAGTTTAAAAACCAGACAGATCGACCTATCCGAAGGGGGTCGACCTATTTTTAGGGGGGTTTTGTACCCCAAAAATGGGTTTTTTGAGTTTTTTACACATAATTTTTGAAAAAGTGAAATTTTATTTTTTTCTATTGGAATCAGCTTAAAAAGACGCACAATTTGATGTTTTAATCATTGCTCTACGTCAATTGGTTACTGAGATATTGAAAGTGCTAAACACAGTACGTTGTCCAATGCTATTCTTATGGAGGATAAGAAAAATTGTATATCTCGCTTATTTATCAACTTATCCTGACGAAACTTGGTATATTGCTTCATTTCATTGTGGTCTATTGATATTTGCACAAAAACCTATTTTTTGGCTGATAGTTCCCGTAGCAGCAAACCTGCATACTCAGCCCCATGTTATTCTTATGGAGAATAAGTAACGTGTTATCTCCTTTAATTATGAACATAAAATAATAGACCTTGGTATGTGGCTTTATCTAGTCGAGTTATATTGATATTTATATAATAACCCATATTTAGTGTTCCTTATTTCAGCAAACCTGCATACTCAGCCGCGATGTTATTCTTATGGAGAATAATTAAAATGTCATAAATTGTTTATTTATGAATGTATATTGATGAAACTTGGTATGTGGCTTTATGTGGTATTAAGATAATATTATTTGCATTAGAAATTCGCTGAGTATGCAGGTTTGCTGCTACGGGGGTATTATTTATTATCCATAAGGATAACATTGGACAACGTACTGTGTTTAGCACTTTGAATATCACTGCAACGGTTGGACGTAAAACAACAATTAAAATGCCAAAATGATTGTTTTGTAGAGCTAAACTGATTGGTAGAAAGAAATATGGAGTTGGTGGTGAAATTATCTCAGGAAAATCTAAAAACCATATTCCCATAAGATTAACTTGGGAAATTTTATGGACACATTTTTTTACTTTTCTCCACAACCACTTAACCTAGCTTAATGATTCAAAATACTAAATTGTTTGTTTTTTAAGCTCTAAAAAATTGCTATAACCAAAATCTATTGTTTTTAAAATTTTAGGATAAAAAGTTAAAAAACTGATTTTTGGAAAATTTTAAATCCCCATAAAACCCCCTTCCCTTAAACCGATCAATCTGGTTTTTGAACTTAAAGTCATAAATGTTACTCTCCACATTTGTGCCAAATTTCATAAAAATCGGGTGCTTCTTTCAAAAGTTATCGCGGTAACGGACACACATATACATACATATATATAAATTTGAACGAATAGTGTTTTGGGCATCTGGGGACCTCAAAACAAAAAGTTATCATGGTCTCGGGCTTAAGTCTTACCATGCCACCTACGGTAATAGCTTCTTCCTATAGGGGAAATTCGCTAAAACTTAAAATAAAAAAGAATTTTTGTCTTTAGCTGCCGTAGAAGTTGCAAAAAAAAAGGAATTTAGAATTTAAAAATATCCAAAATGAGCTAAATGATTCACAGATTGCAAACAAATATTCTGTTAGGGTTAGAATAATTATTTTCATGAAAAAATGGCATAAACCCTGAACGCGACACTCAAAATGGCAACCACAATGGAAAGTCGCAAAATTTTATCATATGGGTTACTATAGCACCGTCACAGCAAACCTGCTTACTCAGCGAATTTCCCATGCAAGTTTATATACCTCATAAACCAGCTTACCTACTTTCATCAACATACATTGATAAATTTTGATATAAGCAAGAGATAACATTTTATATTTATCATCCATAAGAATAACATTGAACCGACTACTCAGGTTTTCTGTAACGAGGACAGCTAAAAATGGGGTTTTCATGCAAGTTTAATATACCAAAACCACATGAAGGCTCATACCAAGTTTCATCAGAATATATCCTATACTCTAATTTGAGTAAGGTTTGCTTGTATGTTTGCTTCTTTGATTGCTTGTGACACTGATCTCAAAAACGGCTCCAACGATTTTCTTCAAATGTTCAAAATAACTCATTTCTGGGACAAAATTAAGTTCTAGGCAGGCCTCATCCCCAGGAAAAATCAAATAATGTAAACAAAATTAAGATTGGGGTTATGGAGTTTCAAATCAAAACAAAAGAATTGCAACAGCTGTTCATAATCAACCAGGGAACTGTCAAAGTAATACTCATGTTGTTTATGATTATTAACATGTGGTTTCCTGAGAGCAGAGATTAAAAGATTTGAGTGAAGATTACATATATAGTAGTAAAATAAATCAAAGGGACATTGACCTATAAATAACAACTGGAGTGACCTTAAAACTGTAGAAAAGACGCAAATTGGTTATACAAATCTGATTATCAGGAGGGAGAAGTGGTGAAATGTGCTCCAAGTCATATAAACAAACTGACTGGCCTTCCCCGAGCAAAGCTCGGCCCCAGGTACTCCTATACTCTAATATAAGTAAAGTTTGCTTGTATGCTTACTTTGCTTGCTTGCTTGCTTCAACACTGATCTCAAAACGGCTCCAACGATTTCCTTCAAATGTTCGAAACAACTAATTTTCTGGGATAAAAAATAAGTTCTAGACAGGCCTCATCCCCAGGAAAAATCAAATAATGTAAAAAAAAACTGTAAACAATAATAAACTATAAAAAGAATTGTAACAGCTGTTCATAATGAACCAGGGAACTGTCAAAGTAATGCTCATGTTGTTTATGATTATTAACATGTGGTTTCCTGAGAGCAGAGATTAAAAGATTTGAGTGAAAATTACATATATTATAGATTAGTAAAATAAATCAAAGGGACATTGAGCTATAAATAACAACTGGAGGGACCTTAAAAATGTAGGAAAGAGGCAAATGAAATATACAAATCTGATTATCAGTAGGGGGAAGTGGTGAAATATGCTCCAAGTCATCTAAACAAACTGACTGGCCTTCCACCGAGCAAAGCTCGGCCCCAGGTACTTCATACATAAAGGAGATATATAATTGTATTTATTCCCTATAATAATAACATGGAACAACACAATGTCCATCTGTTTTCATAAGAATAAGAATAAGAACTTTATTCAGCCAGAAAATATTTCATACAAATACATTGGCACGTCACACTTGCATTGGTAAACAATATTAACAAAAGTCCTTCACAGTCCATATTCTTGTTGAATATTCATCTACAGAATAAAATGATTCTTTATACAGGAAATAGTTTAGTTTTAAAATGCTTATCACTAAGCAATCTTATATCCAATGGTAACTTGTACAACTTGATAGCCATCATCAAAGGGCTTTTATCTGTCTTAACTAATCTCACCTTTGCCGTATTTAAATTACTACAAAAACGAGTATTGTAACTATGCACATCTCTTCTACAGTTTAGTTGAACAATATTTTTCCTCAGATAAATCAGACATTGTAGCATGTATAAAGAAAACAAAGTTAATATTTTAAACTCTTTGGAAAGATCTCTACAACTACGATACTTATTTACACCTGCAATTATTCTAAAAGCCTTTTTTTGCATAGTAAATACTTCCTTTGCATGAGGAGAAGATCCCTAAGCAATGAAACCATAACTCAGATGGCAATGAAAAAGTCCATAATATGCCTGTATATGATACATACTACATACTAGGGTAACATAATATGCCTACTTAAGACTGTGTATGTAGGTTTGCTGCTGTGTACGTAGGTTTTCTGCTGTGGGGGTATTTTATGTGGATATTAATAGATCACAGCCAGATGAAGCCATATATCAAGTTTTATCAATTTATATTCATAAATAAGCAAGGTATAACATTTTAATTATTTTCTCTGTAACAATAAATTTGGACAACTTACTGTGTTTAGCACGTAACCAATTAAGTTTTTTAGCAACTTTAGCTTGTATTTTTCTAATAAGCGTAATACTTAAATGTTGGCAGAGCTCATTTCGAAGGCGGGCAGCAAGATGATGGTTGTGATCCTCCTAGGGGTGTTGTCGCTACTTGTGATCTATCTTCGCCTCATCTATCGTTACTGGACCAAGCGAGGAGTGGTGCAAGAGCCCCCCCTTCCTATTGTGGGGAATCTCCTGGACGTAATCCTCATGAGAAGGAACGGGGGTCAAGTTTACGATGAGATTTATCGGTAAGCAATTGTTTAATAGTAAAAAACACCCATTACTCTAAAAATAAAAAATAAAACTCTGTATTTTGTATAGAAACTATATGCTTGTTTAAAATCACTACCATTATAGTAGTGCATTTATATAAATGCATGTTATTTAAACCTTTCCAAGCATTGAACGTAAGTATACGCTAACGGTAATTTTCGTTTGAGAGCATTGGACGTGTATATATACGCAACTCAATTTGAAACTTACAAGCGTATGTTGAATATATATGTTAGACATGTAAATTTAATTTATGTATTGTATGCTTGTTCCGTATTATTTACAGTTACTTTAAGCCATTAGTCTATTTCTTAGTTTATTTTAGTGGTACATTTTCATCCAGTGAGTTAGTAACATTGTTCTCGCAACAGATGTTATGGACTGGCCAGTTGATGTAATCCTTTTGTTACTGTCTCCTTGCAGACAGTTTGTTTATGTTCGGTCTGTTGTTTACAAGTTGTTTGAAGAACAGGCTAATGATGTTTTGAAATGTTTTCCTCTCTGTCGTGTTGTTTTTCAAAATGACATTCTGAGTGAGTGAGTGACGTATATATAACACGCTAATTTTGGCCATAAAACGTGTATAAACATAATTTATTATCATGAAAATGAACATAATTTACTTTAACCATCACATCTGTAAGTGGAAACAAATTAATATTTCAAAATCTATTTTGTACCCCGCCCAAAAAAATATATAGCGTACATAGTAAGGCTTCGCCCCACAGTCGCCGCTTGGGAGGGGTTAAGAAATTATTGCATGTATTTACAATCTTGTAATTACTGCCTTGCATGTATGTAAGTGAACAACTTTGATATTTTTCATCGTTTAAAGATATAGGCCCACTGTACATGAAATGATATTAGTTTTTTGTGAGAAATAAAAAAAAGACTGAGTGTTCATTTTGAAATTTGTATATAATTACTATACATGAAATTGTGTTAGTTTTTTGAGGAAAATTAAAAACTATAATATTACTTTTTTATAATTGTTATAGTATTTTTTATTTGAAATTTTATTTTGAAGTTTATTCCTCATGTTGTATATTCTATGATGATATTGACACATTATACCTAAAATAATACTGAATTATACACATTTTGGATGAAAACATGTAAATTAAAGGTAGTAATGAGAAATCGAGATATTAAATGAGTTTATTTTGTTAAAACTGTGGTTTAACTGAGAAATTTAAAGTATTATCTTATGGCTCTCAAATTGAGCTAAATGTGACACTATCTTATCTACTAATATATATATATATATATATATATATATATATAAATACAAAATGTCTCAAAAGTTGACTACCAAACTTCACAGACTTGTTATATGGACCATTTCCAACAAAAATGTTGTATATATTCATATCTGCAATGTCACATAAACATTACCATACATTAACATTCTTTTTAGTTTTATCCTTTTACAATTTGTTCCTCAAATGTTAATTATGTAAAATAAGCTTCCTGAATACATATGCTGCATCAAAGAATTATTTAATATTTAATAGTCCTATGTCACCATCACTCATTACCTCTCAGATCTGCCACCACATCAATGAATTCAATTTATCAATTTAATCACCAACTCAAACATAGTTTATTAGTTTTAGTCATTAATCAAATAATTAGATATCATGATTAATGTAAAAGGTTGTCTCAGATAAATAATTTTATATGTAAAAATTTTGAAAATTGATCTCTATTAAAATTTTAATTCCAAAAACCAAAAGACGCTACCATAAAATACCTCTAAAACCAACATATAAACCAAGCCAACCAAAACCACGCTAGATTACACGGGCACGGGTTGCACGGGCTTAGATTTGTGCTAGGTTGTTTCAGTGTGTAACAGTGAATTACTTCAAGCACACGTGATCAGCACTGTTGAAGATCCATCACCAAGCCCAGAGACCTCTTCCTCCTTCTTCTGAATCCAACCATGGCTCATAGCAGTGAAAGCACCATTGCATTGCTCATTATTTTATCCCCCTCCCAGTAAAACAGTATATTAGGTACAACAAACCTAATCTTTAATAGACCACTAGAGCTCAGTATATTATCTATTCATGTTTGCAACATCTAGCTAAATTTTATTACTGACTGAACATTTTATTACTGGTAAGAACATTCCATATATGTTTGGCCTACAACGGAGAAATTAAAAGAAGAACTTGAATTCATTGGACTATTTTTTTAAAACAAATTCATCAATATCAAATTTATTAATATCATTATTTGAAACAATTTCAATAGAAGCAAATTCTTTACCTATAGTAAGTCAAGAGTAACTTCCAAACAACAATTTGTGTCAGGTCTATATTTCTAGACCAACAATCAAGTGGAATTTTACCTAAATTAATTTCAGCCAAAGTATTGGTAGAGTTTTATTTAGTACAAAATCTCAAATAATTGGTATTAATTTTCATGTGTTCAATGGATTAAATTTATCCAACGTTCGATAAGCTTTGAGCCAGCTCGATCCACCACCCCCTGAGATTTAAGAGAAATTCACAGCCGCCATTTAATTGTATTCATTTATAACATTTTGAAATTTCCCACATGTCTGTAATATCCATTGTTATTCCCCAAAGTTTTGATCATCTGTCTTTGTGTATAACCTTTTTTTTATCTTTTATTAGAGGCTTTGTATGAAATTACATGAAGCCTTAAGAGCTACGAACATAAATTATTATATTACAGTTCAAGTCCAAAATTTAATTGATTTCATCATGGTCACTTAAATAATTTTCTCGATTTTATATAAAAATTCTAAGACGTAACACTATAATTTTGAAAACACACTGAATTAATTTCAATTATATAAAGAGTTCTGATGTATGAAGTCCAAATATTACAATTCAAGTCCAGAACTTAATCAATTCCATCCGGTATATGGTCACTTAAATAATTTTCTTGATTTTGTGTAAAAATTCTAAGATGTAACACCATAATTTTGAGTTTTCTTCTTTAAGAATGTCATGTAAATCAGGAGGTATATGACAGTTACATCTTCTCAACATTTCATAGAGATAATTTCGATGTACTGAGTAGGCAGTGCAGTCCTTAAATATGTGTTGAATACTTTCATGAGTTCCATCATTACATTTTAGGCATTGTGGGGAGTCAATTCTTTGAAGTAAGAAAAGTCGGTCTGCTGTAAAACAGTGTCCGAAGTCTGCAGATCATAGTAAATTATTTTTGTATATCAAAACACCTGTAGTTCATAATTCAAAGAGCATCTGTAGATTATCTAAAGAGAGCCGTAGAGAATTAATTCCAAGCCGAGGCATTCCCATCCCACATAAATGTAAATAAAATTAAGTACCTAAATGAAAAACGAGTTCGCACGCAGCACGCTGACGTGAGGGAAGTGAATTTCCACATAACAACTTTTAAAACTCAAAATCAGTGTAAAAACATACATTTGTCCAATTTTTATTGAAATCTGAAAACATTGATTTTTTTTGGCTGTTCTGAAACTCCTGGTTTCATTTACTTGCAAAGCTGGGAATACAATTTTGCACATTATAAGGTTAGTAGAAGGTCCAGACAGGCTTGAAAGTATGCGTGAGGTTGCTGGGGGTAATAAACGTACTCTAACAAAGGAATAACACGCTTTTCTAGTGTAAAACCCCCATAAGACAACGTACTGTGTTTAGCCGATGCACATTTTCTTTAATAACTCGGTAAATATTTATGCTAGAATGACGGGAGAGGGCTTAAAACTTTTGCCTCTCTAATTCCCATCTTTTTACATGCATTACTTTTACGACCAGGGCTTGTCTGACCCTTTTTGGGCCCAAAAACTCGAAATTTTAAAGATTAATCCCCAAAAAATGGGTTTAGAGTTTTCCGATTGTTTTGCCCAACGAACTTGTCCAACAGATTATAGAAAGAAACGTCCCTACCAAATTTGATGTAAATCGGACAAAAAATGCGACCGCTAGAGTGCATACACACACACACATATATATATATATATATATATAAATTTTGAACGACCCCCCAAAACGTGTTCAGGGGGTCACGTTAGGAACTTCTATGGTGGTCCCGGGCTTAAGTTTCACCGTGCGGGTCATGCTAATAGTTCACTTTCCAAAGGAAATTCACTAATAAAGTATTGTGAGATAATCACCCTAAGTTTAATTATTCTTTAAGGGTGTATAACATATCATATTATTCATAGTTTACAAGCTATTAACGTTTTTAATGTGTTTTATAATCTCGTGTTGCAATCTCATAAATCATTTTAGGCAAGAAAATATGCACGTTGGACCATAAAACTTGTAGGCCTACAGCCTACAAAAATAAACAGTGATTATAAAGAAATACATTTTTTAGCAGTTTAATAACAATTAAAAACTAACACAATTTTTATTTTAATTCCTAAATTTTTGTTATTTGAAATTAATGGCTAATTTTAGGAAAACATTATTTATTTTAAAAAATACGCCAATATTAGGGGAAATAAATGTTTTAATATCTTAATACTATTATTGTCTGCAATAAATGGGAAAGTTTTTAAGATATAGGATTACTCTCTAAGGCAACAAATGTAGACGGAAACACCATTTGAAAGCAAAAAGTTTTTTGAAACGTTACATTTAATTTAAAATTGTGTTAATTTGTGTTTTTAATTTGAATAAATTCCTATAAAACTGCATTTTTTATAGTTACTGTTCATTTGTGGTGTAGTGTAGTGTACAAGTTTTATGGTCCTCCGTACATATTTTCTAGCCAAAAAATAAATTATGATATGGCAATACACAAATTATAAAAAAGATTAAAAACATCAATAGCTTGTAAACTATGAAGAATATAATAAAAACATTTATGACATTTTTTGTTGGAAATAGTCCATACATCAAGACTGTAAAGTTTGGTCATCGACTTTTGAGATATTCTGTGCCTAGTCATTCCACTGATTCTACAGTGGAACTTGGCTAGTGCGCAAACTTCTATGATTCAAAATCTTCTTTAACCCTTCCCAAGCGGCGACTACAGGGCAAAGTCCTACTTAGTACGCTATATATTTTTCAGTTGGGGTAAAACAAATTATTTTGAAATATTTATGTTTTTTCACTTGTTGGTATGTAATTGTTAAAGTACATTATTTTCACTTTAATGATAAAAATAATTTTTTAACAAGTTTTGTAACCAAAACTAGCACTTTGTATATATGCCATTCATTCACTCTGAATGTAATTTTGAAGAAAAAAAACACGACACAATCTAATGAGCAAACAACATTGTGCACCATCATAATAATCAAGCCTAATTCAAACTTATTACTCAAGCGATATAAAAGACCAACCATTCCAATGTAAATAAGAATTTATCAGAAGTTTGGAATTTATTTTCAGTCCAGCTGTAGTTTGCTGTAGCAATTTATTCCAAAAAATAGCTGAAGCGGATCGTACAAAACACAGTTGCAGTGTCTTTAGGTCTTAAGTCCCTTAGGTTAAACTAGCTGCAATTGATTCCCTTGGCACATCTCCAACACTGCTAGCTATGTTCAAGTCATTGTTCCCAAGCTTCCCTCCAAACATCCAGTCTATACTCTATCCCTATTGTACTACAGTTGTGTGCGACATGTCACATCTTCAACACTGCTAGCTGTGTTCAAGTCATTGTTCCCAAGCTTCCCTCCAAACATCCAGTCTATACTCTATCCCTATTGTACTGCAGTTGTGTGCGACTTGTCACATCTCCAACACTACTAGCTATGTTCAAGTCATTGTTCCCAAGCTTCCCTCCAAACATCCAGTCTATACTCTATCCCTATTGTACTGCAGTTGTGTGCGACTTGTCACATCTCCAACACTACTAGCTATGTTCAAGTCATTGTTCCCAAGCTTCCCTCCAAACATCCAGTCTATACTCTATCCCTATTGTACTGCAGTTGTGTGCAACTTGGCACATCTCCAACACTGCTAGCTATGTTCAAGTCATTGTTCCCAAGCTTCCCTCCAAACATCCAGTCTATACTCTATCCCTATTGTACTGCAGTTGTGTGCGATTTGGCACATCTCCAACACTGCTAGCTATGTTCAAGTCATCGTTCCCAAGCTTCCATCCAAACATCCAGTCTATACTCTATCCCTATTGTACTGCAGTTGTGTGCGACTTGGCACATCTCCAACACTGCTATTTATGTTCAAGTCATCGTTCCCAAGCTTCCCTCCAAACATCCAGTCTATACTCTATCCCTATTGTACTGCAGTTGTGTGCGACTTGTCACATCTCCAACACTACTAGCTATGTTCAAGTCATTGTTCCCAAGCTTCCCTCCAAACATCCAGTCTATACTCTATCCCTATTGTACTGCAGTTGTGTGCGACTTGGCACATCTCCAACACTGCTAGCTATGTTCAAGTCATTGTTCCCAAGCATCCCTCCAAACATCCAGTCTATACTCTATCCCTATTGTACTGCAGTTGTGTGCGACATGTCACATCTTCAACACTGCTAGCTGTGTTCAAGTCATTGTTCCCAAGCTTCCCTCCAAACATCCAGTCTATACTCTATCCCTATTGTACTGCAGTTGTGTGCGACTTGTCACATCTCCAACACTACTAGCTATGTTCAAGTCATTGTTCCCAAGCTTCCCTCCAAACATCCAGTCTATACTCTATCCCTATTGTACTGCAGTTGTGTGCGACTTGTCACATCTCCAACACTACTAGCTATGTTCAAGTCATTGTTCCCAAGCTTCCCTCCAAACATCCAGTCTATACTCTATCCCTATTGTACTGCAGTTGTGTGCGACTTGGCACATCTCCAACACTGCTAGCTATGTTCAAGTCATTGTTCCCAAGCTTCCCTCCAAACATCCAGTCTATACTCTATCCCTATTGTACTGCAGTTGTGTGCGACTTGGCACATCTCCAACACTGCTAGCTGTGTTCAAGTCATTGTTCCCAAGCTTCCCTCCAAACATCCAGTCTATACTCTATCCCTATTGTACTGCAGTTGTGTGCGACTTGGCACATCTCCAACACTGCTAGCTATGTTCAAGTCATTGTTCCCAAGCTTCCCTCCAAACATCCAGTCTATACTCTATCCCTATTGTACTGCAGTTGTGTGCGACTTGGCACATCTCCAATACTGCTAGCTATGTTCAAGTCATTGTTCCCAAGCTTCCCTCCAAACATCCAGTCTATACTCTATCCCTATTGTACTGCAGTTGTGTGCGACTTGGCACATCTCCAACACTGCTAGCTATGTTCAAGTCATTGTTCCCAAGCTTCCCTCCAAACATCCAGTCTATACTCTATCCCTATTGTACTGCAGTTGTGTGCGATTTGGCACATCTCCAACACTGCTAGCTATGTTCAAGTCATCGTTCCCAAGCTTCGCTCCAAACATCCAGTCTATACTCTATCCCTATTGTACTGCAGTTGTGTGCGACTTGGCACATCTCCAACACTGCTATTTATGTTCAAGTCATCGTTCCTAAGCTTCCCTCCAAACATCCAGTCTATACTCTATCGCTATTGTACTGCAGTTGTGTGCGACTTGTCACATCTCCAACACTACTAGCTATGTTCAAGTCATTGTTCCCAAGCTTCCCTCCAAACATCCAGTCTATACTCTATCCCTATTGTACTGCAGTTGTGTGCGACTTGGCACATCTCCAACACTGCTAGCTATGTTCAAGTTATTGTTCCCAAGTTTCCCTCCAAACATCCAGTCTATACTCTATCGCTATATTACTGCAGTTGTGTGCGACTTGTCACATCTCCAACACTACTAGCTATGTTCAAGTCATTGTTCCCAAGCTTCCCTCCAAACATCCAGTCTATACTCTATCCCTATTGTACTGCAGTTGTGTGCGACTTGGCACATCTCCAACACTGCTAGCTATGTTCAAGTTATTGTTCCCAAGTTTCCCTCCAAACATCCAGTCTATACTCTATCCCTATTGTACTGCAGTTGTGTGCGACTTGGCACATCTCCAACACTGCTAGCTATGTTCAAGTCATTGTTCCCAACCTTCCCTCCAAACATCAAGTCTATACTCTATCCCTATTGTACTGCAGTTGTGTGTGACTTGCCACTTCTCCAACACTGCTAGCTATGTTCAAGTCATCGTTCCCAAGCTTCCCTCCAAACATCCAGTCTATACTCTATCCCTATTGTACTGCAGTTGTGTGCGACTTGGCACATCTCCAACACTGCTATTTATGTTCAAGTCATTGTTCCCAAGCTTCCCTCCAAACATCCAGTCTATACTCTATCGCTATTGTACTGCAGTTGTGTGCGACTTGTCACATCTCCAACACTACTAGCTATGTTCAAGTCATTGTTCCCAAGCTTCCCTCCTAACATCCAGTCTATGCTCTATCCCTATTGTACTGCAGTTGTGTGCGACTTGGCACATCTCCAACACTGCTAGCTATGTTCAAGTCATTGTTCCCAAGCTTCCCTCCAAACATCCAGTCTATACTCTATCCCTATTGTACTGCAGTTGTGTGCGACTTGTCACATCTCCAACACTACTAGCTATGTTCAAGTCATTGTTCCCAAGCTTCCCTCCAAACATCCAGTCTATACTCTATCCCTATTGTACTGCAGTTGTGTGCGACTTGTCACATCTTCAACACTGCTAGCTGTGTTCAAGTCATTGTTCCCAAGCTTCCCTCCAAACATCCAGTCTATACTCTATCCCTATTGTACTGCAGTTGTGTGCGACTTGGCACATCTCCAACACTGCTATTTATGTTCAAGTCATTGTTCCCAAGCTTCCCTCCAAACATCCAGTCTATACTCTATCCCTATTGTACTGCAGTTGTGTGCGACTTGTCACATCTCCAACACTGCTATTTATGTTTAAGTCATTGCTCCTAAGCTTCCCTCCAAACATCCAGTCTATACTCTATCCCTATTGTACTGCAGTTGTGTGCGACTTGTCACATCTCCAACACTGCTATTTATGTTCAAGTCATTGTTCCCTAGCTTCCCTCCAAACATCCAGTCTATACTCTATCCCTATTGTACTGCAGTTGTGTGCGACTTGTCACACCTCTCCAATAGTGCAAGTTGTTGATTTACAAACAAAAAACCTTTTCGTTAATGAAACATTTTCTTTAAAAATGGAAATTATGAAGTTTTCAAGCCCTTTTTTTAGCAACTTTTGTAATTCAATTATTTTACTGGTCCCTTGGGGTTTGAATCATCCAAGTTCTACCTAGCGACCCCTTAAAATGTGTTCATGGGATTAAGTTATAGAAACTTCCATTATAGTCCTGGGCTTGTGTCTTAATGCAGGTCATGCTAATAGCTCACTTTTCCAATAAAAATTAACGGAAAAATATATTCCTCGGTATTTATAAATAACCTGACGATAAACAGTTGAAATTATATAAAAAACGTAACGCCATTTCTATGCGCAAACTATATTGTTATCTTAGAGAGTTTAAAAATAGTAGGAAGTATGTATCAGTAGGTTGAATGGTATACTGGTTAATTACATCCTATATTTATTTTTGAAATCTTTTTAATCATTGTATTTAAAAAGTTTTCTTTCTGAACCAGTTATATATATATATATATATATATATATATATATATATATATATATATATATATATATATACATAGGCGAGCGCAGAATCCGTCCAGAGTGGGTGCCGGAACCGAAAAATGCCCCCCCCCCAAATTTTGCTGCTCTAAGAACTGATTTATCTGCCGAATAATTAATTGAATACATCTTCAATTATCGTATCTAATCTAATAGTTTACACCTTCTTAACACAAATATTTGTTAATATTATTTAATTCAATAAATATTGTGTCTGCATGAATATATTTAGTTTACAAAATATCATAATGTTACTTGTTTGTGTCATCTTCTAAAAAATCTAGATTACGCGTATGCCGGGTGGCTGCACGTCACTTCAATTTCTCGGTAAAAGTCTGTATCTATGTTTTTAAAACAATATCATAACAAGCATATGGTTCCAAGCACTATTTTAAATACCCCCGTAGCAGCAAAACTGCGTACTCAGCGAATTTCCAATACATATATATGTATCTTAATACCACATAAAGCTACATACCAAGTTTCATCAATATACATTCATAAATAAACGATTTATGACATTTTAATTATTCTCCATAAGAATAACATGGGGCTGAGTACACAGGTTTGCTGCTACGGGAGCGTTTGGCAAAAAATTGGTTTTTTGAGCAAATATCAATGGTCCACAACCAGATGAAGCCGTATACCAAGTTTTGTCAGTATACGTTCATAAATAAGCGAGATATAAAATTTTTCTTTTCCCCCATAAGAATAACATTAGACAACGTACTGTGTTTAGCACTTTCAATATCTCGGTTACCAATTGACGTAGAGAAATGATCAAAATAACAAATTGTGTGTTTTTTAAGCTGAATCCAATGGGAAAAACTAAAATTTGATTATTTCCAAAATTATATGTACAAAATTCGAAAAACCCATTTTTGGGGTACAAAACCCCCCCCCCCCAAAATACCCTTTCGGATAAAGCGATCTGGCTGGTTTTCGAACTTAAAGTCATAAATGTTACTTTACACGTTTATACCAAATTTCATCAAAATCGGATAATTTTTACGAGAGTTTTCGTGCTCACGGACACACACACACACACACACATATATATATATATATATATATATATATATATATATATATATATATATATATATATATACAGTTTCAAACTAATGGTGTTTTTGGGGTCTGGGGACCTCAAAACGAAAAGTTATCATGGTCCCGGGCCTAGGTCTTATCATGCCGACTACGGTAATAGCTTCTTCCCTATAGGGGAAATTCGCTAAAAGCTAAAATAGCTAAAAATATCATCTTTAGAACTCTCAGAATTTATCTTTTCCGACTGTTTTTTCCAAAGATGTGAGCAGTTGGAAGCAAAAAAAAATAGTATTTCTATTTATACTCCCAATTTAAAACCATTATTACATTCTGATTTCCGCTAAATTCCGCCTAACAATCAATAAAAAAAGGGTGAAGGGGTATTGTTCTTCTACCCGGCACTCGGTTTCCAAGAAATCTGCCGATCGTCACGGAAACAAGGTAGATGACAGTTCATGTTTGGATGCAGACTAAAGTTACATTTGTAAATACTTAACTGTGTGCCAATTATACTCCTAGTATTACTTACTATCAAAGCGAAAACTTACATTAAACTTAATTATTTATATACTAACATCAAAACATTGATTTAATCACCTCTTTTAGCGCACCCCAAGCCTTCTTTGGAGCTACAGTGGGTGCCGCGGAACCCCCACGGCACCCACCGTGCGCACGCCTATGTATATATATATATATACTGGTTGGTTATTTTCTGTACCTATTTTATTTTTGAAGTCCCTTTAATTACTGTATTTTTGAAATTATCCTTTTTCAGAAAATATTGTAAAACCCATGATGCAATTGGAGTATACGACTTTATGACACCGAACTTGCTATTGCTCAACCCACGTCTGATCAAGCAGGTTCTCACGAGTGACTTCTCAAGTTTTCACGACAATGAGTTCCACGTTACTCGTGAGCTTGACCCATATTTGTATCATGACCCATTTACTCTCCGAGGTGAAGCGTAAGTAATTCGTTAGTAACTAATCCCAACTCAAATAACACTTTTATTTTTATTGTTTAAATGGTATAGATTTAAATTAAGAATAAAAAATATAAAGTAGATAACAGGATGAATTTTATTCAGTTTATGAGGAAAAGGTTTTACGGAGAATGGTCTTTTCTGAAACTTCCAGTGCCAAATATGATACAATCAGAGACAAAATGTTTATTCTATTTCTCTAAAATGGGTCCTATGACGTTTGTTGGGACTAAATAAAATTGATTGTCTTGTACTATCTAATTTGTATATTTACTTTGCTGCATATGAATAATTAAAACCATGAACGAACCTTATTGTTATTTGACATATTTTATTACACCTTGTCTTTAGTCTATGCACCTATACAAATTATAAACCTTTGCCAGCAGTAAAACTATTACATAAATTTAGCAATTATGGATGGGCGTGAAGTCAAAACCAGAGAATCCTCAATCATAAACAGAAATACCCCCGTAGCAGCAAACCTGCGTACTTAGCGAATTTCCAATGCATATATATTTACCTTAATGCCACATAAAGCTACACACCAAGTTTCATCAATATACATTCATAAATAAACAATTTATGACATTTTAATTATTCTCCATAAGAATAACATGGCGGCTGAGTATGCAGGTTTGCTGAAGCAAGGAACACAAAAAATTGGGTTTTATGCTAATATCAATTTGACTCAACTAGGTGAAGTCACTTACCAAATTTCATTAATTTATTTTCATAATTAAGGGAGATAACACGTTACTTATTCTCCATAAGAATAACATGGGGCTGAGTACGCAGGTTTGCTGCTACGGGAGCCTTTGTCAAAAAATTGTTTTTTTGAGGAAATATCAATGGTCCACAACCAGATAAAGCCGTATACCAAGTTTCGTCAGTATATGTTCATAAATAAGCGAGATATAAAATTTTTATTTTCCTCCATAAGAATAACATTAGACAACGTACTGTGTTTAGCACTTTCAATATCTCGGTAACCAATTGACGTAGAGAAATGATCAAAATACCAAATTGTGTGTTTTTTTAAGCTGAATCCAATGGGAAAAAATAAAATTTGACTATTTCCAAAATTATATGTAAAAAATTCAAAAAACCCATTTTTGAGGTACAAAACCCCCCCAAAATACCCCTTCGGATAGAGCGATCTGGCTGGTTTTCGAACTTAAAGTCATAAATGTTGCTTTACACGTTTATACCAAATGTCATCAAAATCGGATAATTTTTACGAGAGTTATCGTGCTCACGGACACACACATATATATATACAGTTTCGAACGAATGGTGTTTTTGGGGTCTGGGGACCTAAAAACGAAAAGTTATCATGGTCCCGGGCCTAGGTCTTACCATGCCGACTACGGTAATAGCTTCTTCCCTATAGGGGAAATTCGCTAAAAATGGTTTCAGGAAACTGACACATACTTTCAACCCTTTTATACAAAATTTAATCAATAAATGACTTTATATTTACTAAGTATAGAATATAACATACAATATCATGTATAGAAAATCTTCTAGGCAACTTTTTTCAGAAATATCCCCAAAATACATTATAGGAGGCAATACAGAGTCATTTTCCTAAACAAAGTGGTTTTAAGAGGGGGAATACCCCCTCTTCCCACCAGATGGAGGAGGGCATTTGTGATAAGTCAATTTTACTTAAAGTTTATGGTTTTATGAAAAATCCTGAAAACTGAATTTTGGGATTTTTTAAGCCCTGTAATGTTTGAGCCAAATATTTCCAGAAATGTGGGAGATTTCATTTTATTAGAGACCAAAAGCACAATAAACCACCAAATTTTAAAGAAAATTAATAGAGCCGTTTTTGATAAATTTGGATTTATCGTGTTTTTTATTTTTTTTAGAAAATTACCTTTACAAACAAAAAATGAAAAAATGGAAAACCCGTGGAGGTACTGTGGATTGGTACCTACAAATCAAATTCGGCTCGTTAGTGTAGTCTCTAGGTTTGTACTCATCCCTAGAGACAGACAGAAATTACTCAAAAAACCCTTTTTTTTGTTCATGGAGCACCAAAACAATTATTTTCACTGATAACTCAAATTAGAAAATTTGGACGAAAACAATACTTTCTCCATATACTAATTATAGGGGGAGAAATTAAAAATAAAAATAAAAAAAAAAACAATGAGGGGGTGCCAAAAACAATGGGGGGTGCCAAATCACTTGAGGGTGCCAGATTTCTGGACGTACCAAACCATAGAAGAATGCTGCATTCAAAAATGCCTTCTGTAGATGACATACCAGTATTTTTGAAATAATGTTGAAAATACTGAAGTAAATTATGAACACTGAGACAACAATTAATATAGTATATTACAGCTGGAAGCCTATGCGCACCTCCTTTGCTTCCCTAATGACTTCAAGTAGAGTCAAAGATATATTCCCATACATGAAACCGCTGCTTCCCCAATTGGACAACTTTATTGACGAACATCATTTAAAGGATTTAGAGGTAAAGTTGTAACAATCTTATTTATTTTTGGATTAGAAATTTAGAAACACTGATCTTCACATAGAAATCCCAACTAAAGTACCGGTAAGTCTCATGGTGGAAGGAAACAAATAGGTGTGCTACTCCAGTGCCTAAAATAGGTCAATTCCGCGCATCTACATCACATGGGATGCAAGCTCCACTTCGCTGACATACATTGTTTTTTTTTTTACTACAATCAGCTGACAGTCGGGGCTCACCTGATGTGCCGACTTGCATCCCGAATGACGTCACAAACCTGCTCAATAGCACAGCTATTTGTTTCCTTCCACTATGGGTAAGTCTCTTATTTCATTGAGAGTGACATAATTTTCCTAATTACCTTAAGGACAAGTGTAAAACATGTTTCCTTTCTGCCACACTGATGGTGATGGGAGCAAATCCCAAAATGACTAAGTATGAAGAAACGAAACATTTTGTACATACAGTGACATTTTGTATATATTGGATGAAATAGTACTGTATTTTATTTTATTTATTTGTTGTTCTGTTTACCTATTAAAATTAAACTGGTAGTAATGTTTCTAGTTGAAGAATCAGCTGAATGTAGTTAGTATAGAGTTGTACTGAAACTGACAAAGTCAACTCAACCTCAAATAAATATCGTATTTCAAGATATAGGAAATGTACAGGCCTGGTCTGGCCAGGGCAGCTGGTCGGCAATTGCTGAGAGCCTCGGACTCAAGGGGGCCTCCAAAAGCAAATAAAAAATAAATAAAGTAAACAAATTGTTAAAAAATAAGTTTTGTAATTATCAAGATTATTTTTGAGCGGAGCTCCTATACTACACTCTGGCTTTTTATTTACACGTACTCCTCCTGAACGGCTGGAGTGATCCTCACAAAATTTTGCTCGGTCATAGTAACCACCTATGGGAAGGTATATGAAATAGTCCAAATCAGACATAAGGGTTCTGCCCTATGGCCCTTTAAAGTTACCATGTTATTTTAATAGGAGAAATATTTTATTTGGTTTGTTTACTGTGAGTTGATTATACAGCTGTTATAAGGATCAAATTTAAATGCAGACTGTTACTATCAGCTGTTTGTAAATACAGTAGTTTTCTGTGAAATTGTTGTTTTGTTTATTTTAGTGGTTTGTTTACCTTTGTACGTGAATGAAATGCCATGTTTACAGAGAGGAGGTGCAAATCTTGGACGACACACCGTATCCAAGGGAAAAATCGATTCGTCGATACATTTCTGAAAATTATTGATTAAATAAATACTCGCTCCGCTCAATATTGCAAGCAGACAACTGCACTGTATACCTAGTATTTTACTGTAATGAAGTCATCTTGCTAAAAATGATCAAGAATCGTCTTAGAGGTCTAGTTTAGGCCAAGACCTTATGTCTAGCCTTATTTTTATGAAAATGGAAAGAGACTTGTTTTCTGACTTGGATAAAGATGAGATAATTAATGTCGTGGCCAGGAGTAGTGACAAACTTACCAAAAAACTGATAGGATAGTTGAAAACTTTAATTACCAACACTGTGCTAAGAAATTTTGTTGTTTTTATATTGTTAACTACACGGAGTATTTATTTTGGCCTATTTTATATAATAATGATTTATTTTATACTTGTATTTGACTATTATATTAGGCCCTATTTTAGTATCAATCTACACTAGGGTGTTACATGAAAGTTTTGCTTATAATTGTAATTCAGTGTTTTTTGCATTGTATATTCATTTTCATGTTCGTAGTGGGTTCTAATTGAACTATCGTTCTATTTTAGTTATAACCACTCTTAAGTATTCCTTACATAATTAATCTTATTCTTTCAAGTAGGGATTCAATAATTAATAAATCTAAATTTGCTGCTGATATATAGGTAAAATCTTTTGCAATTAATTTAAACCACATTCATTACAACTATTACATATACATTCATTACAACACATTCATTAATAACTATTTAAAACCACGTTAGCTGCATGCATCAAATATAACAATTTTGCCTTGAGAGGACCCCATAGTCCTCGTTTTATTTCCCGGGGGGTCCTCAAATCAGCATCTAGCCGAGGGCCACCAATGGAGCCAGACCGAGCCTGGAAATGTACAGTGTCACTAATTAATGACAACTGAATAAAATCACGGAAAGGATAACTTGACAATTTTACCAGGGTGGCGGAGCCCTAAGGTTGTTGGGAAGGACGTACCCAACATTGGGACGTCATTCAAGAGATGCAGCTTTGTTAAACAAATTCGAAGAACCATTACACATCAAAATTGAATGACGGCTAGTGATAGAAGAAGCCAGTGGGGCAGAGCCCTAAGGTCAGAATGAATGTAATCCGAAGGCTTTTAGTCCCCCAACAACGTGTTATGGGCCTGAAGCAGTTATCAGGAGCAGTTTTAAAGCCATTTAAAGGTAAACAGTAGCGCACGCGACGGGACCAAGGTGAATTAGCAGGGACAGTCAGTACTATATTATCCTCTGAACTTGGGGTCAACACTAAAATAAAATAACATGGGACGTCCCTACTTCAAGGGTTATGTATTCATTGCTAAATCCCTTATACAAATCCATTTTAAATCTAAAAACCTATTTGCCTACCATATATATGATGTACGATAATGTAATGAACGACCAAAAAGGGAAATCTAATGGGTTTGCGGGGTTTTATTTTTCTAATTGAATCCATGTAAAAATACCTAGGGGGCACCTATAACGACTTTCAGACTATACTACATTG
This sequence comes from Allygus modestus, assembly GCA_963675035.1. Taxonomy (NCBI): domain Eukaryota; kingdom Metazoa; phylum Arthropoda; class Insecta; order Hemiptera; family Cicadellidae; genus Allygus; species Allygus modestus. Next base: position 235,370,006 of record OY776111.1, on the reverse strand, counting down.
GAGGTCATTGGGTGTAGCAAGATGGCATAGCATGACAAGCTAACCGCAAAACATGGTGCTGTTTCCATTATACTAGCTTGGAGGTAGACATTGGGTGCAGTAAGATGTCATAGCATGACAAGCTAACCGCAAAACATGGTGCTGTTTCCATTATACTAGCTTGGAGGTAGACATTGGGTGCAGTAAGAAGGCATAGAATGACAAGCTAACCGCAAAAAATGGTGCTGTCTCCATTATACTAGCTTGGAGGTAGACATTGGGTGCAGTAAGATGGCATAGAATGACAAGCTAACCGCAAAACATGGTGCTGTCTCCATTATACTAGCTTGGAGGTAGACATTGGGTGCAGTAAGATGGCATAGCATGACAAGCTAACCGCAAAACATGGTGCTGTCTCCATTATACTAGCTTGGAGGTAAACATTGGGTGCAGTAAGACGGCATAGCATGACAAGCTAACCGCAAAACATGGTGCTGTCTCCATTATACTAGCTTGGAGGTAGACATTGGGTGCAGTAAGACATCATAGCATGACAAGCTAACCGCAAAACATGGTGCTGTCTTCATTATACTAGCTTGGAGGTAGACATTGGGTGCAGTAAGATGTCATAGCATGACAAGCTAACCGCAAAACATGGTGCTGTCTCCATTATACTAGCTTGGAGGTAGACATTGGGTGCAGTAAGATGGCATAGCATGACAAGCTAACCGCAAAACATGGTGCTGTCTCCATTATACTAGCTTGGAGGTAGACATTGGGTGCAGTAAGATGTCATAGCATGACAAGCTAACCGCAAAACATGGTGCTGTCTCCATTATACTAGCTTGGAGGTAGACATTGGGTGCAGTAAGATGTCATAGCATGACAAGCTAACCGAAAAACATGGTGCTGTCTCCATTATACTAGCTTGGAGGTAGACATTGGGTGCAGTAAGATGTCATAGCATGACAAGCTAACCGCAAAACATGGTGCTGTCTCCATTATACTAGCTTGGAGGTAGACATTGGGTGCAGTAAGATGGCATAGCATGACAAGCTAACCGCAAAACATGGTGCTGTTTCCATTATACTAGCTTGGAGGTAGACATTGGGTGCAGTAAGATTGCATAGCATGACAAGCTAACCGCAGAACATGGTGCTGTTTCCATTATACTAGCTTGGAGGTAGACATTGGGTGCAGTAAGATGGCATAGCATGACAAGCTAACCGCAAAACATGGTGCTGTCTCCATTATACTAGCTTGGACGTAGACATTGGGTGCAGTAAGATGTCATAGCATGACAAGCTAACCGCAAAACATGGTGCTGTTTCCATTATACTAGCTTGGAGGTAGACATTGGGTGCAGTAAGATGTCATAGCATGACAAGCTAACCGCAAAACATGGTGCTGTTTCCATTATACTAGCTTGGAGGTAGACATTGGGTGCAGTAAGATGGCATAGCATGACAAGCTAACCGCAAAACATGGTGCTGTTTCCATTATTCTAGCTTGGAGGTAGACATTGGGTGCAGTAAGATGGCATAACATGACAAGCTAACCGCAAAAAAAGGTGCTGTTTCCATTATACTAGCTTGGACGTAGACATTGGGTGCAGTAAGATGGCATAGCATGACAAGCTAACCGCAAAACATGGTGCTGTTTCCATTATACTAGCTTGGAGGTAGACATTGGGTGCAGTAAGATGGCATAGCATGACAAGCTAACCGCAAAACATGGTGCTGTCTCCATTATACTAGCTTGGAGGTAGACATTGGGTGTAGCAAGGTGGTATAGCATGACAAGCTAACCGCAAAACATGGTGCTGTTTCCATTATACTAGCTTGGAGGTAGACATTGGGTGCAGTAAGATGGCATAGCATGACAAGCTAACCGCAAAAAAAGGTGCTGTTTCCATTATACTAGCTTGGACGCAGACATTGGGTGCAGTAAGATGGCATAGCATGACAAGCTAACCGCAAAACATGGTGCTGTTTCCATTATACTAGCTTGGAGGTAGACATTGGGTGCAGTAAGATGGCATAGCATGACAAGTTAACCGCAAAACATGGTGCTGTTTCCATTATACTAGCTTGGAGGTAGACATTGGGTGCAGTAAGATGGCATAGCATGACAAGCTAACCGCAAAACATGGTGCTGTTTCCATTATACTAGCTTAGAGGTAGACATTGGGTGCAGTAAGATGGCATAGCATGACAAGCTAACCGCAAAACATGGTGCTGTCTCCATTATACTAGCTTGGAGGTAGACATTGGGTGCAGTAAGATGGCATAGCATGACAAGCTAACCGCAAAACATGGTGCTGTCTCCATTATACTAGCTTGGAGGTAGACATTGGGTGCAGTAAGATGGCATAGCATGACAAGCTAACCGCAAAACATGGTGCTGTTTCCATTATACTAGCTTGGAGGTAGACATTGGGTGCAGTAAGATGGCATAGCATGACAAGCTATTGAACTTCGTTCACCCTGGTTCCTACCTGTTTGATCAGGGATGATGAATATATCTTGTCAGTTTCCTGGAAGGGCAGGACAAACCGCCTGTTTTAAGGCTGATATGAGCAGCCACAGCAGGAGTTTGCCATTTTAAAGGTTAATGGTCTGCTCCTTCCCGTCCCACCTTTACCATTTTGCAAATTCCTCTGCTTTTGGTGACCTGCACAAAGTATCAGTTGTGGAAGACATACCTAACGGCTCTGCTGGGGTTTCCTATTCCATAACTAGCAATAACCTTGGGGGTGGGGGTGGGATTTAAAATTCACTCTGCTGCCTTCTCACTTTAGGTTAATCATACATTGCAGCTATGTAATCTTTCTCTTTAATATGTTCTATATATCAATAGAAAAGTCTCTCTAGGATTTTAAGTATAAATACATTTTAAACCTTAATACCCCTGTTGCAGAAAACTGCATACTCAGCAAATTTCAAATGGTACTTCACTACGTCATGAAGCCACTTATCAACTTTCATCAAAGTATATTTATAAATTAGCGGGATATGACATTTTATTAATTCTCCAAAAGAAAAACATTAGGACTAATTATGCAGATTTGCTGCATCAAGGACCATAACAAACCTAGTTTTATGCAAATACCAATGGATCACCACTAGATGAAGCAACATACCAAGTTTTACCAATTTATGTTTATAAACAAGCAAGATATCACATGTTTCTTATTCTCCATAAAATAACATTATAGCTGCTGAGTACGCAGGTTTGCTGCCATGGGGACCAAAAAAATGGGTTTTATATGCAAATATCAGTAAACCCCAACCATATGAAGCCACATACCAAGTTTCATCAATTTATGTTCATTAATAAGCAAGATATAAAATTGTAATTATTCTCCATAAGATTAACATTGGACAATGTACTGTGTTTAGCACTTTCAATATTTCGGTAACCAATTGATGTAGAGCGATAATCAAAATACCAAATTGTTTGTTTGTTAAGCTGAATCCAATAGTGTAAACTTAAGTTTGGCTTTAAATATAATTATATATAAAATGTAAAAAAAACATTTTTTGGGTACAAAACCCCCCTTATAATGGTACAATCTGTCTGGTTTTCAAACTCATTAAAATAGATGCTGCCTTACATGTTTATGCCAAATTTAATCAAGATCGAATCATTTTTACGAAAGTTATCGTGCCTACGGACACATATATATATACATATATATGAATTTGAACAAATGTTTTTGGTATCTGGGGGCCTCAAAACGAAGTTATCATGGTCCTGGGCCTAGGTCTTACCATGCCACCTATGGTAATAGCTTCTTCCCTATAGGGGAAATTCGCTGAAACATTTGTTTACCATAAGATGTACAATTACCTTGTGTAATGGACAACCCTGAAGGGAAGTCTAATGGATTTGGGAGGTTTCAATTACCTAACTCAGTCCATGTAAAAATATAGGGGAGCTCCTAGGATGACTTTCAGACTATATACTAGCTTGGAGGTAGACATTGGGTGTAGCAAGGTGGTATAGCATGACAAGCTAACCGCAAAACATGGTGCTGTTTCCATTATACTAGCTTGGAGGTAGACATTGGGTGCAGTAAGATGGCATAGCATGACAAGCTAACCGCAAAAAAAGGTGCTGTTTCCATTATACTAGCTTGGACGTAGACATTGGGTGCAGTAAGATGGCATAGCATGACAAGCTAACCGCAAAACATGGTGCTGTTTCCATTATACTAGATTGGAGGTAGACATTGGGTGCAGTAAGATGGCATAGCATGACAAGCTAACCGCAAAACATGGTGCTGTCTCCATTATATTAGCTTGGAGGTAGACATTGGGTGCAGTAAGATGGCATAGCATGACAAGCTAACCGCAAAACATGGTGCTGTCTCCATTATACTAGCTTGGAGGTAGACATTGGGTGCAGTAAGATGGCATAGCATGACAAGCTAACCGCAAAACATGGTGCTGTCTCCATTATACTAGCTTGGAGGTAGACATTGGGTGCAGTAAGATGGCATAGCATGACAAGCTAACCGCAAAACATGGTGCTGTCTCCATTATACTAGCTTGGAGGTAGACATTGGGTGCAGTAAGATGTCATAGCATGACAAGCTAACCGCAAAACATGGTGCTGTTTCCATTATACTAGCTTGGAGGTAGACATTGGGTGCAGTAAGATGTCATAGCATGACAAGCTAACCGCAAAACATGGTGCTGTCTCCACTCCGATTCCAGGCAATGCATATCTGAGTGCTGCACTATTATGACTCTCCTTCACTTCCATCGGTTAGAATAATTCCTCCAGGATAAATTCATGGTCCTAACCTCCATCACGACTGTGTCCTCACCACCATCCTGTGTTAACGCTGTCTCATGCTCCTCCAGCCCGACATTCTCATTATTTATTTTGGATTTCAACTTTGCCTTGGTTTTATCAAAATCCCATTTAAGGAAGAAGCTACCTACATTATTCTGTAGCGGTTTATGTATAGAGAAGTGATGAGTAAGAAACCCCCAGCAAAAAATACCAACACAGGAATAACTTGTTAAAACTGAGATAATATCTCCGTTTAACAGGATAAAAATACAAACAATTTCCACTATGTGTCTAACACCCACATTCTACATACATTCTCATCGTTTTCTTTTCATTAATTCAGAATTTTAATAAAACTAATATTAATAAATGTTTTCAGGCTAAGGAACTGGCATCCTTGTATATGATGAACATTGCATCCAACAGTGTGTTTGGAGTCCAATGCAATTGTTTCATTGATCCAGATGCAGATTTCCGAAAAATGGGAGAGCTGTTTGTAAAGGAATCACTTCAGGGTTATTGGCAAACTTTAATTTTATTTCACTTTCCACGAGTCAGAGATTTCTTAAGATACAGGTAAAAATATCTTTAAACTTAAAGTATTCATCTTTCTCTAAAGCTAATGAACCAGTGAACTAGTTTGTAGCATCATCACTTAAGTTTTTCTCTGTTTGGCAGAGTGATTTAGAACACATTTTAAAGGGTGTTAATGTCAAAGTGGTTAAGAGACTCCAGAATCTCTTGGGTTTGAATTGAAGTTATATTAAATTTATTACTTATACAATTTTAATTACACAGTAAGCCTACAAATTAATAACAGCTAACAGCTCTTCTTTTATTTTTCTTATAGATTGTTAAGTTGTTTTTAAATTTTGACAAAACCCAAGTCTTGAATTTGAGCTTAAATAATAGACACAAAACAAACCTTGTTAAGTTTTTAGGTATTTTTATAGAAGCTAATTTCAAATTGAAAGTTGATATGGATTTTGTTGTAAAAAGACTACCAAAGGTATATTTATGTTCAGTAGATTACAAAATTTCTTAGAATTTAACTCATTGAAATGTGTATATTTTGCTCATATAGCATAACACTGAGCAGTAAAAAAGATTTTATAATAAGACTAGCTGTTATTAGTCCGTCTAAAATGACCGGCTTACACAAACTAAAGAAGTATTGTTGACTAGTTATAAAATCAATTTAATGGCTTACAAATTTATATTTATAAAGCTAATTTTGAATTGCATGTAATAAAATGGGAGTCCGCCGTGCCAAATTGAAAGGTGGTATTGTAATAAAGCCCCAACATAATGCATACTAAAATAGTCATTAGAACGTGTTTAAATTCAAAAAGTGTCTTTTTACAAAAGACATTTTACGCCTGCATGAAAAATAGCCCAAAAGGGTTTTCAATGGTTTGGTTTAACCCTTTGAGTGCCACGCAACGATATATCGTTGTGCACGGAACATCCGAAAAATACTTCACAACGATATATCGTCGTTGGTGGTCTTACCGAAAAATACATTGCAACATTGCAACGATATATCGTTGTTATGGAAAATTTTTCTTACGTCATTACTTTTTCTTATTTCTTTCAGGTCATTTCCAGGATATTTTCTAGCTCTATAAATCTAGTAGTTATTTGGTGAAAATCTTATATTTGACAATGTTTATTTATCTGAAAAAATATAAAAAATTTCCCGCATGTATAATATGTACCTATTCAAATTTTTTATTTTTTATTTTTTAGATATTATATATGTGCATAATATTATAGCTAAACTTTAAACTTACAAAACAAAAAAGTTTCATAATAATATCTTACCAAATAAAAAGTTATTGATTTTATGTACAAAATGTTGATTTTGTGTATCGTTGTTATAGAAAATTTTTCTTACGTCATTACTTTTTATTATTTCTTCCAGGACATTTCCAGGATATGTTCAGGTAAACATATACTCCATAAATATACAAGGCCTAGTTAGTCTGCTTTATGAAATAATATTGTAATAACTTAAACCCTTGAATAAAGTTAGGCTACTGTCTTGTGTACTAATTTACCGTTTTTATATTTTTTTACATTTATAGAAATAACTCGTCCGCCTACAGCCCAAATTTGATGAAACTTTCAGGAAATATTTTGGGAAACATGTCCTCTATAAATTAGTAGTTATTTGGTGAAAATCTTATATTTGAACAATGTTTATTTACCAGAAACAAATAAAAAAAAAATCCCACATGCATATATGTATTCAAATTTTGTATTTTTATTTTTCAAATATTATATATGTGCATAATATTATAGCTAAACTTTAAACTTACAAAAAAAGTTTCATAATAATATCTTACCAAATAAAAAAGTTATTAATTTCTTTGAAAACCCTTGCAAAATGTTGATTTTGTGCCTGGCACTTTTTGGATATACTCTGTTAAAAACTCTGGCACTCTAGGGATATGACGACCGAAAAACTCTGGCACTCAAAGGGTTAAACTTTGTAATTAGTTTAGTTTTGGATATAGAATCAGATCCATTTTGGTGTCCCTAAGCCAAATTTAGTTTCTTAAAAACTGCAGATACATGTTATTAAATGTTCATTAAAACTGCAGATATATGTTTAAAAGTTTGTTCATTGGATCAAATTTGTAATAAAAATTAACATATATTTTATAACTAAAATATAAATACAGTCTACATATTTACCAACATTTAATTGTGTTTCATCTGCTAACATACAAGCATCTAAAGACAGACAAAAAAAAACATAATTTATCTATATTATAAAAGTTTATATTCATGGTACATGGTTTTGGTATACCTGCAAATAAAATGTCATAAACTTAAAATATTTTAATCGGATTTCTGAACTTAATGCCAGAGAATATATTATTAATACGCTACATGTAAACTTTGTAAACATTAAGGCTTTTTTATTTAAAGATTTACCCTCACATATTACACACCAAAATGCGCGTCTAGGGTGTGCAGATGTGCAAACTGGCATTAGATTTTTGATTTAGGCCTCAGGGCTCTGCCCCACAGGACTTCCAAGTCCCCATGTTATTCACATGGATGACAGTTTTATTTGGTTTATGTCACATGTGTTTTTTTATTAATTCAACTCATCTAAATAAACAGCTGTTAAGGACTACGCCTAACTACAGACTGACATTGTTTTGTTTACTATTATCATTGATTTTGAATACAGAATAGTTGAATTGAACTTATGGCCCATCTGTAATCAGAAAAATACACCATGAAACTAGTGCTATACCATCTCAAAAGAGGCGCTGGCAACCAATGTTTTGAATTTTTGGGATTTCTGTCCCTTTTCTGGGATTTTCGAATCCTTCGCGGGGGCATGCATATTTTTAGCAATGTTAAAGTTGACAAATAATTTTGAAGTGAACTACGGTAATTACAAAATCATGATAAACAATATTTCAAAATCTAGTTTAATCTGTTCTCAATTATTTAATTGTTGTCCAATTTTCAATAGTACAAGAGTTTGTATTAAATTATCGCTCTGTTATATACATTTTTAGAATGATATATAAATTTATCAACAGTATACAATTTATTTTCAATTAGTTATTCCTTTAATTCTCTCTTAAAAAATGAAGAATTTCTTAAATTTTGTAATTCCGCTGGTAAATTTATTAATGAGTCTAACTCCTGCTTGGGATGGAAGATTTTTGAATAAATTTAATCTGTGTGGTTGAGAGCGGAACTTATTTCTTGATTTCGTATCATATTTGTGAATATCCCTGCCACACATTAATTCACATTTGGAAATACAATGTAATATTGTTTCCAATATGTTAATCTGTGCTATTTGGTAAATTTTCCAACTAGGGTCACGGATACCTCAAATACCCCCGTCGCAGCAAACCTGCATACTCAGTGAATTTCCAATGAATATATAAAATAACACATTAAAACACTAAACAGGATTCATAAGAAATATATTCACAAACAAGTGTTATTTAAAATATTAATTATTCTCTATAAGAATAACATTGGGGATGAGTACGCAGGTTTGCTGCAACAAGGAACATAAAATAATGGGTTTTGATGCAAATATCAATATAACTTATCTTAGTGAAGTCACATACCAAGTTTCATACATATACATTCATAAATAAGCGATATATAACATTTTAATTATTTTCCATAAGAATAACATGGGGACCAAGTACCTAGGTTTGCTGCTACGGGAACCATAGGCGAAAAATTTTTTGTGTGCAAACAACCATGAACCACAACCAGATGAAGCCAAATACCAAATTTCGTCAGTTTATAAATAAATAAATCTATACTTATTTAATAGGCGAGCAGGTTTTTTGTGACAATCACTCCTCCTAAACTACTGAACCGATTTTCATGTTTTTGGTGTCATTGGAAAGAGCCTAACGTGAAGTTGTGCAGGAAACATTTTTTATAGAGAAATAATTTGTGAGCGAGGCCCTGGGGCCCCTTAAAGTTGAGTTTTTTCCCATAAGCTTAACATTGGGAAATAACTTTAAGTTTTATGCAATCAGCTGGATAGAGTAAACATAGTTAATCAGCAGGCCATGTTGGCTTTGGAACAGTAACACAATATTTATATGGGAATCTCAGTATAACATTACGTTGTGATCGCGAGCGAAGCCGCGACAGGCTACTAGTAAGAGTATAAATAAGCGAGATATACAATTTTTCTTTTTCTCCATAAGAATAACATTAGACAACGTACTGTGTTTAGCACTTTCAATATCTCAGTAACCAATTGACGTAGAGCAATGATCAAAATACCAAATTTTTTATGCTGAATTCAATGGTAAAAATTAAAATTTGATTTAAATAAAAATTACATGTGGAAACCCCAAAAAAACCATTTTTGGGGTACATAACCCCCCAAAAACCTCCCTTTGGATTGTGCAATTCGTCTGGTTTTCAAACTCGTTGAAATAAATGGTGCTTTACACATTTGTACCAAATTTCATTATGATCGGATCTTTTTTACGAGAGTTATCGTGCTTATGGACACACACACACACATATATATATATATATATATATATATATATATATATATATAAATATTATATGTACATATATAACAATTTGAACGAATGGTGTTTTTAGCATCTGGGGACCTCAAAATGAAAAGTTATCATAGTCTCGGGCTTAAGTCTTACCATGAGACCTACGGTAATAGCTTCTTCCCTATAGGGAAAATTCGCTAAAACAGCAATCGACAGTATTATTACAAATATTCACATGAATAAAAGTGTCAAAGTTTTAGGATTGATAACAGAAATGTCGGACCATGATGCTCAATTGCTTAAGATACAAAACGTTTGCACAAGAAGCTGGAGGCAGACTAAAATTAAAAAGTTTTATAGAAATTTTAGTAAACAGAATATTGAGACTTATCCATTACTTATCTCGTGAGTCTTGGGTAGAGTTGTATCAAGCTCCGGTAGCTTCCAAATTTGTATTTTTTAGTAATTTGTTCATGTATTACTTAAATATAAGCTGTCCAAGGAATGGGCTACATGGAAATTTGATAATAATAATTGGATTACACAAGAGATAAAGAATGATAAAGCAAAGATTATTGAATTAAGTAAAATGTTTCAAATCATGCATGATGTTAACTTAAAAACATCTATAAAAGAAAAGAAAAAAGAACTTAAAAAATCAATTGATAAAGCAAAGAAAGAATACTTTTATGATATAATTAATAAACCAGACAATGCTACAAAAACAACCTGGAAATTATTAAATCAGGAAATTGGCATTTTCAATGACAATCAGATAAACATATGTATTTATGAAAATGATAACATTGTTATAAACCCAGTAGAAGTAGATTTAATGACTATTTTGCTGGTGTGGTTGATAAAAAGGTAGTGCCAAAAATTGATTCCACAAAAATATCTCATTCAAGGGAGTATAGGGGAGAATCCTCTCTGATGGAGTCATTTCGTTTTGAACAGCTAACTGAACAAGAATTAAACATTGTAATACAGTCATTTAAAATACTTCATCATCTGGTATGGACGAAATCCCTATTACAGTGATAAAAAAAATTAAAAATACTATCTTGAAACCTTTGCTTCACGTCATAAATTACTCTCTCATAAGTAGTATATTTCCCGAGCAGCTTAAGGTCGCCAAAATAAAACCAATTTTCAAAAAAGGGGACAGAAAACGTTTATCTAGCTCTATAGCTAGATAAATGTTTTCTGTCCCCTTTTTTGAAAATTGGTCTATACCAGTCTCTATTTTGCCAACATTTTCTAAATTATATGAAAAAGTTGTTTATAACCAGTTAACAAATTTTTTAGAAATGCAAAATTTGTTTGATGAACAACAACATGGCTTCAGGCCAGGCAAGTCTGTAATCACAGCGGGCATTGAATTTGTTCCAAATATCATTTACAAAATTGATAGGGGGGAGAAAGTTATTGGCATTTTCTTGGGTTTAACTAAAGCTTTCGACACTGTTTCACATAAAAAATTGATTGAATCATTAAAGTCCCACAATATAAAAAATAAAGAATTGTCCTGGTTTGAATCATACCTGCATGAAAAAAAGCAGTGTGTCGAAATAGCACAAGTAAAACACGAAAATTTCAGATAAATAAATAATGTATTGTCACCACTGTGGACAGTGAAATATGGAGTTCCTCAGGGGTCCATTTTGGGACCCTTATTGTTCCTGTGCTACCTAAAAGGACTCCCTGAAGTCTTATGTGGTGTTCACAGCTATGTATGCAGATGATACAAACCTAATAATTTACAGAGAGAACCAAGAATCAGTTGAAATTGCCTCATATACAAAACTTACCCTAGTGAAACAATATTTTGAAAACAAAAACCTTCTAATAAATCCAAGTAAAACAAATTTTGTATCATTCTCAACAAGACAGTGCAGAAAAAAAATTAACCCAATTATTAAAATAGATGAAGATGAAATACTAAAAGAATGTAATACAAAATTTTTGGGACTGATTATAGACGAAAATTTGACCTAGAATGACCACATTGTAAGTGTTTTGAATGAAATATCGTCTGGGATTTCCACACTTAGAAGAATGTCAAAAAAATGTAGTTTAAAAACATTGAGAGTTTTGCATTTTGCACTTATAGATTCCCATATATCATATCGGGTAGGCATTCATGGGGCCACCTCCACCAAAAATTTGAAAAATGTTTTGAAAATACAGAAAAAAGCAATAAGGATAATACTTGGTTTAAGAAATAGAGACTCAGTCAAAACAAAATGTACAGGATTAGGCTTTTTAACCATTTTCTCCCAACATGTGTTATACACAGTAAAACATGTCAAGGAACACAATATACCTCTGATGGAAGCGGAAGCCAGAAGCCGTCCATACAATACCAGAAATTTTTTAACTTTCGAATCCCATAGACTAGAGTTTTTTAAGAAAAGCATAAATTATAGAGGTTTAAAATTTTTTGAAATACTCCCAGATTCTTTAAAAAAACACAAAACCTGTCAGAATCCATAACAAAACTTAAAAAGTTTATGATAGATCATCCTTTATACTCCTTTGAGAAACTGAATGTAAATTTGAATGTCTAGTCGCTAGGCCTAGTTCTATCAAATTTGTAGATTCTAATACATGTTTATATATAACTAAAGAGACACTATTCACTATGACAAATGACGTTATTCATCTGTAACAATTGTACAGTTAACGAATAAAGATATTTGATTGATTGTTTGATTGATAAGTCTATTATTATGATGCACACTTTAATATTGAATATCAAACTGGTACTTTGGTATTATACGGATGCCACCCTTATACAGCGCGCTGCGGCAGTTATGTTAGGATGGGTTATCATAAAAATGATTGTAGGACTTTCCTTGTTTCGTTACAAATTGAATGATACTTTATGAGTCATACTTCCGGCCGCCAAACCCCCTCCAAATAGGCCAAGGTCAGGTCGTTGACCGGAGCGCGCGCATCACCTGTCACCGCCTGTATCTGGGTCAGTGTCATGAGTGATTTATTGCCGTGCACTATGTTACATTTGTTTTCATAATGAGTGACGTTCTCTTGGTGTGGGATTTACCTCGAAATGAAGAGGAAACCGTACGTATTTTTATGATAACCCATCCTAACATAACTGCCGCAGCGCTCTGTATATTTGGCGGCATACATGTGGCGATCGGGTGTGGCTGCTAGCGGCGGCGACGCATTCAACACGATCCTAGCGGACATCGCTGCCTTTTGGGAGGCACAACACAAAGACCGCTCATCAGAATGATGTAAAATTTTTACAGTAAGTCAATAAAAGTACGTTTTTTCGAATTATGTAGTTATCCATTGTATCCGGTAAAAATTAACCTCCAAAAATAGTGGCATCCGTATAATACCAAAGTACCATAAAGCTCCCCACTACAATTTACCTTTAAAAGTCAATATAAAAATATCAGTTTACTTGGCATCATTTTCATGTCACATAAACCAAAATCTTACTGATTTCTATCAGCTTCACAGAGCAAAAATAATTTTGCACCCCTTTTAAACTGTGCAAACCTACTGCCAAAACACCAAACAAAATAAACAGAACAAATTTATCACAGCTATCCATGAAAATGTAAAGATATGAATAAAATTAATATGATTTGGACCCAAATCAGTTACATTCAGATTAATAAATTTGACAAATTCTTTAAAACTCAAGCATTTACTCATTTGTAAACAAAACGTTTAATTATCCCAGTATTACGAAGCTATATAAAAACCCCAGGAACTGATAGTCTTTAAAATCAAGTGTTTTAAACCATGCATGCACAAGCATCTTCCTAAATAGAATATAATATTTTAAGCAATGATTTTAAGCCTGAATGATCTAAGCAATATCTCCAGCCCGAACCAAACATTTACAAATCTCATCACTATGTTCTGTCAGCAAGGTCGGTTACTCCCACGGCAACTCAGTATTCCTCAGTCTGAAAACAATGCTGACAGCAGCAACTTCCGCACTCTAGTCTGCTTATTCACACTTAGATCATTACCAACACTTAGATCTTGTACTATAAACTGTTTTACTTTTATTTAAATAAATAACAAGTAATTACCACAAAATAACAAAAATACTCAAACTATTTTACCCATCAAACCCAAAAATGCCATACTACTGTCTATAAACATTTGATTAACTCTGTTTCGTCTCAAGATCTGCTTCCTCTCAGTCAGAGTGGTCAGCTCTATTAGAGGTAGTAGATTCCCTCTAACCTCTAGACTGCCTGCTGCTGAAAAAAGCCCTGTTAAAACACACCCCAGGGAAACTCAGTCCATAAGCTCTTTTCTAACCTAACTCTCCCCCTTCATTACACTACTTCCTAGATGAGGAAAGATACAGTTTGGGGATTGGAGAGTATTGAATCGGGATTTCATCTTTAATTGTAGTTACAATGATTTTGGTTTAATATGTAACCTTCTTTTATATATAATAAGTGGGGAAATGTGATGCGCCCCTTCAGATTTTGGCGCCTCTGTTGATAGTTACTTGTAAGCTTTCAGCTTATTTTGAAAAATATTGTTTATCGTTCCGTCAATTTTAACGAATAAAACATGTTTACACCCAACTTGAGATTTTAGAGTCACTGGTATTACACTTAGGTGATCCAAACACTTTTACAAGATAAGATGCAATAAATTCTCCCCAAGTCACACATAGTGTAGACTCGGCCTTACTTGTTAAATTTGCTTAGTTGTTTCCCTGTTTTTTAATTTCAGGTTTGTCAGAAGAGCAATTCAGATATGACGTAGACCTGTTGTCGAAACTCAGCATTTTCAGGATGATATTACGAGGCGTGTTTTTAAAGTAAATATCGTTTTTAAATTCTGCCGTTGCAGTGCTACCTTTTGGCATTCCTGCATGCTGCGCTGTGTACTTGCATCCTGCATCTAGTGTGCGACTTAGGGGAGAAACGATGGACGAGAGTAGTTTCTTAAATCCCCTCCGGAGAGCGTTCACATATCGCCAACATAAACAAAATAAGTGGGTTTCTTTGAATTAAGTGTCAAATACCTGACAAGAAAAGTCATATTCAGCTATGACAACCCAACCAAACCTAATCTAATTAGGGACATGGGTTTGTGTACAAAATGTCAAAGTAACATTTACAAAATATTTATCAAGCATAAAAAAGTAAATAAACATAATTAGTTACGAACCCAGGACCTCATGATCAGAAGTTTTAAACTATATCCACTGAGCTATCACGACATACCGTAATGGCCAATAGTTACAAGTGCATAAGCAATTAACAACTGAGAAGTGCATTCTAGTGGAGATCTAAGAAAATATTCTCGTCCATCGTTTTTCCCCTGCATCTTTTGGCAAGCCTAGGATGTCACTACGGCAAAAATCGACTTGGTTTTCATTTGTTTGTGAACATTCAAAATGGCACCGCCGATTGAGAAACCCGCCATTTGTGAGGTGCGCGCTTTGATTCATTTTTAAGTGTTAACAATGTGATAACGGTCAAAATTCATTGACAGATTAGCGAAGTGTATAGGGAAATGTTTGACATCTGTAGTATGAAGAAGTGTTTCGAGGCAAATTGGCTTAAAAAGTCACACCCTTATCCACCTCATACCGCTCATTAGAACAACAAACACTCATTAGAAGTCAACACACTCCCGTAAAGCTTGGTTTTGTGCAACTCGATCAATATTTTTGTAGTGTGAGCACAACTTTCGATAATTTAACGTCATCGTTCGGTCACAATTACCTAAAGAACACTTCTCGTCACTATAGGAAGCTCATAAGATAACAACGAAATCGTAAACCGTCTGTTCTCTCTTGTGTTGGCCACCTTTATGCACCAAATGTCAGTAATTATATAGGGTGTCATCCACTTCGTTCCTCGTAATTTATGTGGCCATCTTGAAATGTTCCAACCCATTTTTTGATCGAGCCGTTCTCTAGCTTATTATGTTGATGTTGTTATAAACTTCGCTAATCTGCCGATGAATTTCAGCAGCTTTCACACCATTTACACTTAGAAATTGAATCGCAGCGGGACTGCAATTGGCAGGGTCCTCAATTGGCGGCGCCATTTTTGTTCACAACAAAATTCAAACCCAGTCGATTTTTGCCGTAGTGCATCCTAGGATTGCTAATAGATGGTACACAACGCAGCATGCAGGAATGCCAAAAGTAGATCTTTAACAGCGGAATTTAAAAACGGAACTTACTTTAAAAACATGCTTTGTATATGAAATCAAGATTTTGAATTACACAAGTCTCTGAGCTGAATGTGTTCCATAGCTTGTCATTTCAGGTGATCAGCATGGAACCAGAAAAAACGCATACACATAAACAAGGGAGGAAGCAGTGGAGGAAGTGAGGCACGCATGTGTCAGTCTTAGCTCAAAGCTATGGGGTGGGGGAGGTTTTGGTCGATGGGGAGGGGCGCAGGGAGCAGCAAGTTTGGTCTTTGCAAGGGCGCTGAAAAACTGACGAGCCACCCCTGCCACTGAATGGAGATTATACAGAGTGTTCATATACAAAATGAATAAAAATACTTCCTGCAAGGGCATTGAGCTATAATAACAACTGGAGTGACTTTAAACATGCAGAAAAGACTCAAATGAGCTAAGAAAATCTGCTCGTCAGTAGGGGGCACCTAAAATACCTGCTTCAAGTAATACAAATATATAAACAGACTGTCCTTCCCTGAGCAAAGATCGGCCCCCAGAAACTGATGACTTGCGTCACCAATATTTTTCCATTTCATTTGATGAATTACGTGATTTTTAGTGGGGTGTGATTTATTATGTTATTTATTAGGCAAGATTCTGTGTGATGATATCAGGCTCCGAAGTCAACAGTTAACACAAATGAAACACAGTTACAAATAAAAGAAGCATACCGACGTTACAACCAGAAAGTCAGGCGCTCGCCCAACATCAACGATTCACAGGTAAATGAAAAACAACCCGCTTCTTCAGGATTTATATGGTAGTCTGGACCTTTGACTGCGTTGCCGCTCTGAAAAACGTATCGCGACTGTCCGATCAGGTGACGCTTTATCTCTGACATCAGCAATTCTGTTAATCTCTATATTTTACAATTTTGTTAATATAGTTGGACAGATTTCAGACTGTAGTGTAAAAGTGTCAGAAGGTATTTTGGGTGGTCTATCGGGAATTCAGTATGTATAATTATTGCTTGATATGATGTTGATAAACATAAAATCCATTTTCCAGAGTTAATTATTGTAATGTTGGTTTTAGAGTAATCCCCAAAAAAGTAATCGAATATCTGGAGAATATGGTGCATCAACTTGTTGAGTACAGAAAGAAAAACAACATAAAAAGGAACGATGTTATAGATAATATGATGAAAAAATCAGGTATGTAACACGGATCTCATAAACAAATAAGTAACTCTTGTAATGCACACAGTTTCAGGAGTTCTTCAGTCTAGCTAGTGATAGGTTAATTGTATTGGATTATCGGAAATCACTGATTTAGTGAGAATAACAAATTGACAACTATCAAAGTAGACATTACATAGCATACATCACATACATATGTTTTCAAACCAGTGAAGTTCCAAATACAGTTGGCTCCCTCTAATTCGGCCACCTCAGGACCGGACCCCCAGCCGGAGTAAAATACGGCCGAACCATCAGACGGTTTTTTAAACATGTAAATTATAACCTATAATTGCACTCCTGTGAATAACAATCATTTCTAAGACGGTTTGGCGGCCGAACGATCCGAGGCCGGACTAGAGGGAGTCAACTCTAATTTGAATGTGTATTAATATTCAAAAGTGAGGATAATAAACTTTTTGACAATTACAAGCCTATTATGCTTACTCCTTTGCTATCAAAAGTAGTGGAGAAGATGGTAAAAAATATGCAATCCCACTACACAGAAGGATTATTTCAGTAAAATTCAATTCAGATTTCTAAAGGGACGAATCTATTAGGGTGCTACTTCTGAACCATAATTGCTGGTGGAATGAATGGTGGTAAATTTGACTGTGTGTTATTTTTAGATCAAAATCTCATGATAGTCTGGATCATACTGTCATGTTAAATATTTTATATCATTGTGATGTAAGAGGTGTTGTGCAGGGCTGGTTTGTTAGTTATTTTCCTCAAGGAAAGCAATGTATTTAGTGGTTGACAAAATTAGCAATTGTGGTGTGGTCATAAGTATGGAATTCCTCAGAGATCAGTAGTAGAGCAGGCCCATAATTATTAGGAAATACATCTCTATAAAGTGCAAGAAGAATTTCATTTAAAAATTGGGGAAACAATGTTTTAGGGTATTTGACTCCGCCAAATATGAATGTTCATGTTGCCAAAGCAAAATTTGGACCGGAAGTGCGTTATCCAAGATAGTGGCCAAAAATCTGTTTCCTATATATTATTCCTATATATTATTGTTGGATTAAAACAACTCCTTGCATAGGAGTTTCCTCAGATGACAAACAGATTGCAACACTCAAAATTTACTTCCTATAAGTTTGGAGGGCATAGGTTCCAAGATAGAAGCCCTAACTTTATTGCCCTATATCTCCCTTGTTTGTTGGCTTAAAATAGTGATTTAAACGTCTTCATGGGGGTTTTATCGGATGCCAAACACATTGCAATGCTCAAAATTTGGAGAGCATAGGTTCCAATATGTCTGCCAAAACTTTGTTGTGTTTACGTGAGCTCTGTGCGTCTTCTAGTATTTGGAGTTAAAAATTGGTCAGATAGTTTTTAATAGTTTAATGTATACTACATTTGATTATTTAAACACCACATAGATATTAAGTAGCCAAACACTAGTTTACATTATTTACCAGGATTTCTAGAGAAAGGCTTCAAAAAACATTAAAATGATTAAATATTGATTGATGTTTTAATTTAAAATTAGTTATATTAATTATAGTATGTATAAATTCATTATATAAAGGTAAATTTAATAGTTCAGTATTTTATTTTGTTGATGAGTCTTGATGAGCTTGACTGACTTGTTGAGCTTGTGCTATTTGGGTGAGACTGAGATTGAAATCCTTTACTCTAATATGAGTAAGGTTTGCTTGCTTGATTGCAACTCTGATCTCAAATGTTCAAAAAAATTCCTTCAAATGTTGGAAATAAACCAATTTCTGGGATAAAAATAAGTTCTAGACAGGTCTCATCCCCAGGAAAAATCAAATAATGTAAAAAACCGAAAATTAAAATAAAAAAAAATACATTGGGCTTACGGAGTTTAAAATCAAAACAAAATAACTGTATCAACTGTTCATAATCAACCAGGGAACTGTCCAAGTAATACTTGTGTTATTTATAATTTATAACATGTGGTTTCCTGAGGGCAGTAACTAAAATGTTTGAGTGAAGATTGCATATATAGACATAACACTTAGTCATATCCAAATAAATTAAAGAGACAATGAGCTAAATAACAGCTTGGTAAATAACAGCTGGAGTGACCTTAAAAATGCAGAAAAGAGGCAAATGAACTATAAAAATGTGATAATCAGTTGATTGAAGTGATGGAATATTACAATAAGTCATCTAAACAAACTGACTGGACTTCCCCAAGCAAAGCTTGTCCTCCAGGTACTGGAGAATGATTTGAAATAAATTCAACATCTGGACTAATCACAAGATGTTGAGTCCAGACAAAAACCAGAAAGACGATGAACTTGTTTTGATTTTTTAGGAAAGTTATGTTTTGACAAATATGTACTTTGTTTCATTCATGGAAATCCAAACAAACCAAAGGGACATTTTAGTTCTTCCAGATAAGAAATATATCAGTTTCATTACAATCTGATGATCCCTGTGTGATGGAGGAGCGAGTTAATGAAAGCGTGCATTAATAGTATATTTCATCACTAGGGCCGAAAGTGACGCTTTCCGATACGAGCTCAAGTTTAACGACCGAGGCGAAGCCGAGGACGGAAAATGAGCGAGGATCGAAAAGCAACTTTTGGCCTGTGTGATGAACTATATTTTTTGTCATACTGAACAATATATTAAGTTAACTACTTCACAAAACTTCAATTGTACAACTTATTTACCTTTAAAAGTTGTCTCCCAAAATGACTTGCATCTTGTTCTCGCTATTTAAAACACACAGCTGTTACAGATGTAGTCAACCACCGTCTGTTTCGTTTGTGTTGGTGTTAGGATAGACTATATATAACGATTGATATATCTAACACTGTGTACTATCATTAAACCGACAACAATGCAACAATGAATTACAATCGATAAAATAATCGATGACTACTTTTGATTCAATCGACATACTCACGTTTTCGGTTTTACTACAAACGATATAAACGTCAGAATTGGAACAGCTGATGACCTCGACACCAGCTGATTCTTTTCCGTCCTAGGACTGCAAAGAACTACTTTCGCCCCGCAACGCATGTATTGAGAATAGCCGTTTTCCAAGCAGTAGGTATGACGAAAAATATTTTCTGGCAGAAATCGCTTAGTTGACATCATAGTGGAGGACAGTCGGTTTTCACTTAAAAAACTCCTCCTCGTTAGCATTCCAGGTGTTAGTTCTGTGGGTGGCTCAGAAGTAGCCACCAATATTGTCTTCTCTTATCTGGAAGCGATAAGGACACAGGAAAACCCAAACATCAATGAATAGTAAATTGCATATAAAATCTAATGTGGTTTTGATGTAATAGAAACCGTTATCAGGACTGGTTGTTAACAAACGGAAAGCAAAGGATTGTGTGGTAGTGAATTAACAGAATAGGTCCAATGCTTTACAAACCTTTTATTACCATTACTAGCTGTGTACCCGTCCTTCGTACGGGTTGTATATAAATGGTAGATTAACTAAAAAAATTAACAACCCACATAAGTTTACAATATTAAAATTACATTTTACACTTTTAAAGTGGAATTAAATTAAAGTTAACGAAATATACTATGGCAGATAGTTCGGGTACTGTTGCCAAGTCGAGGAACTCTATCGGGTAGTGGACGGTGTGGTTTTTGCGACTCCAAATCGGTACACGTAACACTTTGGATTCGATTTTAGAAATAAAATACAACAAAATATTAACCCTTTTTAATTTAACATTTTAAATACTTTGATATACAATAATCTTTACATTCCAATAAATTAATAGTAATGTAACGAAACATTAAACTTTAAAAACATTGACAAACCTCTTTTAAAATCACCATTCTTGCCAGGTCCTGTTTTTATTATAATTGTAAATAAACAATTTAAACTTGGAAAAATCATATGTTTTAAAAACATATGACTACTTGATTTTATTTAAATAAATTTAAATCAATATATACAAACTGTTCTAAAAGTGGTCATGGTTAAATGAACGGTATTAAATATTGTATATGTTCGCTCCTCCTTTTGGAATAGACCTACATTTGTGTTGATCTCCGTTGCTTGTTCATTGGTGAACGTGAGGATGGCACAATCACAGAGCCAGGCACTTTCCAGATTAAACTGTTTATGAACCTCGGTGTAACAATAATAATAATAATAATAATATTTATTCCGTGACAATGTTTAACAATGTGTTGGAATTTACAAAACAAAATATTAAATTGATGGGGAAATCTTTAAACCAGGTAAGGTAGGCCTGAGTCCTATCTTTCCCTTCCTGACGGGGTACGGCCCTTTTCTGGGAACTATTCCGGCATTTGCCTAAATGAGATGAGAAACTGTACAAACTCTTCTCAGAATGGCCGGCCTGGCATGAAACCCAAGACCTCCCGAATGTGAGGTGCAATAATCGCTACCTCACTAGGTTGCATTTTTTTACATTTATACATTACATTTTTATACACTTTAATATTGAAAATAAGAAGATTACATAAACAACATATTATTATATTGTTTATGTAAACTTTTGTAGTTAGTTAGTAGTTTTATTTGACTTCTTTTCACAAAATGTTTTTCTTGAACAGACTGGAA
Source organism: Allygus modestus (assembly GCA_963675035.1). Taxonomy (NCBI): domain Eukaryota; kingdom Metazoa; phylum Arthropoda; class Insecta; order Hemiptera; family Cicadellidae; genus Allygus; species Allygus modestus. Next base: position 235,348,269 of record OY776111.1, on the reverse strand, counting down.
TATAGATTAACAGTTTCTTCGACAAAAATTATTATGAATAACAACAATACCCACTAAGACAGTTTTAATAAATTGAAATATTTTATTAATTTGCACTCAAAAACACGTTTTTATAATTTGTTATAAATCTTCCAAGTTCTTTTTAATCTTTTTCTAAAAGATTTTTTAACTTTTGATTTTTAATTTTCAGACTTGTTATTTTTTGTTCTTTTATCTCCTTTTAGCGAATTTCCCCTATAGGGAAGAAGCTATTACCGTAGGTCTCATGGTAAGACTTAAGCCCGAGACCATGATAACTTTTTGTTTTGATGTCCCCAGATGTCCAAAACACTATTCGTTCAAATTTATATATATGTATATATATATATATATATATATATATATATATATATATATGTGTCCGTGAATGCGATAACTTGAGTAAAAAACGTCCGATTTCGATGAAATTTGGCTCAAATGTGTAAACTGACATTTATGACTTTAAGTTCGAAAACCAGAAAAATCGAACCATGGGAAGGGGGGTTTATGGGGGTTTTAAATTTTCCAAAAATCAGTTTTTTGCATTTTTTACCCTAAAATTTTTAAAACACTTAATTTTGGTTTAGACCATGTTATAGAGCTTAAAAAAACAAATAATATGGTATTTTGAATTATTAACCTAGGTTAAGTGGTTGCGGAAAAAATCCAAAAAACATGCTCATAAAATCTCCCATGTTAATCTTATGGAAAAAGGTTTTTGGCTTTTCCTCAGTTAATTTTACTTTAAACTTCACATTTTCTTTTACCAATCACTTCAGCTCCACAAAACAATCATTTTGGTGTTTAAATTGTGATTCTACGTCAAACCGTTGCAGAAATATTCAGAGTGCTAAACACAGTACGTTGTCCAATGTTATCCTTATGGAGAATAAATAAAATTTGATATCTTGATTATTTATGAATGTATATTGATGAAATTTGGTATGTGGCTTCATGTTGTACTGGTATATTGATAATTGCACAAAAAATAAATGTTTTGTTGATTGTCCCCGTAGCAGCTAACCTGCATACTCAGCCCTAATGTTATTCTTATGGAGAATAAGTAAAGTGTTATATCTCCCTTAATTATGAACATAAATTAATAAAACATGGTAAGTAGCTTCACCTGGTTCAGTTATATTGATAATTGCATAAAAACTCATTTCTTATCTTCCTCGTTGCAGCAAACCTGCGTACTCAGTCCTAATGTTATTCTTATGGGGAATAAATAAAATGTAATAAATCACTTATTTATGAATGTATTTTTGTCAAAATTGGTGAGTGGCTTTATGTACTAGTGAGAAACATATCAATGCATTGGAAATTCGCTGAGTACGCAGGTTTGCTGCGACGGGGGGTATTTTGGTATCTTGTAATTTTTCTTCAACTTTTTATTAACTTGCCTATTTTATTCTGTATTATTCCATCTTTTCTTTTTTTATCATTTCTTCATTCTCATTATCTTCATACTCCATTAATTAAAAAATATTGGAGTAGATTTTATGATACAAACTGTCAATCAATAAATCCTGTGATTCATCGATAGTGCCGAGTGAAGGATAGATGTTTCTGAGACTTAATTTGTTTTTCAATGTCCCAATCTCAACTTTTAAAAACGCATAATAAAACTGCTCAACCCCTTAATCTTCTCAAAAATACATTTTCATATTTACTGTTAAGTTCAGACGCGCTCAGTGGTCGGCAACATAATATATATTTTTAGAGAGGCGTAGACTCGTCCACTCATGTCTCACTTACGACAAAGGGTCTGTGTGTAATCTTCAGAGAACAACACCGTGACTCCCCATGATGTTGTTTCTTATTTCCTTTAAGGCATCAAATTTCAGCTCTACTGGTTGAGTAGATGGTGTGTTATGACTAACACGCTTATATTGAAGGCCATTGGGCCAGAGTCCTTGGGTATATTTGTGTCTGGAGTAGGTAAATGTCTGCACTGAGCTATCAGCTACATTCCTACCGAATTTCAGATCCATCAGTCCAAGAGTATGTGCAAGATTGTTAAAATATTGTATTTTGAAATTCCGGGGGGCGAAGCCCTTAAATATTTTCGTAACAGGAATAAGCTTGCGTTTTGTTCTGATGAATTAGTTATGTCCTACCGAAATGTAACTTACAAATGTAAATATACAGTAAATACTAATACTCGTAAAATTGCCATAAAAGTAAATTAGCGAAGAGACCTACAGGACTTTTTTAAACGTATTCTTATTGTGAATCTGCAGCATAAGGGGAACCACCATCCAAAATGTTATCTTCAATAGATATTGTCGTTTCTTAGATAAAGTGATCACTATGTCAGTGTGAGTGCATGAGTCTGACAAATATAGATTTAGATCATATATCCACTTATGTTATTTATTACCAATCTTCACTCAATGTTTTAAAAAATAACTACAACACCTATTTATAGAATAAGTATGCCATCAATGTTCATTGGTTCAATGTAAATAAATGCTTTGTCCATAAGAATAGCATAGGATCTTTAAAACCCTATGGGGCAGTGTCCTAGGGTAATTTAAAACAATCCAATTAGCCTAAAACCTTCTAACGCACATATAGAACATAGACAAAAAATGCATAAAAATCTGTGGACCCGTTTTCCTGTGAAAAGCGAACAAAACATTACCAAAACCGCACCAAATCACGTTTTTGAGCGGCCGCCATTATTTTTTTAAAAGGCGTTTGCCAGTTTATAGTGCCCTTCTCATAAATATATAGAGCAAAGAAACAAAGTTTCATTAATGTCAGTGCACCCGTTTTCCAGTTAAAAGCAAACAAAAACCCGTCCTTGAGCGTTACCGGCAGACAGACAGACATAAATTGAGATAAGATTTGTTTTGGTTTCCCTAGGGTGTAAAACGTGAAAATATGCACAAATTTCATAATTCCAAGCAATGTACAGACAAAACTCTAATTTTATTTATATAGATTAATTATACGGTATATTGAAATAAATATATATATACTTGATGTGCACGTTCTTCGCACAGGGGTTTCCCTTACCCATTCTATAGTCAATGCAAATTGCATTTTAGTTAGCTTGAAACAGCTGTTGTTCTTGCTTCTGCTCTTTAAGCTGTCAAATGTACGTGCCCTCAGCTGTTCGCATTACAGTTTCTGAATGTTTACTTTCTTATAAAATGTAAGCATTGAAACTTAGGACGTTCACGGGGCATAGCCCGAAAGGATTTAAAGGACATGGGTTCAAGATCTACCTTTGTGTAAAGTTTCAGCCCAGTCGATTAAGTAGCTTTTGCGTTCACCCGGAACATCAGACAGACAGAAACCATCTCTTCTTTATAATATTATAGATAGATTTGTAATGTGAGGGTCAAAGAAAAGTAAAATTTATGGATTTTTATTTATGATTTTTTTAAATACTAGTGATAAACTACACCAGAATCCAAATTACTTATGAAATCATGTATACACACTTATATTTATTTTTTCAGTGCTTAATTATCTTCCGTACTCATACAACAAGACATTTTACAAAATAACAGTAAAACATACTTGAAAAGTAACTCATGACTTATATATTAATTAATTATAAACATTCAACCTATATAGCAAGAGCTCTGAGGTCAATATTTGATCATCAATTAAGCTACAAGACTAATCAAGCATTAGTAAATAGTACCTAGACCGAGCGCTTTTTGTCGCTCCAAGAACAATATTCTCACCATAACATAACATAACAACTTGTTAGGCCACTGGGGAGGAGTCCTAAGTTTGGAAAAATGTATCCATACTAAATAACAACGTGGTATGGTCAAGAAGAGGGTTCGAGGGGTCGTTTTTGAGCCTTTAAGATATCGTGTTTTCTCCATAAGTATAACATGGCCACTTTTGAGGCCATCAGTAGAACGGAGCCCTGAGACTTGGAGAGAGGGAAATGTATTCTTAATATTGTTGGTCCCCTACAACGCAGTAAGTCGTTTAAGTAAGTAAGTAAGTCGTGTAAGTCGTTTTGAGGAGCCTTTTTTTTAAATGAACTGGAGTACACTACTATCTTAGTATAGACCTTCTCTCCATAAGAAACACATGGCAACGTTTTAGCCAGTGGGGCTAATTTCAGGGTCATAAAAAAGGTATGCAAAGTGTAGATCAATATCAACTGGCTAACATCGGCAAATAATTGGAAAAAAATAACATAGGAACTTTGCCAGGAGGCGTAGCTCTAAGGTTGGTGGGAGGGAGGGAGACATATCCAAGAACGTTGGGGCATTATTCAAGACATGAATCTTTGTAAAACAATTCCAAAGAACCATCACACATACAAATTGGATGTTTGGAAGTGATAGAAGAAGCCAGTGGGGCGGAGCCCTGAGGTCAGGTAAAGATTATCCAAAGTCTTTTAGTCCCTCAACAACCTGGTATGGTGCGAGAACAGATCTGAGGAGCCTTTTTTGCAATAACCTGGAGTACTCTTTTTTCATAAGAATAACCATGGCAGTATTTTAGGGACTCGGGCGGAGCCCTAAGGTCGGGGTCATAAAAACCCCACCTTGGATCAATTAGCTAAAATCACGCAAAAAAGCGAGAAGAAATAACACTTCAATTTTGCCAGGGTGGCGGAGCCCTAATGTTGGTGGGGGTGATGTATCCAACGTTGGGACATCATTCAAGATATGCGACTTTGTACAACAAATACAAGGATCCATCACACGTCCAAATTGGACGGCGGGAAGAGATAGATGAAGCCAGTGGGGCAGAGCCCTGAGGCCGCAAAAAAGATTATCCAAAGACCTTTAGTCCCCTAAAAATGTGGTATGGTCCGGGAGCAGATTTGAAGCACCGTTTTTGAGTCATTTAGGAAAACCTTTTTTCCATAAGATAAACATGGCAGCTTTTGGTGCCACTGGGGCGCAACACTTAGGTTTAGGGGAAAAACAATAAAAATACATACCTTAAATGTTTTGGTCCTCTACAACGTGGTATGGTCTAGGAGCAGTTGTTACCAGTCGTTAACGTTTGCGTCGGCCTTTGGTAACGTCTCTGCCACCACTGATTAAAATGAGTGAGCAGTCCTAATGTTAGGTAGTAGAAATCAATCTAACTAAAGAACGATTCCTCAGAATACTGGTATAATTGCAAATATTTAGTTCATAATGAATTTAACAAGTACAAAGTTGCTCTTTATTAGTATTTGGAGGTGTCGACCCTAAGACATCTAACTTGTGGCTGTGTTTTGAGCCCCCCTCTCCGTTCGTCAATCATGACATGTGAATCGGCGGAAGTGATGTGCGTGGTTACTGTCTAAGTTGGAAAGGTTGAGGCTCTGTGCCGAACGCCATTACAGTATGCAAAAATAGTACTTATATAATACAGTATTTATATAATACAGTATTATAATACATACTTATAATATATACTTATAATACAGTATTTATATTAAATACTAAAATTACTCTTACATTTTGGGGAAAGAATTTGAAACGAAAGGTTAAATAAGATAAATCAACTAGTCTAGGAGAGAGTGACTCGCAACACAATTTAGAGGTACCGTTTTCAAAATCACCTGGGACATACACACACACACACACACACATACGTGTATTCCAGTATAGTGAGATCCACTTGAAATCCGCAGTAATGTGGGATCCGGTAGAGGGGAAGTTTCTATCAAAAAACTGGCTGATACTTTTTCTCTTCTTTAATTCTAGATTATGAATATCACCTCAGAATTAGGATAAATTGTAATATACTAGTATGGAACTCTACATACAAACTGAGATCCGGTATGTATGACACGACGAGATCCGTCCGTGGGAGGGGGGGTATACGGCACAACGAGATCCATCTGTAGGAGTGGGGGGGGGTGTACGGCACGACGAGATCCGCCCGTAGGAGTGGGGGGGGGGTCCGCGTCGTGAGATCCAAATGTTAAACTTTATATGACTGACAGTTTTTTTTTTTTTTATTAAAGTGGTACAAATAGGCCTAAACGTAAGATCATACACTGTACGTTTAATTTAATAGATAATATAGAAGTCGTCCTACTTATTGGTTATTTTTTTGTCATCGATAATTAAATTAATTTCACTTTTTAATAAATATTCTTTAACCACATAATTAGACTTATGCTCAGTGTATTAAAAAAAGGTTGGGCTGGCTATTTATTTTCATACGCTAAGCGCAATAATTACATGCAATTTTATTATTCACGCTTGCTTTGTTTATACAGGGTGTCCAGCTTCGACTGTCTGAAACTTCACAGGGTTATTTTTCAGATAAAAACAAACAAAAAAGTACCTATAAACATATGTCCTAAAATGCTTCGTTTTCCGTCTGTAGGTCGGTATGTGTTTTTTAGTTAATGCATGGATATGTTTTGAACCGTTTGAGCTATTGAATTTAAACTTGGCAAGAACATCAATTGTAACTAGAAATAGGTTTAACATAAATTTTACGTTTCTGTCTTTGACCGTTTCAAAATGGTGACTATTTCAAATAATTAATTCAAAATATCTCAAAAAAGTATAATATTAATTAAATATTTTAAAATCACTAAAAATTGTAAAATCGTATTAACTAACTAACGACACCAAGATTGTAAATATCAGTGAACAAACAAAGTTATTACAATTTTTCTGAACATATTCATGCTAATTTGGACATTTTACTGAAAATAGACATGTTTTGTTTACAAAAATTATCTTTAATTATAACTTCAAACGGTTAAAATAAAGGTTCAAATTTTGCATGAACCTTTATGCCAAAAATGCCTGGTTCTGGACATTTTTTATGTTTTCCGATGTTTGCGGCCATTTTTAATTTTCAGAATAAAATATCTCTAAAATCATAAAAATTATCAAAAATTACGAGGTTACAATAAATGTGTGTTTTTCAATTATCTATATAATAAAACCAAGATTATAATGATCAGACTCCAAATAAAAGAGAAAATCCAATTTTTATGAAAAAACACTAATTTGGTAGATTTTGCTTGTAAAAAGCATGTTTTCTTTATGAAATATTAAATTTCTCTTTTATTTGTGGTCCGATCATTGTAATCTTGGTTTAATTATGTATATAATTAAAAAAAACACACAATTTATTGTAACTTCGTAAATTTTGATAATTTAAACGGTTTTAAATATATTTATTTTTTTAATTAAAAATGGCCGCCAACATCAGAAAAATACAAAGAACTTCCAGAACCAGGCATTTATGGCATAGAGGTTCATGCACAATTTGAGCTTAATACAACAATTGGTTACGGGAATAAAAATGTTTAGGATAACAAAAAGGCGGCTAGCGGCTAAAAAAGCCAAAATAAAAAAGTTAATGAACATATTCGAGTTATTTTTGTATGTAGAATCCAGTTCTACATAGCACGCTACACATTTTTGTGGCACCCTGTATAATTAATTATACATTAAGTATAAATAACCCCGTCGCAGCAAACCTGCATACTCAGCGAATTTCCAATGAATATATAACATAACACATTAAAAAACTTAACAGGATTCATAAGAAATGTATTCACAAACAGGCGATATTTAAAATATTAATTATTCTCCATAAGAATAATATTGGGGATGAGTACGCAGGTTTGCTGCAACAAGGCACACAAAATAATGGGTTTTTATGCAAATATCAATAGAACTCATCTTAGTGAAGTCACATACCAAGTTTCATCCATATACATTCATAATTATATAACATTTTAAGTATTTTCCATAAGAATAACATGGGGACCAAGTACTGTACCTAGGTTTGCTGCTACAGGAACCATAGGCGAAAAATTGTTTTTTTGTGCAAACAACAATGAACCACAACCAGATCAAGCCATATACCAAATTTCGCCAGTTTATGTTCATAAATAAGCGAGATATACAATTTTTCTTTTTCTCCATAAGAATAACATTAGACAACGTACTGTGTTTAGCACTTTCAATATCTCGGTAACCAATTGACGTAGAGCAATGATCAAAATACCAAATTGTTTGTTTTTTTAAGTAGAATTCAATGGTATAAATTAAAATTTGATTAAAATTAAAATTAAATGTGAAAACCCCAAAAAACACATTTTTGGGGTACAAAACCCCCCTTCGGATGGTGCGATTCATCTGGTTTTCGAACTCGTTCAAATAAATGGTACTTTACACATTTGTACCAAATTTCATTAAGATCGGACCTTTTTTACGAGAGTTATCGTGCTTACGGACACATATATATATAAAAATAAATATATATATATATATATATATATACATATATAAAAATTTGAACGAATGGTGTTTTTGGCATCTGGGGACCTCAAAATGAAAAGTTATCATGGTCTCGGGCTTAAGTCTTACCATGAGACCTACGGTAATAGCTTCTTCCCTATAGGGGAAATTCGCTAAAAGTGAATTGAGTTTGATCCAACCACAACAGATAGCACCACCTCCAAAAATTCAACCATTTACTGTAATTTAGCCACACCCTTTTCATAATCCTGAGATGTATTGGCAAATCTACATGAAAATACCTTTAATTTAACACCCCAAACGTTAAAATCTGTTTAGCCATTATCGAGTTATGACTGTGAAGAAAAATACCCCCGTTGCAGCAAACCTGCATACTCAGCGAATTTCAAATGGTACTTCACTAAGTCATGAAGCCACTTACCAACTTTAATCAAAGCATATTAACAAATAAGCGAGATCTGACATTTTATTTATTCCCCATAAGAAAAACATTAGGACTGAGTATGCAGGTTTGTTGGATCAAGGACCACAGATTCTGGTTTTTAAGCAAATACCAATGGATCACCTCCAGATGAAGCAACGTACCAAGTTTTATTAATTTATGTTCATAAACAAGCAAGATATCTCATTTTTATTATTCTCCATAAGAATAACATTATAGCTACCGAGTACGCAGGTTTGCTGCCATGGTGACCACAGAAATGAGTTTTGTATGAAAATAGCATTAAAACCCAACTATATAAAGCCACATACCAAGTTTCATTAATATTTGTTCATTAATAAGTGAGATATACAATTTTACTGATTCTCCATAAGATTAACATTGGACAACGTACTGTGTTAGCACTCAATATCTTGGTAACCAATTGACGTAGAGCGATGATCAAAATACCAAATTGTTTATTTTTTTAAGCTGAATTTAATGGTGTAGACAAAAATTTGGGTTTAAAAAAATTACATGTAAAGATTTCAAAAAACCCAATTTTGGGGGACAAAACCCCCCTTAAAGTAGAGCGACCTGTCTGGTTCTCGAACTCATGAAAATAGATGCTATATATATATATATATATATATATATATATATATAGAGAGAGAGAGAGAGAGAGAGAGAGAGAAAGAGAGAGAGAGAGAGAGAGAGAGGGAGAGAGAGAGAGAGAGAGAGAGAGAGAGCATCATATGTATATGAATTTGAACGAATGGTGTTTTTAGCATCTGGGGGCCTCAAAACGAAAACAAAACGATTTATTATCCTTATGGAGAATAAATAAAATGTGATATCATCACCTTATGAATGTTTGTTGATGAAACTTGGTTTGTGGCTTCACGTAGTACTGGTATATTGATATTTGCACAAAAAATTGATTTTTTGTTGATTATTCCCGTAGTAGCAAACCTGCGTACTCAGCGAATTTCCAATGCATAAACTATGACTTAATACCACATAAAGCCGCATACCAAGTTTCATAATAATATATTCACAAATAAGCGATATATACAATTTCAATTATTCTCCATAAGAATAACATTGGGGATGAGTACATAGGTTTGCTGAAACAAGGATCATAAAAAATTTGTTTCTATGCAAATATCAACATAACTCAACTAGGTGAAGCCACATGTATACCTAGTTTCATCAATATACATTCATAAATAAGCGATATAACCCATTTTGATTAATCTCCATAACAATAAAATGGAGGGATGAGTACGCAGGTTTGCTACAACAAGGAACGAAAAAAATGGGTATTTAGGCAAATATCAATATAATTTAAGTAGGATAAGTCATATAAGAGGTTTTATTAATTTATGTTCATAATTAAGGGAGACAAAGCATTTCAATTTTTCTCCATAAGAATAACATGGGGGCTGAGTACGCAGGTTTGCTGCTACGGGAACCTTTAGCAAAAAATTGTTTTATTGAGCAAATATCAATAGACCACAAACGATAAAGCTGTATACCAAGTTTCGTCAGTATACGTTCATAAAGAAGCGAGATATAATATTTTTCTTATTCTCCAAAAGAATAACATAAGACAACGTACTGTGTTTAGCACTTTAAATATCTCGGTAACTGATTGACGTAGAGGAATGATCAAATTACCAAATTTTGTGTTTTTTAAAGCTGAATCCAATGGTAAAAATTAAAATTTGATTATTTGAAAATTATATGTAAAAAGTTCAAAAATCCCATTTTTGGGATACAAAACTCACTCAAAATACCCCTTAAGATAGAGCAATATGGCTGGTTTTCGTACTTAAAGTCATAAATGTTTCTTTACACGTTTATACCAAATTTCATCAAAATCTGAACTTTTTTACGAGAGTTATCGCACCCATGGACAAATATATATATATATATATAATTTTTAAAATCATTACTAACGAGTACCCTTTTTTTGAAACATTTTTTATTTTGACTGACTAGTTTCAACCATAATGGCCATCTTCAGAGTCACATAACCTCAACAAATTTTCTTTTATATTAATTACAAACATATGTTAAAAATAAATAATATATGATCACTAATTCTAAAATTGTGTATATAAATATAAAGGTAAAAATAAAATAAAATATTAATTTGTATATACTATATAAATTTACTTTCTCTGAGTTCTAATTTCATCAATTTTTTCAAAGATAGGGTGTTGTTGACTGACTTGCATAGTATTTAAAATATTTAGTGGATCTTTCTTATTATTTAAATATATATGCATCTCTTCTTTGACGTTAAGTTGTTCTTGCTGTTTTTCGTACTCTAAAACTGATAAGTTTTCTTCTATGTTTTTATATTTATGCCCTGTATTAATTATGTGTTCTGCATAATTGGATCTCATAGTTGTGTTATTTCTTGACTTTAGGGCTTGTAAATGTTCTTTAAATCGAACTCTAAAGTTTCGTCTTGTTTGGCCAATGTAATAGCTATCACATTCACTACATGTAATTCTATATATGCCAGACTTACTGTATTGATCTTCTTGAATATTTTCATTTTTTGTTACTTTAGAGTTGATAAGGTTAAATGCATTATTTTTTGTTTTATAACTTATTTTCATGTTTGAGTTTTTGAAAGTACGTCGTATCGCTTTTTCCATGTTTGAATTAAATGGAACGCACATATATTTGTTGTCATCATTCGTTGTAGTCATATTGTTTCTTTTTTGTTTTCTTATCTTCCTTATATATATATATATATATATATATATATATATATATATATATATATATATATATACATATACAGTTTCGATTGAATGGTGTTTTTGGGGTCTAGGGTCCTCAAAACGAAAAGTTATCATGGTCCCGGCCCTAGGTCTTACCATGCCGACTACGGTAATAGCTCTTACCTATAGGGGAAATTCGCTAATAAACAAAAATTGTGTAATGAGCCAATAATAGATTTAATTTTATCGAATGGTATGCACAACACTTTTTTTAACTTTATATGAACACTAGCTGTATACTCATCCTTCGTACGGGTTGTATATAAATGGTAGATTAACTAAAGCAAATAACAATCCACATTATTTTACAATATTAAAATTACATTTTACACGTTTAATGTACAATTAAATCAAAGTTAACGAAATATACTGGCATATAGTTCGAGTCCTGTTACTAAGTCGAGGAACTCTGTCGAGTAGTAAACGGCGTGTGGTTTGTGACTCCAAATCGGTAAACGCAACACTTTGGATTCACTTTTAGAAATAAAATAACTCTAGTACATAAAAATAAAAAAATATCGGGGAGGGGGAGCATGAATATAAAATCGGTGGGGAGGGGGGAGCAAAATACAAAATCGGGAGGGGCAAAAATAAAAATTGGGGGAAAGTAAATATATAAAATCAGGGAGGGGAGCAAAAATATAAAATGGAGGGGGAACATAAAACAAAAATATAAAATCGAAGAGGGGGGCAGCAAAATTTAAAATTGGGGGTGGGGCAAAAATAAAAAGGGGGGAGCAAAAATATAAAATGGAGGGGGGCAACATAAAATAAAAATATGAAATCGAAGGGGGGGAGTAAAATATACAATTGGGGGTGGGGCAAAAAAGGGGGGAGCAAGAATCTAAAATTGGGGGAGGGGCAAAAAATATAAAATCGAGAGGGGGCAAAAATATAAAATGGGGGATATAACATAAAAATATAAAATCAAAGATGGGTGGGGCAAAAATATAAAATCGAGGGTTGGGCGAAAATAAAAATGTGGGGAAGAGAGCAAAAATTGAAAAACTGGGGGGGCAAAAAATATAAAATTGGGGGGAGCAAAAATATAAAACCGGTGGGGCAAAAAAATATGAAAGGCGGGAAGGGAAAAAATATAAAATGGGGGGATGTAAAATAAAAATATAAAACCGAAGATGGCGGTGGGGCGAAAATAAAATCGGGGAGGGAGTAAAAATATAATGACTGGGGGGGGGCCAAAAAATATAAAATCGGGGGGAGCAGGAATATAAAATCGGCGGGGGGGGGCAAAAACATAAAATCGAGGGGGCTAAAATATAAAATGGGTGGGACATAAAATAAAAATATAAAATCGAAGAGGGGGTTGGCAAAAATATAAAATGGGGGGGCAAAAATAACAATCGGAATGGAGTAAAAATATAAAACCGGGGGGGTAAAAATATAAAATCGGGGGTGGGTCAAAAAGTAAAAATCGCGGGGAGGGAGCAAAGATATAAAAACTGGGGGGGGGGGGCAAAAAATAAAATCAGTGGGGGAGAAAATATAAAATCGGGGGGGAATATAAAATGGGGGAGACATAAAATAAAAATATAAAATCGAAGAGGGGGGGGGCAAAAATATATAATCGGGGGGGAGAAAAATATAAAATCGGGAGGCTGCAAAATTAAAAATCGGGGGGACAAAAATATAAATTTGGGGGGAGCAAAAAAATATAAAATTTGGGGGGCAAAAATACCCCCGTAGCAGCAAACCTGCGTACTTAGCGAATTTCCAATGCATATATATTTATCTTAATACCACATAAAGCTACATACCAAGTTTCATCAATATACATTCATAAATAAACAATTTATGACATTTTAATTATTCTCCATAAGAATAACATGGCGGCAGAGTATGCAGGTTTGCTGAAGCAAGGAACACAAAAAATGGGGTTTTATGCTAATATCAATATGACTCAACTAGGTGAAGTCACATACCAAATTTCATTAATTTATTGTCATAATTAAGGGAGATAACACGTTACTTATTCTTCATAAGAATAACATGGGGCTGAGTGTGCAGGTTTGCTGCTACGGGAGCCTTTGGCAAAAAATTGTTTTTTTGAGCAAATATCAATGGTTCACAACCAGATGAAGCCGTATACCAAGTTTCGTCAGTATATGTTCATAAATAAGCGAGATATAAAATTTTTATTTTCCTCCATAAGAATAACATTAGACAACGTACTGTGTTTAGCACTTTCAATATCTCGGTAACCAATTGACGTAGAGAAATTATCAAAATACCAAATTGTGTGTTTTTTTAAGCTGAATCCAATGGGAAAAACTAAAATTTGACTATTTCCAAAATTATATGTAAAAAATTCAAAAAAACCCATTTTTGGGGTACAAAACCCCCCCAAAATACCCTTTTGGATAGAGCCAGCCAGATCTGGTTTTCGAACTTAAAGTCATAAATGTTGCTTTACACGTTTATACCAAATTTCATCAAAATCGGATAATTTTTACGAGAGTTATCGTGCACGGACACACACACACACATATATATATATATATATATATATATATATATATATATATATATATACAGTTTCGAATGAATGGTGTTTTTGGGGTCTGGGGACCTCAAAACGAAAAGTTATCATGGTCCCGGGCCTAGGTCTTACCATGCCGACTACGGTAATAGCTTCTTCCCTATAGGGGAAATTCGCTAATTCTTCCCTATAGGGGAAATTCGCTAATATAAAATGGGGGGACATAAAAATATAAATAAAAGATCGAAGAGGGGGCAAATTATAAAATCGGGGGTGGGGCAAAAACAAAAATCGGGGGGAGGGAGCAAAAATATAAAATCGGGGGGGGGGGGGGTACAGGAAGTATCGGTACAAATTTTTTTTGTGCAAATTAGAATAGACCTCAACCAGATGAAGCCACATTAATAATATTTGTTCATTCATATTAATTAATAGCTAGCTGACGTACCCATTCATCGCACAGGGGTTTTCTCTACACGTTGTTTAGTCAATGCAATTTGCATTTTAGTTAGCTTGAAACAGCTGTTTTTGCTTCTGCTCTTTAAGTTGTCAACTTTATGTATCCTCAGCTGTTCGCATAACAGTTTCTGAATGTTTACTTTCTTCTGAAATGTAAACATTGAAACTTAGGACGTTCACGGGGCGTAGCACGAGGGGATTTTAAGGAAGTGAATAGGCCTATGTGTTGCATGGGTTCAAGATGTGTAAAGTTTCAGCCCAGTCGGTTCAGTAGTTTTGCGTTCACCCAGAACATCAGACAGATAGACAGACAGACAGACAGAAACCACCTTTTCTTTATAATATTATAGATTGTCAACCAAATTTAACGTACAGTAAAACAATACTTAATGATCCCATATTTAAAAATATATGGTGTTAAATTCATAAAAATGTATCCTGTACAAAGCTGTGAATCATATAGCTTTTGAGAATTTTAAGAAACTTTGAACATCAATAAACTAACAGAACTAACTAATACCCCCGTAGCAGCAAACCTGCGTACTCAGCGAATTTCCAATGCATATATATGTGTCTTAATACCACATAAAGCCACATACCAAGTTTCATCAATATACATTCATAAATAAACTATTTATGACATTTTAATTATTCTCCATAAGAATAACATGGCGGCTGACTATGCAGGTTTGCTGAAGCAAGGAACACAATAAATGGGGTTTTATACAAAAATCAATATAACTCATGTAGGTAAAGCCACATACCAAATTTCATTAATTTATTTTCATAATGAAGGGAGATAACACGTTACTTATTCTCCATAAGAATAACATGGGGCTGAGTACGCAGGTTTGCTGCTACAGGAGCCTTTGGTAAAAAATTGTTTTTTTCAGCAAATATCAATGGTCCACAACCAGATGAAGCCGTATACCAAGTTTCGTCAGTATACGTTCATAAATAAGCGATATATAAAATTTTTATTTTCCTCCATAAGAATAACATTAGACAACGTACTGTGTTTAGCATTTTCAATATCTCGGGAACCAATTGACGTAGAGAAATGATCAAAATACCAAATTGTGTGTTTTTTTAAGCTGAATCCAATGGGAAAAACTAAAATTTGACTATTTCCAAAATTATATGTTAAAAATTCGAAAAACCCATTTTTGGGGTACAAAACCCCCCCAAAATACCCCTTCGGATAGAGCGATCTGGCTGGTTTTCGAACTTAAAGTCATAAATGCTGCTTTACACGTTTATACCAAATTTTATCAAAATCGGATAATTTTTACGAGAGTTATCGTGCTCACGGACATATATATATATATATATATATATATATATATATATATATATATATATATATATATATATATATATATACAGTTTCGAACGAATGGTGTTTTTGGGGTCTGGGGACCTCAAAACGAAAAGTTATCATGGTCCCGGGCCTAGGTCTTACCATGCCGACTACGGTAATAGCTTCTTCCCTATAGGGGAAATTCGCTAAAAGGACATTGAAAAATCCCTAAGACTCTTAACAATAAATTACAACATTAAGCTTTGAACATAACAACTATATATCACCATTGTTGGAGAAATGAAGCGTTAATTACGACATTACTGTATAGAATAGCAGGATAAAAATACAACAATTTTACAGAAAGCCTAATCATTAAACAAATTATAAAACGATAGCTCAAATAGCAGTTCAATAGACAGGAATTCAATAACATTTCACGAGTAAACACTGTAGTATCAAGGGGCCATACAAATATTACGTAACGCACTTAAAGGGGGGAGGGGATATGGCATAGCGTTATGCTGCGTTATGTGGTGGAGGGGGGGTTGGATCAACGATACGTAACTTAACCCTAAGAGCTGGCCCACTTCCGTATGTATTGATACTATTATAAATATTTCAAAATTAAAAAATAATCAAATTGATATTTAAATCAAGGTTTCAGTAAGTTATATAAAAAATACTTCCGTCATACTATTTTAATAACAGTTAAACTAAAAATAAATACATAACTTGTTTTAAGTAAGCAAGTTATGTATTGCTTTACACCTATGTTTTGTGTTGTTTTAGAGTGTAAAATCATGACTTGTATTGTGCAATGCAACCCACATCTTTAGTTGTTTAAATGGTTTTGTATTTGTATTAGTCTGAAATTAAATTTTGTACGTTTTAAAAAACTTTGACCCGATCAAAGTTTTTCTTACATGTCACGCACGTAAACATGGTGAAACAAATAATTTGACATTTAAAATGAAACAATAACTAACACTCCATGAGAAAATGTGCAAGATAATTGCAGGATCACAGTTTACTCCATATCGCGCTAAGTTTAGATCAGATCTTGACAGTATGGCAATGGCTGGCGAGACGGATCTCATGTTACTGCTACTGCTAACCGCCTGTTGACTGGTTCATCCTCCTAGCGCGTCTCAAACCGTGTTATTTTGTTTCGCTGGCGGATCTCGTTTTCCCGTGGTTTCCCACTCCGTGAGTAAGAGTTGCGTGTATACGCGACACTAGCGCGACGTGGTGGCAGTTTTAGGAAGCTCATACACTTACACAACAGGGGAAACCACGGGAAAGTGAGATCCGAGCTCAAAACAAAAACGGTTTGTATTTCTGGAATCCTATTGGTCGCCTGATGACGAATCAAAGGTCAGAACACACCGAGATCCGGTGGTCGGATCTCGTTGTGTAAATCGGATCTCGCTTTGTGGGTGTGTAACCAGGTTGTGGATCTCACCATACTGGATTACAAACCCACACACACACACACACACACACACACACACACACATACACACACACACACACACACACACACACACACACACACACACACACACACACACACACACACACACGCGCGCACACACACGCCCACACGCACACACACACGCACACGCACACTCACGCACACGCACACACACTCGCACACGCACACGCGCGCGTGCAACTACTTTATTAGTATAGATAATAAAATAAAATTATACTGTATTATGAAATAAATACAAGTGAATCCAGTTGTATTATTTTATTTTTGGGATTATCTGCTTATGTATACAGTCCTACTAGTTTATATTATTTTCCATTCCAGAAGTTATCTTGATATAGCTGTTTTTCCTCCAGACTATCTTTTGTTAGTATCAACAGCTGCTGAGTGTTTAATTCAATTGATTCCTATTGTACCATGAGATTAACATAGGAACTTTAAATGCCTATGGGGTGAAACTTATATCTCGGCCCTGATGGGCACCGCAATTCGAAGAGAGATGGGAATACACGAGTGGCCCCAAAGTTTTTATTCCATCTGGCACCCGCTTAAAAACACAGTTGTCAGCTCTGGCAATTTATTTCAACAGGATAATTAAATAGCCTATATCTGTGGTAGCGAAAACGTTTAGTGAGGTTAAGTGAATGAGGTTTTGAGATCTGTATTAATTTAGTTCTGCCGATGACATTGTAATCATGGCCCCTTCAGCCACGGGGCTGCAGCATATGATTAGAAAATTAGAAATCTATTGTGAGAATTGGAATTTAAAAGTCAATCTTGACAAATCAAAAATTATAGTCTTTAGGAATGGGGGGAGGTTAGGATTAAATGACAAATTTTGGTTTAACGGGGAAAAAATTGAAATTGTCAATAAGTATAAATATTTGGGAATGGTTTTCACTTCATCCTTATTGTGGCAACAATATTTTAAAGAGCGAGTAGTGTCAGCAAACTTGGCAGTTGATACAGTTTGGGAGAATTTCATTAATGACAATAGAGTTCCATTAAGTTCAAAATTTATATGTTTCAATGCGGTTATAAAATTAATAGTCACACAATGTGTGTTATGTGTATGTTAATGTGTGTTATGGGGCACAAGTATGGGGACATCGGGAGAGTGAAAGAGTTGATTAAAGCTATTTTTAAGAAAGTTATTTTGGATGCCATTTAATACTCCAGGGTACGTTTATTACTTGGAAACAGGATTAGGAAAAAATTATGAATATACATCGAGTTCAAACTTAAATTATATATTAAAAATGTTATTGGGGCCACAAAATCATTTGCCACGAATATTAAGTGAGCAAGTAATAAACAAGAACATGGTGTCGGGAATGGAAGAGGCTCGGTGAAAAGTATAATATAAGGTATTTGTTGATTTCAATATTGGTACCTTAGACCAGTGGTTTCCAAATGACAGTCGGTTGTGGACCCCCAAGTAAATAAATTAAACCATCGGGGACCCCTGAAACCTGTGTTAGATTGAAATAAAATTGTTATACTCCGTTACCTTATTAATTACCAAAAGTCTTAGTGGTAAGTAATACAACATCCAATTGGGTATAACCGAATAAAGGTACTTGTGTGAAAAATAACTTCCAAAGTTGTTCTATAAAACTACATTATTTTTATTTTACAAGGCATATGAGTGAGTTAATTATATTTTTTGACAAAGCAGTTTAAATTAGTAAGTAGACAAATTAGTAACAAATTAGTTACAAACTAGTAAGTGGACGTAAACAAATGTTGTTATTTTGTTCAGTGTGAATGATAAAATCTATCCTTTTTCCAAAAATGTCTTCAAAATTGGGACGCAGTTTGGAGAGATTCACACAGAAACCATCATGCATGTTGAGAAGATTTCTATATTTATTCTTCATGTAAAACCTATTCACATGTGTAGGTTGCACAAAATGGTGTTAAATGTGTAATTGCTTTCAGAGATAACGTCTGTGGTCTCGTTGCACAATTAGCCAGAAATCTAATAATTTCAAAACGTCAAGGCAAATTACACATTGAGGTCGTGGCTCTTCTTCAGAGCCAACATATGTAAATCCTAATTCCAAATACTTACTGTTGTACTTTCTAATTTTTTTACTAAAATTAAAATTGTTACTCACGCTGTTAAAGCTAGGACTATAGGCTGTTGACAGCTAGCTGGACTTCATTTAGGCCTACACTTACACAGTGTTGCCAGACTGACTTTTAAATATTGTCTGCCATTCACCAAGAAAATACCATCTTTTAGTCGGCAATATAGTTGTAATCCCCACATAATTTCTACACAATCTTAAAAATACCCAAAACTGGGTAATTACTGCAGCGTGGAAAAGAGTAATAGGTGGAAGGGACGGAGGGATGTTGGTGCCAGATGCCATAGTTATGCCTGCAGTTATAGTGGAAGAACACCATAACAGATCCTCTATTTGTATAACCCTCTCAACAGCTAAAATTATTATTATTCAAAACAGGTTGTAGATTATTATATTTCGGCTACTTGTTGTTAAAGAAATTAAAACTCCTGAATAAAAAAATATACCCTAGTTTGATTTAAAATAACAGCTAGCTGCCGCGGACCCCTTGAAAAACACTCGCGGACCCCCAGGGGTCCGCGGACCACCTTTTGGGAACCATTGCCTTAGACATATTGCGACAACAGCTTATTATTGTAGTGATGGGGGAGAGAGCGGCGTGGCATGCGTACTGTGTAGGAAGAGCCGGAACTTCAATCTATCATGCACAATATGGGACCCTTGACCTTGAACCTGTTGGCGGGTGCGCCCTTGCAAACAACACTGACGAGGGAGTAATTTCTTGGGCTATTAAAGTTAGGGCAGAACTGGTCAATTTAAATTACAAACCTTGGTTATCGGAAGGGGATAACCATTGCTCTTTATGCAATTTACGTGAGAGAGAATCAGTTATTCAGTTTTTCATTTTGTGGCAGTATGTCCCATATTAATTAATTTTAGACTGACCTGGTTTAATAAAGCTGTTTTGAGTAAGGACGAGTTTACAAATATGTTGAATGGTAGGGATTGGCGAGGATTAGCTAACTATAAGAAGGAGGCATGGGTCTATAGATGATCTCTAATCCATGAGTTTAATTTTTAATATAAATACAATTTCAGTTTTTTTTTATTGTTGGGTCCTTTTAATAGCTGCAAGATCCTTTATAGCACCTAAAATTGTCTTAAACATAGCAAATAGTTGTGGAATCAAAATGTTTTGTTGTTCTTATAATTTGTTTTATTTATTTATTTCTTAATATTTGTTTTGTGACTGTAAATTGGTAATTAGCAGGTGGGATATGTATAATATTTAATTTTTTATTGTTTTAAAGATATTTTTCTTTTTGTTCAGTTGTGATTAGGTACAAAGATTGCTCATAACGAAAGTTCACTTTTTTAGATGTAGAGTAAAACTAATATATTTTATGTTTTTACACTTTATAAGATGCAAACCCAGAAGACTTGGCCATTGCTGTTTAGATTAGTTCCCTGCGAGGAACAAAGTAATTGTATTTTATGAAGTTGAGTTTAATAAAGCACTTTTTCATTTCATTTCATTTCAATGTAATACCTGGTTTGGGGATATCTCATACACAAATTAATTAAATGAATCCCTTTATTTTGTGATTACCCATTAGTCAGCATTGTCTAATTAAGCACATTTAGGTGTAGTTAACTGCATTAAAATTTAAAACAAATGATCTTCACATAACTAACTGATAATTTAATAGCAACCTGGTTTATAAATCTTATACTTTGTTTGATTACCAATGGTGAAATAAATGTTAGATTTCAAATTATTTAAGTAGAAGTAAATATACTTTCTTAATATAAAATGTTGGCACAGATTGAGAATGAGTGGCTTCATGTGGTTGAAATGTTTGATATTGTTCTTTATTTCCAATGGATCCTCACTTTAATAAAATATAAATAAATATGTTTAATAAACTGGTTAATTTATGAAGAATTAAATTAAATAATAATATTTTTTGCCTCCATTAGTTAAAAAAGCCTGGAAACATTCCCACTGAGTCCTTCGTAGAATATAGTGAAACGTACAACAATCTTAAGACAATTAAATAAATAATTGTGGAAGTAATTTCATAGCTGGGAGATAATACGAGTCTTCTATTCAGTCTGCCTCGTTTATTTTCAGCCATCTCCGAGAACGTTCGTTTGGAATGGCAGGGCGGCCTTCGGAATCATTCGTTTATCTCCGGCTATTCGTAAGCGCAGTGACAGGGCCGAGACGTAAGTGGGGGTGAACCCCTGAGTTTAGTTGTTTTCCAAAACACCAAAAGGCACACTTAGACATTATAGAGGCTTTCAATAATGTATAAACGATAATTTAAGACATAATTGTTTCATCAGTCTATTACAAAAATTGGCTTATTCTTTTAATAAATAGATAAGGACTAAATATCATAGAGAACTAGATCTTTAATTTATGTGCGTTTATTTTCACAGGAGATAACATGTTTGAGATGGTAGCCTTGGGAGTTGCAATATTTGTGGATGGTTTTGAAACATCCTCAAGTGTGGCTTCTTTTATGCTGTATGAGTTAGCAATGAATCCAGAAATTCAGGAAAATCTGCATGAGAAAATCAAAACTGCTATGTCTGATTCCTCTGATGTCAGTTTTGAAACCCTCAACAATCTGCAGTATTTGGACAAAGTTTTCAAAGGTAAAATACTTAAATTTAAAAATGTTTATTTGCAAATAACATTTTGTACAGAAGGTTATTTAATATAATGTACCTAGTTGTGTATAATAATAATAATAATAATAACGGTAATGTTTATTCCATGGCAATGATTTATAATGTATCGGAATTTACAAATACCCCCGTCGCAGCAAACCTGCATACTCAGCGAATTTCCAATGCATAATATATGTCTTAATACCACATAAAGCCGCAAACCAAGTTCCATAAAAATATATTCACATATAAACGATTTTAATTATTCTCTATAAGAATAACATTGGTAATGAGTATGTAGGTTTGCTGAAACAAGGAACAGAAACAATTGGATTTTATGCAAATATAAATAGAATTTAACGAGGCGAAGCCACATACTAAGTTTCATCAATATTCAATCATAAATAAGCGCTATATAACATAGTTATTCTCCATAATAACATAGGGGCTGAGAAAGCAGGTTTGCTGCAACAAGGAACAGAAAATGGGTTTTTATATAATTATCAACATAACTCAACCAAGTGAAGCTACATACCAAGTTTTATTAATTTATGTTCATAATTAAGGGAGACATTACATTTTACTTATTCTCCATAAGAATAACATGGGGGCTGAGTACGCAGGTTTGCTGCTATGGGAATAATCAACAAAAAATCAATTTTTTGTGCAAATATCAATGTACCAGTACTACGCGAAGCTACATACCAAGTTTCATCAACATACATTCATAAATAATCGAGAAATCAAATTTTATTTATTCTCTATAAGGATAACATTGGACAACGTACTGTGTATATATATTAATTTGAACGAATAGTGTTTTTGGCATCTGGGGACCTCAAAACAAAAAGTTATCATGGTCTCGGGCTTAAGTCGTACCATGAGACCTACGGTAATAGCTTCTTCCCTTAAGGGGAAATTTGCTAAAACAATTATTTTATGATGACATTTTTATATCCCCAAAAATCTAAGTTTCTTGATAAAACTGGAAAATCATCCAACAAAATAAAATCCTACAGTGCAATCTGCACCATCAAACCTCCCTATGTGCACCCCTGCCCTTCATACAGCAATCTTGGAACCATACACATTACAGTACCGTAGTGAGTTTGTTGCTGATTGCTGTATAAGCATAGTGAAAAAGATTGTACTAATTAAAATATCCCCGTCGCAGCAAACCTACATATTCGGTGAATTGTATGTGTTTGTCACTACCACATAAAGCCATTTACCATGTTTAGTGAAAACACATGAATGAGTAAATAATATTATTATTTATTCTCCATAAGAATAACAGTAGGGCTGATCCCATCAGCACAAATCTTTGGGCCAACGTTGGCAAATGGTCGGCGGAAATGGTTGGCCAACGGTGGGCATGTCACGAGGCGTGAGGTTGGCCCTTCGTTGGATTATCCAACAATGGCAACCAATACCCAACCAAATGCCAACGGTTTATAATTTGTTATTTAAATGCTTATTTTAATTTTTAAAATCATGATTTATCTAATTGAATTGTTTAGTAAACCAATTATAGAAATTTTAAAAAAGGAATTAAGTTACTGTCTACAATTGAGCCAAATTTCATCAAAATCAGGCATTTATTTCAAAAGTTATCGAGGTATCGGACACATATATTTGAACGAATGGTGTTTTGGGCACCTGGGGGCCTTAAAACAAAACTTTATCGTGGTTTCGTGCTTAATTCTTACCATGCAACCTGTGGTAATAGCTTCTACCCTATAGGGGAAATTCGCTAAAAATCCAGGAACGAATCTACGCTATGTAGATGAAACCACTTTAATTTTTTTTTATTAAAAATATGAACTTTGATTTTGATATGGTAGATTTGTTATTAAATCAACTAATGAAACTTTTGTATTTGTTCCAGAAACATTGCGAAAATATGCGCTTATTTACAATATGAAGAGGATTTGTACTAAGCGCTGTTCTCTTAATATTGACGGAAAATTTGTAGAGGTAGAACCCAACACTCCGGTATGTTATTATTATTTTGTTTACATATGTATAGTAAAGTCAGTTTATTAGGACTTATGCAGCGGTATCCTTATCCAGGTAGGTAGCTACAATTCTGGATAAACTGGCACAATGAAAAGAAAAGTACCGGTACCTCACTAGTGATCAACCAATGAGCGCCTACATTCAGCAATGTACAATAAGCTCAATAGGAGTTCAACTGGATATTCATATCATTTTTACGAACGTTATTTGCAACTAATACCGTTAATATAAATAAGGCAATATCAAAACGTGTGTACAGTTGAAAAAGAGTACAATATGTACCCCATCAGCACAAATCATTGGGCAACGTTGGATAATGGTTGGCGAAAATGGTAGGCCAACAGTTGGGCATGTCGCCAGCGCGAGGTTGGCCCATTGATGGATCAACCAACCATTAACCAACAATGCCAACCTATACCCAAAAAAATGCCAAGAGTTTATAATTTTTTTATTTAAATGCTTATTTTAATTTTTAAAAGCATGATTTCTCCAGTTGAATCGTTTGGTAAACCAATAATATAAATTTAAAATACCCCAGTCGCAGCAAACCTGCGGACTCAGCGAATTTCCAATGCATAATATTTGTCTGAATTCCACATAAAGCCGCAAACCAAGTTTCATAAAAATATATTCACATATAAGCGATTTTAATTATTCTCCATAAGAATAACATTGGTAATGAGTATGTAGGTTTGCTGAAACAAGGAACAGAAACAATTGGTTTTTATGCAAATATAAATAGAATTTAACTAGGCGAAGCCACATACTAAGCAAATTTCAAAATACAAATTTCATCAAAATGTAAGTTTTTTACATATATATAAATTTGAACGAATAGTGTTTTTGGCATCTGGGGACCTCAAAACAAAAAGTTATCATGGTCTCGGGCTTAAGTCTTACCATGAGACCTACGGTAATAGCTTCTTCCCTATAGGGGCAATTCGCTAAAAGGAATTTAGTTGCAAAAATATTGAGTCCCAGTCGGGTTTTGAACCTACGATCTTTGAGTACTGATCAGTCGCCTTAACCCCCACAGCCATTGGCCGTTTTCACAATGGGCGACACAACACCGGCACGACAACGACACAGTGCCGACACCGACACGACAAATCGTTAAGGCATTTCACGTTTACCGTCATGGCAACGACACGATTGTTAGTCGGTGGAGAACTCATCTCTCATGTTTTCAGTGGTACAGTATGGCAGATTACAACAGGAGGCTGTATTTATTACATAAACGATAAGAGTGTTTATATAGTTTGATGCATAAGAGGCACAGTCGGTATAGACAAGTCTGGATTTACCCAATAATAAAAGTTCGCTATTTGAATGGCTTGTATTATACCTACATTATTTGATAAGCTAAAGTCAGTGTCACATCATTGCAAGCTTCAACGCCAAGTACCTTCCACTCCCTCTACCCCCCTTGCCTTGCGATGTTGCCGTTGGGTATTTTAATCTTGCTGTCTGTATTTTAATTGGTTATTGTTTGGCTACGTGATTTGCTTCTCAAATGTAAGTAAACAAATTGGCAACTTGGGCGTAAAAGCCAAGCTTGCAATATTATCACATCAATGGCACCAGCGGGAGCGATGCTGCCGATGACAAGTCGGTGCCGGCAACGGCACAGCATTGTTGTGTCGGTGTGTGTGTAAACGGTTCCATTGGTTAGCATTGAATCTTCACCCCCATGACACCGGGACGGCACCAACCACGGTAATCCCAACCGAACATTATCCAACCACTTCTAACCATGCCAACCATTCCCCATGGTTGGCCCAACAATTTGTGTTTTGATTTGTGCTGATGGGGTATAAATGTGGGTTGAGTTTTAAACCACATGCCATGCTTTACATTATGTTCATATACAAGATAGTACAAAGCAAGTAATTTCAATCAGTCACCGACTACATCAGACCAACGGAGATGAGGATTCTCATTGAGTGATGTAAGATTAAATTAAAATGAAACTACACTTTTGTAGTTATAACGAACATCAAAACCTATTACTCACCATTACTATAGCAGCTAGCTTGTTGACTTCTCAAACACTCTGTTTTGCCATATTGGGTGGTTTGTGTGGTAAAACAGGCTAACTGTTTTACCACTTTTTACTAGCAGCTGGTAACCAGCCTAGTGTGTTTGTGTGTGTATTATAAAGTTACTGTGAAAGTTTATTCACTACTCGTACACTTTTTTGTTGTAGTTAACTTAACCCATTTGCATCGTCTTATTTATTTACCAGTACTAAAAATCCTATTATAACTGGAACATTTTTAATTATTTTTTAATATTAGACTTTTGTTTTACAATTGTTTATAGTATTTTCATAGCTGAAAATACAAACAATTTTGTTCTGTATATATATTTATGTATTTATATATGTATTTAAGGGTATTTTATAACAACATCGTTACACACCTGCATATATCATGTAATTGTCAAATCGTTCAATAACAATAATATTTTTTTGATAAAATGTAAAAAATATTAAAATTAATATATTTATACCTATAAATGGTAGTATTTAAACAAAAATTCCAAAACATACATTGTAAAATAAAATAAAATTTTGCATAATCTTTCAATAAAAATACCTAAAGGAATGTAAAATATATTCAGATAGTAGGCTACATATGGTGACTGGAGCTATATTGGGACTAATAAAGAAAGCCCTAAGTACGCTGGTGTCAGTATTGCGCAGAGTGCGGCATGGCACGGTCGAGGTCGTGGTGGTAACAAGGATCGAGAATTCTGGCGGGAACAATCACAACACATGATTTGAAGTGGGAATGTAGTAGTAAATGCGCGTGTGCACGCCGAAAGTCGGCTGCCGTCTGCAGGCGTCCCCAGACCCCAAAAACACCATTCGTTCGAAACTGTATATATATATATGTGTCCGTGGGTGCGATAAATCTCGTAAAAAAGGTCCGATTTTGATGAAATTTGGTACAAACGTGTAAAGTAGCATTTATGACTTTAAGTTCGAAAACCAGACGGATGGAGCTATCTGAAGGGGTATTTTGGGGGGATTTTGTACCCCAAAAATAGGTTTTTTGAGTTTTTTACATACACCTTTTGAAAAAGTAAAATTTTATTTTTTTCCACTGGAATCAACTTAAAAAGACGCACAATTTGATGTTTTAATCATTGCTCTACGTCAATTGGTTACTGAGATATTGAAAGTGCTAAACACAGTACGTTGTCCAATGTTATTCTTATGGAGGATAAGAAAAATTGTATATCTCGCTTATTTATCAACTTATCCTGACGAAACTTGGTATATTGCTTCATTTCATTGTGATCTATTGATATTTGCACAAAAACCCATTTTTTGGCTGATAGTTCCCGTAGCAGCAAACCTGCATACTCAGCCCCATGTTATTCTTATGGAGAATAATTAACGTGTTATCTCCTTTAATTATGAACATAAATTAATAGAACACCAACACATAGCTTGGTATGTGGCTTTACCTAGTTGTGTTATATTGATATTTGTATAAAAGCCCATTTTTAGTGTTCCTTATTTCAGCAAACCTGCATACTCAGCCGCCATGTTATTCTTATGGAGAATAATTCAAATGTCATAAATCGTTTGTTTATGAATGTATATTGATAAAACTTGGTATGTGGTTTTATGTGGTATTAAGGTAAATTAATATGCATTGGAAATTCGCTGAGTATGCAGGTTTGCTGCTACGGGGGTATTTAAACTTGATCTGATCCGGTTCCTCTTTTATGTCAGTAGGTAGAAAATTCTAAAATTTTATCCCCATATAAGTTTTTGTTTGTTTGTAAAAAACTAAATCTGTGTTTTTCAATGTTGATTATTATTTTGATTTCTTAACACGTTGACTGCTGAAAAGGCATACAATATAATTTGTAAAATGCTAAAATGTAATTTATTAAAATTTCATTTAGTTTGGTTATGAAATACTGAATCTTGATGACAAAGGTTGTCAAAAGCCAAAAAGAGTCGTCAGCGGCCATTTTAAAAATACGGGTGTTCAAACACCCAATGCGCACCCAGGAACTCTCTCCTCCGTTGGTTCGCGGTAAAAAAAGTCTATCGATCCTTTGTAACACAAGATGCTGACAGAAGTTCCATAAAACAAAGTAAGCTAAAAAGTCATAAAAATATATAAAAAACTTATAAAATACCCCCATCGCAGCAAACCTGCGTACTCAGCGAATTTCCAATGCACGCATCATATGTTTCTCACTATCACATAAAGCCACTTACCAAGCTTCATAAAAATACATAAATAAATAAGTGATCTGTAGCATTTTATTTATTCTCTATAAGATTAACATTAGGGCTGAGTATGCAGGTTTGCTGCAATGAGGAACACAAAATATGTGTTTTTATGCAATTATCAATATAACTCAACCAGGTGAAGCTACATACCAATTTTTATTAACTTATGTTCATAATTAAGGGAGATATAAAACTTTACTTATTCTCTATAAGAATAACATTAGGGCAGAGTATGCAGGTTTGCTGCTACTGGGATAATCAACAAAAATCAGTTGCTTGTGAAAATATCAATATACCAGTATTACGTGAAGCCAAATACCAAATTTCATCAATATACATTCATAAATAATCGATATATCAAATTTTATTTATTCTCCATAAGGATAACATTGGACAACGTATTGTGTTTAGCACTTTGAATATCTCTGCAATGGTTGGACATAGAATCACAATTTAAACACCAAAATGATTGTTTTTTAGAGCTGAATTGTTTGGTAAAAGCAAATGTGAAGTTTACAGTAAAATGAACTGAGGAAAATCCAAAAACCTTTTTCCCATAAGATTAACATGTGAGATTTTATGAGCAGGTTTTTTGGATTTTCTCCGCAACCACTTAATCTAGGTTAATAATTTAAAATACTATATAATTTTTTTAAGCTCTATAAAATGCTCAAAACCAAAATTGAGTGTTTTAAAAAATTTTAGGGTGAAAAGTGCAAAATACCCCCGTAGCAGCAAACCTGCATACTCAGCGAATTTCCAATGCATATCAATTTATATTAATACCACATAAAGCCACATACAGTACCATGTTTCATCAATATATATTCATAAATAAACGATGTATGACATTTTAATTATTCTCTATAAGAATAACATGGCGGCTGAGTATGCAGGTTTGTTGAAGCAAGGAACACAAAAAATGGGGTTTTATAGAAATATCAATATAACTCAAGTAGGTAAAGCCACATACCAAATTTTATTAATTTATGTTCATAATTAAGGGAGAAAACACGTTACTTATTCCCCATAAGAATAACATGGGGCTGAGTACCTAGGTTTGCTGCTACGAGAACTGTTATGAGCGGCTCGAGGTTGCAAAATTCTTAACCTTTGAAAATATCTCTAGCTCCGTGGCTTGAGTCCAAATTATCTGAATTTCCTTGGAATTAAAATACCACTTCCAGTGGAAGGTTTTTAACGAACAAGTCCATCGTTAACCTCAAGGATAAAGCCGGATTTCCTGTGGAAGTTTCTAGATCGAGAGTTGACCAAGGGCGTTTCCATACATGGTCCGATGCCAAAACTAGCTCGCTGATTGGCCCAGGGCAGGGAGGAGTCCCGGTATAAAAGCCGGTGACCGCAGGTTGCCGGCAGATAGAGAGATAGCTTCAGACTCGAGGGATCCATTCAGAAGACAGTTAGTTAGATAGCAGTCAGCCAGATAGGCGCAGTGTTTCTTAGTAGATAGGGTCATCCGCGCCACCACGATGTACGGCGTGCTACTACTGCTCTGTAAGTTGCTCAACGACTCTTAGGTCTAGGACTGTCCCTGTCTCACCTCTCCCATAATCTTGATTGATCAATTGTAATTCTGAAACTGTAAATTACCATGTTAACTTAAGAGAATTTATATCTAAGCTATTCACCCCCTGGACCTTCAGTCCGGTGACTGGGCGATTGTGTCATCCTGACTATGTAAAGTGTATTATAAAGAATGCTAATAAAGTCCTCCGTAAACTTACGGTACGCCCACACCGCTCGGCTTGTTATTTAAATCCCAGTCACCCAAAGAGCGCCGCAGGGGTTGGGCATTACTCCCCCCCCTGGCCGCCCATATAACAGTGGTGTCAGAACAAAAAAGTTTTTAAGGAGGCAGTAGAGTCTTTTGTTGGGGTGCCTTTTTAATGAGAGGGTGAATATTGAGGTTATTGTATGTTTAAAAGGGATAGTAAAATGAAAATGCATTGTTAACATGGAGACCAAACTAAAGTGTGAGTGTGTGTGTACTTGTAAGAATGGCATAATTATAAAAAGTAGAAATCGCAAAGCTAAGTTAGTAGGTAATAAAGTGAGAGATTGGATTAGGAGCGTAGCCGCTGAGCGTAGGTTAATGGTTGCAGTAAATGTAGAGGATCAATTAAGTGTAAATCCAACTATTAAATTAGCTAAACAGGGTTGTTTTCAATTGTGTAAGCAAGTATGTTTGGTAAATTGGGAAATTAAATTTGATTAATTATTGAGAGATGTGTAATGGCGAAACAGGAAGCGATTAGACAGTTTTTGGATGAGACTCTTAATAGGACAGGATATATTGAGCATCTTAAGCAAGCAGGGATCGTTTGTAGGGCAGGTACGATAGACTATACTAGGGAGATTATCGTAGAAGAAGTATTCGAAAGAATTTGGAAGGACGTAACGCTCAGAAATACATTGTTATGGACCATTGAAAGGGTGCATTCTCATTTGTCAGGCGTAGTGAGGGATGCTATGCAGCATAGTGAATCGCTCTAGAAATGTTTTCTAGGACGGGGAATTATTATTTATGTAGGCAAAAGTTGTACGAGGAGTTTAGGGACGAAGTTGTAGCCGGAGTAAAGGTAATATTAATGTCATTTATTTATATCGATGGTGGGCTGACGCATGCGATTAGTGAAACTCTTACTAGACACCTAAATAAATCGGATGTTCACAGGGATGTTTTGTTGCCTAGACACCTTGCGTTTGCTAAGATTCACACGATAACACAGGGATTATTTGGAGAGCGAATTCGCGCGGTTGAAGCTAGGAGCGATTTTATGATTGTTGTAGTGGCGGAAATTTAAAAACTGGGGAGTAAGAATACTAAATTCGTGGAGCCGCCATTAATGACTCAACCACAGGCTAGGGCATTCGGTTCGGCGCCGGGCGAAGTTGTAAAGACTAACGAACCGTCACCTTTCAAAACAACGTTTTTCACTAAGGTAGGGACAAAAACGGCTCAGTTAGTGGCATTTTACGAGCATGTGCCAGAGGCAGCGCCTAGGCCAAGGATATTTCAGAAACCTAGTCTTCCGGAACCTACTACTGCGCCACCAGCGATACCGAAAGTGAAATTTGCGTTCGAAGAACAAATAGCGGGACCTGAGGAATTAATTTATGACGTGCCACGCATAAATGTCGGGCGACCAAGGGAATAAATCTACTTATTACATACCTATTGTGGAGCCCAATTGGCTATTAGAAGGGTCACAAACGTCATTGAGGTCATTATTAACGCGGATTATTGAGGGGCGAATAAATGGACGAACAGATTACACAGATGATAAATCAGTAAGGAAAGTCAAAGTTACTAAGATCGTTATTGAATTTACGGAATAATTTAAACGTTAACTAAAATTAAATTGCAGACATTAAATTAGTATCATAATGCATTTGTGTTCATTTGCGATAGGAATAGCTGTTGGCCTGCTGTTATCTGTATCTGCGGTCACAGCTGGTGTACAGATAACGCTTTCAATCAGGAAGTATGACGTTTTGATTTGTTTATTTACTACACTGAGGGAAAAATACTACATTGGATTAGAAACTTTATTGGTCAACTGGTTGATGTTTAAGCCGACAGGGCATGGTAAATCACCTGTGAAAACCTATAAGACGACTTTATCAGCGGGAACAATGACGTTTTCGGCCGACGATCTGGCGAAAGCCTTTAAAGACGCAATGTTGGGCGTGAGATCAGTAGATTTAGGGCCAGCTAATATGGTAGAGTGTTTTAAGGGAGACGGTACAGGGCCCAGCGTGGGCGAATTTTTCGAACAATTGGAAAATGCGGCTATTTTGGGCGGATGGAAGTCGCAGTTTCGCGTGACGGTTGTCAGATTAAAGGCTCGGGGTGCAGCTGAAACATTTTTAGCGTCGCGTTTCGATTTTTCTAAAACCGATGTTGATGGATTACCGGAAGTAAAATATGAGGAAATTAAAAAGGCTTGCATTGAGCGGTTTTCCAGTAAAAAGACCGAGCAATATCATTATATAGCGTTGCAATCTGCTACTCAAAAACGGGACGAAACTGTAGAAGTTTTTGCTGAAAGGATTCGAAGGCTCGGAGCCAAAACAATACAAAAGAGTAATGATGCTACTGCACAGGCGGTAGTGGAAAGGGAGGCCGAGAGACGTATGTTAGCTGCGTTTTTACATGGGTTAACGGGCAAAGTAGGGGAGGTAACTCGATTCGCCTTTCCTAAGAATTTTGATGAGGCGCTTAGAACTGCAATAATGGCGGAAATGGAGGAGCAGTCCCACCCTTCGGAGGCGGACTCAGGTGTCTTTACAGTTATCTGTTATGGCTGTAACGGAGAAGGACATATCAGAGCGCAATGCCCGAAATCTCGAGGGGCTGTAGTCGGGAGCTCATCTCGAGGTTTTTCGCGGGAGTTTTCCCGTGGAAGACCGGAGCGAGGTTGGAGTAGGGGCGGACCCGTGCGTGGACGGGGTAATTACTTCAGAGGCAGGGGAAGCTACTACTCTAGCCAAGATGGCCGGATGCCTTTCGATGCGCCAAGGGGCAGAGGTGCGCCTTATCGAGGTTCTAGGGGTAGTGCGAGGGGAGAAAATCGAGTGCGATTCGACGAGCGGAATTTGCAACAAAACCGAAACGATTCATTCAGATTGGCGAGAACTACATGTTATAACTGTGGGCGACTAGGTCACTTAGCTCGTGATTGTCAAGTAAGAAGGGGAGAGCAGTCTCGAGGTGAGTCTTTAAACTCGACGAGTCCGACAGCGTTACGCAACTAGGCCACCCGGCTGTTGGACAATTTATGGTGCAGAGCCTGTGCGTGGACGGGCACGGCGATTTATCAGTAATTTGTAACATTGGGGGACGTGATTTAAAATTTCTTATAGATTCGGGGTCCAAGATATCGTTGTTAAAAAGGGAGGCCTATCAGGGAAATACGAAACATATAACGCATTCAGATATCCGTGCTCTAGGGATCACGGGTACCCAGCTAAGCATTTTGGGAAGGACGGAAGTAGAGGTTGAAGTGAGAGGAGAAAGGCAAGTGTTGAATTTTTATGTGGTACAGAATATGGATAGTTTGCAGTTCGATGGTGTGTTAGGCACAGATGCACTTAAGAGGTTAGAAGTAATTATTGATTTTAGTCGCAGGGCGAGCGACAATTTTTGCATGGGTAGCGTTCAAGCTTCGGAACCACCTGTTCTTAAGGCGGGTGGATGGAATGGTAAGGCAACGGAGACGGGCGTCGCGAACCCGGCTTTGGGGCCAAGTAGTCCTGAGGGACAACGTGATGGGGATGTTAGGTACAAGGTCCGAGCGTGGTACGTAGTCCCATGTGAGAATGTTATCGCTAAGGCTAAATCAGAGTTAGCGCTAGAAGTGGAAGAAGAGGAAACCGAAGCAAGCGTTTGTGTAGTGGACGTGTCGAAGACAGAGTGTGTAATAAGAAGTGAGGTTAATGAAGTTAGTAATGGGCAAATGAGTGAACAGAAACAAGGAAAAGAAGAGAGTGGTATGGTAAGTCGAGGATTAAAGGAAAGTGGTAAAAGTGGTGAAATAAGTGAACGTACAGTGTCGGAAGTGATAAGAGTGCAAAATGGTAAGTGTAAGAGGAAATTGAAGATAAGTGGAAGTGAAGTTGAGAGGCTAAATACAGGGAAAAGTGAGTTATTGTGTAATGAAGTGGATTTAGAAGCAGGAAATAAGCGGAGTTTGTGGAATAATGAGAGTAATAAAAGTGACAGAGTTAAGAGTAAACAGAGTAATGAGAGTAAGTATAGTGTAATGAGCAGTGGAATTATGAGTTGTGAGCATAGAGATGGTATAAAAGGTGATACAAGGAGTAATGTGAGTGAAATGAGAATTAATAGAGAAACGGGTAGTGAAGTGAATATTGGTAAAACGGGAAGCAGTGAGAGTAATGTGAGTAATACGAGTGTTGTTGGGGATAATAGTAAAACGGGTAGCAATGGAAGTAAAGTGAGTAATACGAATAAGAGGGAAGTTATGGTACAAAGTATAGCAAGTGAGGCTAAAGGGGAAAGTGTTTATGGAGTAAGTGAGTACAGTGATATAGAGGAATATGACAGAATGTTGAATAGGAGCGCAAAGGAAGTAAATAACGTTGGAAGTAATGATAGTAAAAAATGGAGTGGAGAGTTAAGAGGTAAAGAGCGAGTGATATGGACAAAAGTTGAAGATAGTATTGTGAGAGTTGATAAAGGGATTGAAAAGGAGGATATTAGAGAGAAGATTTATAGTGGAATGTGTAACGGAAAATTTGGCGAGTTGCAGGTTAATGATTGCTTAGAGAGTGCTGCGTGCGGTAAATTAACAGCTGATAACGACGATGAGCTTGGCTGGGATAGAATGTTCGCGTTTGGGGAAAATTATGATCAAGGGAAGAAATTAGTGGAATTTAAGGAGGGGAATGAAGTATATGTATTTCATCCAGAAATCAAAAATTCGCCAGGTGCGAAGTTTGCGAAGTATTGGTCGGGACCTCATATTATCAGGGCAAAATTATCAGACTTAGTGTATTCCGTGGACATGGGAGGAAAAATATCGAATCTTAACGTAAATAGATTAAAAATGTCGCGGGAACACCTAAGGGATGACGTAGTTTTGGATTATGATAAAATTGTGGAATTATTAAATAACCGGACAGTGAGCAATAAGGAGTCGCGACCAGATACGCCGGAAGCGGAAACCACGGGTGACGTCAAGGTAGAATCCAGTGGTAAACCGGAATTACAGATAAGATACTCGCCTAGGCTCGTGTCGGATGTGGTAGTGGACCACGGGTCCGAAAGAGAGGGGGAACTTGAGGAGGAGCATCCGGAGGGCGAGGTCACAACGCCGTGTGAGGACACGTCACGTGCCGGAGACGTAGGGCGTGGTCACGAAGGGATTCTGAACTTGGGCGATGAGTGTCCAGGACCCTCCGCGGAAGCTAATGAAGATTTAAATAAGACCTATAGGGCTATAAATCTGTCAGGAGTGGAGGATGACGAAGGTAACCTGACTTTCGTAGATGACCCGGCCGATAGGGATTGGACACCTCCAGTGTCAGAGTTAGGGCGTGGCCCGGAGCCAGCATTAGCGCCGGCGACTTTACATCCCTACAATACGCGCCATAAGAGGGGGAAGTAAGCGCGATGACGTTTAAAAGAATACGTAGTAATGGCGGAAGTCAAATGATGAGTGAATAAAATTCGGATGTTTAATTTAAAAAAAAAAAATTAAAATCAATTATCTTGTATTCGTGTATATATAATAATATATGTTAATGGGCAATATTGAGCTTACGTAGAGGAGCTAATTGTTACACGTTATGAAACAGATTATTTAATATAGTTGTTATGGGATGCGAGAATTCCTGTGATTTATACGCTGAATATAAATCTGTTAGGAATGGTTATGTAAATAATATTGTAAATATTGGCTATTTGTCTAGGAAGCAAAAAGCTAGGAAAGCTGTAATGCGGGAGTTAGCTTTAATGACGAACGTTTCGAATGAAGGTGTGAATGACTGGGAATGAATGGAAAGTATACAAACGACAGGTAACGAACGACAGGTCGGGCGATGACCCAATTAGACAGCGACCATGGGCGCGTTGGAGCCTATTAGCGGGCGGTCGCTAAGTGGGGCTATTTTGCGACAAAAGGGGAAGGACAATGGGCCCGTTACGTGGGCGGTTCCTGGCAAAAACACCGCAGGTGGAAAGAGCCGGGCGTGATGGGCCGACGAGGTCTGAGATACTCGTAGAGTATGTTCAGTGAAAGAGCCGCAGCCTGGCGTCAGGTAGGCACGTCAAGGCAACAGAAAATTGTAAGGGGAATTTCAATGAGTAAAAATAAAGTAAGCAGGAAACACAAAATGCGACTCATTCATTGAGGGGCACGGGTATGGCAAGCAAGTAAAAATAAACCAAGAACAATGAAATTATACATAGTAAACATAACCGTGCAGAAAATAAGCAGGATTCAGTATAGCAGTGGCGTTAAATGGCCGTGTACGGTATTGTAATAATTGAGGGGCGAGTTGTAATGTGTAGCAGGGAGTAACAAGATAATAATAATAAAATGAATGATAATAAACAAGTCATAATAGGGGTACATACTGGTAGATAATGATAACATATAAAACCCAAGCAAATAAAATTATAATAGTAAAACAACCTGAAAATAATTTGCAATAATATTATTATGGAATGTATATGATCAGAGAAAACTAAATAATCCTAATTACTAATAAGAGCAATTCCCAGGGGTAGCTATTATGGTTGCGTTATTACAAAACTGAGTTTAATTTTGACACATCTATAAATTGGGTAGGATGACTGAATTAACTTAAATCATAATGGATAAATTATATATGTTTTCACATCCTAGTGGTAGGAAGATTTTGGTAGTAGTGCATCGAGGGGATTAGAAATTCGAGGGCCAGTGAGTTAACTTCTTAAATTAGTAGCTCACTGCCGCCGATTTCAGATCCGGCAAGTGCCAATTTGAACGAAGGCTTATGAAGGGTTGGTGAACCGCTGAGGCGTCGTGATGACATAGCGGCCAGAGAAGGCAGTCTGGGGATGGGTCCCGTTGTAAAACACGGGGACACAACAACCAGACTGAAGTTTCTGTGCGCGCAGAGTTGTCACGGGGAGTCCTTGGTGGGGTCACACGAGGTCGAGACGTTGGGGTGTGCGAACTCGTACAATTCGGGGGTGGAGTAGGATTTGAATACTATAACCTGATTCCAGCCCCGAGTTGTGTAGCCTGCACACGTCTAGCTAGACGAACGATCCTCGGAGCGACTTACAACTAAATTCCTAATTGACCAGAATAACTTATACCTATTGGCAAGAGATCGGCCAAATCGGCCTAGGAATTGAATTGAACAAGTTTTTAATGAGATAGTAAAAGGGAAAGAATAAATTGGAGCAGTTTACAAATTGCACATTTTATAGCTAGCCTATGCTAAACACATAAATTAGGACACACAAATAGGAATAGATAGAATACTAATGAGGACTAATGTAGCGACAGGTTTGGGGTTCCTTTAAGAGGCGTTTGATTTATTTGATTTAATTGGAAGAGTTGCAAAGTGGCCGGGGAATAAATTGAGTTCTATGAGTGTATTAAATTAAATTTATTTCAATTAGGGATTAAAAGGAAATTATAGAGTTATTGTAATTAATATTGGTATTTGAAATCCGAGTTTTTTTAAAATAATTAAAGAGGTTGCGATTGAGTGAGTTCTCTATTACTGTACTGGGGGCTTTGGGCTTAAAGCGTTGGGCTTGAAGTTTCATTGGGCGACATTGACGAGAGTTGTTGGATTAAGGACACAGAGCCTTTTAAACAACTGAGTGTTATGACCGGGCGTGTGAGCGCGCTAGGTGTACTCACTAAACGAGCTCATACGGCCGGGCCGTTCGCTCAAAGTGTGTACCGAAGGCTATCGGAATGATTGCTTAACTCAGTGCATAGCGATGGGGAAATCATATTAAACTGATGCAGGAATTATTTACGAATTAAATTTACGAAAGTATTTAAATAAATTAAATTAAAATATAAACGAATATTGAAATCAAGATGTTATTACGTGGAAGTATTCAATAAGTCAAATTTAAAATAGTTCCAATTATTGTCTAACCTTTAGTGTAGGAGGCCCGCGGCCTCCTTCTCGGCGTAATTGTGTATAACCTGGAACAGTAGCACCAGGATCAGCACCAGCAGCGACGCCACCAAAACTTTAATGAACGAAATGATGTCGAAGGATAGCGGGTCCATGGCTGACTGAGGCTCCAGATGGGGCTCGGGTAGCCAGAGTATTATCATTTTCGAGTTATCAGTGGCCATGTACTCTTGTCACCGGATGTGATATGGTTGTGCGAGAATACTGTAGTTGGGTAATGTAAACGAGAATAAATTACTGAGTGTTAAATTCATATTTCATGATAATAATTGAGCCATGGGGAGTATAATCAGCAGATAATTAGTTAAGGGGTTTTTCATTCAAGGTGGATTTTCTGTGCTACGTAGCAACTAGACTGTGATTCGGTTATGGGATTGTTAACAAAATATTAGTCAGGATATCGCATAGCTGTATGGGAATAGTAGCGTTAATAGTATTTATAAATGAGTAATAAATAATATGTAAATACATCAAATAGAAATAATAATAACAAAAATGCCTAAATATCATAAAAAAAAAAAAAACTTGAAAACAAAGCGTATGTAGGAAATATGTGGAAAAAAAAAGAGAAAAATAATAGAAGCAAAAACTTGATAAAAATCGTGTAAATGATTAAGCATACTAGTTCCAACACTAGGCCGTGTGTCGACCGAATTTTAACAAGCAATTAGTCGGATTCCGTCCTTAATAAACTAGTCCCAAAGTATAGTTAAGCAGCTGATTAAAAGGAAATAATACACTACTGTAGGAAGCAACAAACTGTGCCAAACAACCTAGCGAACGGGAGCCATGAAACGGAAGATAACACTAAACAGAGACCTAATATAACGAATATCAGGAGGAGAAGTAAAATTTAAAACGCAAATAAAAATAGGAAAAGTAATAAAATTCAAACAAAGTAATAAGCTAACGCAGCTTAGCGTGATACGGAGAGTCCACCGTTTTGCGAAATATTGGATATTTAATGGATTGTTTCGAAATTATGGGCAAGAACAAAAAGGGGCTTGAGTTAAATAAGCAATGAAAGTAAAGACAGTAAATAAATAAGCAGATATGGAGCATATGGAGTGCAAGAGTTTTGTGCGATAGCGAGTTCCGGTGTTTGATAGCGCTGAGAATTGAAAGAGTTAGTTAACTTAATTAATTGTAGTAACTTGTACAGGCAAAATTAACTATCTTAGCTAACAGTATTACTAATTTAAACAAATGTATGGCGACCTATTATGAATAGGGTAGCTAAAAATAGTAGATTAAAAATTAAATACCCAATAACCTATCGATTTGAAAATAATATTAATAATAGTAGTGAATTAAACAGTAATGAATAAATATCAACAGAGGGGTGTTATTAACTATAAAGAGTAAAGAGAGGATTAAGATATAGGGAAGAATAAAATAGCCTGGGTCTAAAGGTGGAGGATTTTTATATGGGGCATGGCCGAGTAGTAATTATGAATTCTTGTTTGCAGGGAGTTTTGCGGCCATAGCTAGAGGCCAAGACAGTGAACGTGCTCCTGTATGCGGAAATAGGCATTGCACGTTGCTACCTACAGGGATTGTTTTTGTTAAGGAAAGAGATTTAATTATTAGCGGCGAGACGTGGACCGTAGTTTCCACCCTGGATATTAAACGATACGATGACTTGGTAGCCAATTTGGCAGGGGTAGTTTTTCGGATAATAGATAACGCTACACTAAATGCCGTTCCAGTGCCCCGGGAGGAAATGAGTCGCATGAGTGAGGGGATATATAGATTGAAATCAATGATAGTTCAATTAAATATGCTTATGACGAATGATAAGGAACAAATAGATAGCCGTAGGAAAAGGGCTATTTTTGATAGTGTAGGATCGGCCTTGAAATATGCGTTCGGTACAATGGATTCGGACGACTTTTTCAAAATTAATGATAAATTGTCTAAACTAGCTGTGGTCTCGGAGGAACTGTCCCATTTTGAAGGGGAACAGTTAAGTTACGTCAAATCGCTTCAGGATGGTTTGACAGTTACAGAACATGATGTAGGGCATTTGGCCGCGTTGTTTGGAGAAAAATTGGAACAATTCCAGGCCTACCAAGCTGACACCGCACAGGAAATTGGCAAGTTAAACTTTACATTGAGTTTCCAAAATAGCTTATATTCACTAGTGAGGAGTGTGGAGTTCGTGGTACAGAGTGTATACACAGAACTTATGCAAATTCAAGCCGCTGTTGACAGTCTAGCTCGAGGTCACGTGACCGCCGCCTTAATATCGCCGTATAAGCTTTCTGAGTTGTTAGTAGATCTAGAGAAGCGATTGCCGGAAAATTTATCGTTATTGGTATCTCCAGAGTTGGATACTGTGCATTTTCATTATAAAATATTAGAAGCATATGCAGTAAAAATCAGTCAAGGGGTTCGAGTTGTTTTTAAAGTACCTTTAAAGTCACCTGATAGGGCAATGGAACTTTACAGAATTTTATCCTTCCCTGTATATGACCCTACCCTAAAGCAGTCCTTAGGCTTAGTTGGGTTGAGCAAGTATCTGGCTATTTCTCCGGGTCGGCAGAAGTACAGCCTGCTAGACGACCATGACCTGACCTACTGCACAGACGGGGCTTCTGCCCTGTGTCAACCGGTGTTTCCTGTCCGACTGCGAGCGGAAGATTCCTGTGAGGCGACCCTGTTCCTGGAAGTCGGAGGGGACCTACCGACCAACTGCGGGAGACGAGTACACCTGAGCCGAGACATGACAACATTCCATAGAGTGCCAGACAGAGGGTTGTGGATCTACTACACGCCGGAAGAGATACTATTAACATTCCAGTGTCGCAATGAAAGTAAACAGCACGCAGTGCGTATTAATGGACTTGGATTCCTACCTGATACATCGGACTGCTACATATTCAATTCTAAATTTATGCTATATCCATATACTACCGGAAGTTCGAAGTTCAAGGACATCAATGACGGCATGGTTATACCAAACATTACGAATTTATTGTCAGTAGCGGAGCGTCATCAAGTGCAGCAGTATCTAAATTTTTCGAGTGATTTTAAGTTGATTACGGACATAGTTAACCGAGCGGTAGTTCCAGGACAAAAGTATTCACATTTGACTCAAGTGTTGCGGTTAATTAACGCGGAGACCACTGAATTCAAGAGCTGGGAAGTGACGAGGAACTATTCAATAAGCGCCGGAGTCATAACTGCTCTGGTGATCATTGTATTATTCTGTGTGTGCTATTTCCGGTCAATTACGAACTGCCTAATGTGGCTCTGGCTATGCTCCCACCGACCTGTTCAGGAGACCGACATCGAGGGAGAAGTGCAGCGAGAGATGGTGGACCGGGCTGTTCGCGGTCCTACACCAACTATGTACCAACAGATCTGCGGACCATCGTCAGACTTAGACAGCCGTTTGGACGTCGAGCTGCGGCCACTACGGAGGTGTTCATTGGGGCGAAGGGAGTCATCAGCCAGCGGAGAGGCGACCGAGCTGTAGTGCGACAAGGAACTGTGAGACGCGGCTATAAGTGAGTGAGCTAGGGGAATTAAAAAGGGGAAGTGATAAAAGTTTAAGAGAATGGGAAGTTCTTAATAAGGGGGAAAAAGAAGTGTAGTGTCAGTGGAAACAAAATTTAGAATGAACAAAATTGTATATTTAGCTTATAATATTTTTAAAATTACATAATGTAGAGTAGAGATTTAAAATGGAAGCAATACGATCAGCATCTTGAGTAAAACGTTGAGAGAAGGAAATTTAAATAATGTTTTTTTTTATCATCATAGATGATAGTCCAAGCAGATTTGACATGCAAATTTAATGAGGCCACCGAAATAGGGTCCTCATTAGCAGCTGAGTAACGTAGTGGTTCCATAAAATTGAATTTATAAGGGGCTAGTCCCCTGGTGTCGGGTAGACATATTTATTAAGCATAAACTTCGATTAAGGAAAGAGAGAGGATACGTTACTTTGTGTGTGAGATGAGCGACGAAAGTATGACATAACCACTTCCTGTCCCTGATTGGGGATTGGGTTATCTAGCTTGGTTAAGTTTGTGGTTCTAGTCGAGGTTTCTTTACCTGTGGTTTTAAAGGGCAGTTTACGCGCAGCCATGAGCACGACTGGTCGAGGGGAACGGGAGTGGTACGTGTCAGACGCAGTCGTTAACCCGGTGGGGTCCGTGTATGGATGGAGTTGGGGGGAAGTCTGGGGGCACCCAGGGAGCCAAGAGGTGCACTTCGTACAATACCCCACAAGTCCCGAGCTGGGGGAGGAGCTGGATGAAGGCCGGCGGGCCGCCCTGCTAGAGCAGCGCCGGCGCCGGCCGCCCTTTCCAATGGAACAGAACCGGGGGTTCAGGTTGAGGACGCTATCCCATCAATGGGATGCCGACCGCCGCTTGGCGGAAAATAGAGAATTAGTCCCGTATGGGACTCCCCCGGCCGGCCGACACCGCCCGGTCGGGGTGGTGATACCTGTCCGGCGGGCAGCGCCGGTGGAGAGACCACCCCCAGCTCAGGAGGTGAACGACCCAGGGCCACCAGTGGGTCAGGGTGACTCTCCCAGGGGACGTCCGGGCCGCCACCCACCACAGTAGAATCAAATAATTAAATTGTAAATAGAATTTTTTTTATATACTTTTGTTGAACAGAGTGTGTTGATGTCATATTTAAAAGGTTAAAATTCAGTTGAAATTTAAAAAGAGAAAAAAAAAAAAAAAAAAACCGTGTTCGCGTGCGGGGGCTGCCGGGGAGACCAGAGGAGCTGGAGGAAAACCACAGGTAGGTGAGAATTGATAAATTTTAAATTGTAAAAAGGAAAGTAAAAGTGCTCTGTCTACTTCATGTCGCTCATCATGTTTAACATTCAGAAATAGATAAAATAAATAAATATCTAAATTAAACATAGTTTGTCAAAAGCAAAATAAGTGTTAGATAACATTCATATGAATTAAGTTGTTAAATTACTAAAGATTTTCATTAGGAAGTATTACTGTCAAAATTATCTAAATATTAATCGAAGCAGTAAAGCATTGAGTAATGTAATTAAGCAAATGCGTTGCACGCTATTAGGACAAATCAAACAGATATAAGATAAGAATAACTAAGGACTCAAAGTATTAGGCGTTAAGACAAATTAGGTCAAACGCATCCTCTCCTTATTCAATTGAACTATGCAATTTTATTTAACCAATTTGCAATAAATATGCAAAGGTGAAGGCTTAACAATATTCAGTAAATATATTATAGCTTGTGTAGACATATATAATCTGCGTATATCATATATTATATCATAACCAGCTTTAATTAAGGTTATAACTCATAATACATACATACAATTCTGGTAAGACGATAACTGTGCTAGGCGGTAAGCGATAACAATTTAAAACGTGTGAAAATTTGATTTGATCTAACTAGATTCAAACTTTAAATTAAAATGTAATGTAAAATGTAAAATGTAAATAAACCGAGGAGGCATATCTCGACCCTAACCCACTTAACAAAGTTAAGCGAAATTTACTTGCGCAAATTAGCTGTAGGTAGTTGTGAGAAGTGTCACAGTTGAAATATTATAGTGTCACAGAAGTATGAACGAGGTGTGTATGCAGAAGGTAACAATACGTAATAATGTAATGTAATGTAGTTGTAACGACGGGGTTTAATAAAACCTATAAAATTGCTTAAGGAAAAATGTGTGAAATATTAATATAGGAGTATGTAACTAATTAATTAATTGTGACGTAATAAAAGTGAAGCGAAAAGTGTCGAGTAAGAAGGGTGACCCTAGCAACAATGGTGGTAGTTGTTAGAATGGACACCTAACTACATATTACTAGGGAACTGGACTATATCGGTTGACGGTAGCAACAAGGGGACAGTTGTTTAAAAGGTATAATGTAACAAAAATAATTGTGATTAGATATAAGGTGTGAAATTATGGACGACTTCAAGTTGAAACATTATTGTTCTTGCATGAAATAGGAAATAAGATTTAATGCGTCTAATCATTGTATTTGTATAATAAGCGAAGGGCACTTGAGTTCTAATGGGTCATATATAGCAATCCCAACTTAAACTGGGGTTTAAAAATAAATAAATAAATACATATAAGATTTGTAAAAGTCATAAAAAGTAAATAATAAATTAAAATGAATAAAAATATTAATTTTCTTTTGCTTTATGATATTGCTGAAGGTAGAATGGCAGATCGATAATGTGTATAAGCCTTATACGCAAGTGCTGCACCATAATTGCATAAATGAACATGTGGAGCTAACTCGACGATGTTAGCTATGGTGCTTTGATGATTGCATAAATTAAATTGTATTGTTACTGTATTATATTATATTGTATTGTATTGGATTGTAAGAAATTGTATTACTCTATATAACATTGTATTCTATATTACACATGGCATATAAATATTAACTGTTTGCAATTTCAACGTATATATAATGGAACTTGGGAAACAGAATGTCTGGAGACAGTATATCTAAATATTGCTTAGTAAAATCGCATAAATATGTAACCGCTTGTCCAGCCATATAACGGTAGAGGTAGATTTTATTATATTTTATTATTACATACTATTAAAACTTGTTTTATTCTATTTTATCGAGTAAAGATAATAAGGTGTCAAGGCCTTTAACTTACAAAAGGGTTTAACAATAAATATTGAGGTAAAGGGTTATTTTGAGTGTGGCTAGCTAAAACCCATTTGCTAATGCTTGAAGCTTAATTATGACATATTAAAAATAAAAACGGGCTAACCAGTAAAAGACATAAAATATCAAGGCTTTTAGCCGAGTCATAGCGATCAGTAGCGGTAGATACTTAAACTAGTATGATATTCCAAATTTGAGATAATATGAGAATAATGAACTAAAATTAAACTAAATTAAAATTGAATATAACTTGCGACAGTTGCTTAGGTACCAAACAAGGTTAACGCAACCATAGTGGCTTGATTGGGTGAAATTGGTCAATAGATTGAATATTATAGAAACTAGCTAATTTGACTAAAGATTGTTGAATCGATTTAATGGAAACCAACTA
The DNA here is from genome assembly GCA_963675035.1 of Allygus modestus. NCBI lineage: Eukaryota > Metazoa > Arthropoda > Insecta > Hemiptera > Cicadellidae > Allygus > Allygus modestus. The sequence goes on along the minus strand of OY776111.1, from coordinate 235,303,333 downwards.
ATTCGATATAAAGAGATCATTCTAAAAATTAATCAAGTCTAGACCTTTTATTAACTGAAATGAATTATACCAATTGTAGAAGTACCTGTGTAATCCGTAGTAGAATGGAAATGAATAAACCACTTGTTATAAGGACACATGTTTAACTGTAAATGACCACACCCTGGCGCGCTAAAATTCAGCGCTTGGGGTCTGCGCCCACGCGGTTCAGTTATCGCAGGAAGCGATAACGCCAGCGCCGAGCGACTTGGTACGAAAACTGTTACTTGTACATTATTAAACGAAACCTTGTCGTCAACTGCGTTGACAGATAGAAGTAATTGGTATTTTGAATTAAGTAAGCTATAGAATATTGGAAATTTTAACTGCTGTATTAACATAAGAAACCCTGTACTGAGGAGAAAGAGACAAGGGCACCTATGACTGGGACAATAATCAGAATTTCGCAAACAAGGGTGAAAAACTGGTTGTTCTTCGGAACCCCAGTCTTTCATTTAAGCAGGGGCGAATGTTATGAGCGGCTCGAGGTTGCAAAATTCTTAACCTTTGAAAATATCTCTAGCTCCGTGGCTTGAGTCCAAATTATCTGAATTTCCTTGGAATTAAAATACCACTTCCAGTGGAAGGTTTTTAACGAACAAGTCCATCGTTAACCTCAAGGATAAAGCCGGATTTCCTGTGGAAGTTTCTAGATCGAGAGTTGACCAAGGGCGTTTCCATACATGGTCCGATGCCAAAACTAGCTCGCTGATTGGCCCAGGGCAGGGAGGAGTCCCGGTATAAAAGCCGGTGACCGCAGGTTGCCGGCAGATAGAGAGATAGCTTCAGACTCGAGGGATCCATTCAGAAGACAGTTAGTTAGATAGCAGTCAGCCAGATAGGCGCAGTGTTTCTTAGTAGATAGGGTCATCCGCGCCACCACGATGTACGGCGTGCTACTACTGCTCTGTAAGTTGCTCAACGACTCTTAGGTCTAGGACTGTCCCTGTCTCACCTCTCCCATAATCTTGATTGATCAATTGTAATTCTGAAACTGTAAATTACCATGTTAACTTAAGAGAATTTATATCTAAGCTATTCACCCCCTGGACCTTCAGTCCGGTGACTGGGCGATTGTGTCATCCTGACTATGTAAAGTGTATTATAAAGAATGCTAATAAAGTCCTCCGTAAACTTACGGTACGCCCACACCGCTCGGCTTGTTATTTAAATCCCAGTCACCCAAAGAGCGCCGCAGGGGTTGGGCATTACTCCCCCCCCTGGCCGCCCATATAACAGAACTATCGACCGAAAAATGTTTTTAGCGCAAATATCAATAGACCACAACGATATGAAACAATATACCAAGTTTCATCAGGAAAAGTTTATAAATAAGCGACATATACAATTTAACTTATTCTCCATAAGAATAACATTGGACAACGTACTGTGTTTAGCACTTTCAATATCTCTGTAACCATTTGACGTAGAGCAATGTCAAAAGACGAAATTGTGCGTATTTCTAAGCTGATTCCAATGAAAAAAAACTAAAATTAGATTTTTTCAAAAATTATATGTAAAAAGCTCAAAAAACCCATTTTTGGGGTACAAAACCCCCCAAAATACCCTTTTGGATAGGTCGATCTGTCTGGTTTTCGAGCTTAAAGTCATAAATGCTGATTTACACGTTTATACCAAATTTCGTCAAAATCGGATGAATTTTACGAGAGTTATCCTGCTCACGGATACATATATATTTATATATATATACATATACACAGTTTCGAACGAATGGTGTTTTTGGCATCTGGGGACCTCAAAACGAAAAGTTATCATGGTCCTGGGCCTAGGTCTTATTATGCCGACTACGGTAATAGCTTCTTCCCTATAGGGGAAATTCGCTAAAACTGATTTTTGGAAAATTTAAAACCCCCATAAACCCCCCTTCCCATGTTCCGATTTTTCTGGTTTTCAAACTTAAAGTCATGAATGTCACTTTACACATTTGAGCCAAATTTCATCGAAATCGGACGTTTTTACTCAAGTTATCGTGTTAACGGACACATATATATAGATAAATTTGAACGAATAGTGTTTTTGACATCTGGGAACCTCAAAACAAAAATTTATCATGGTCTCGGGCTTAAGTCTTACCATGAGACCTATGGTAATAGCTTCTTCCCTATAGGGGAAATTCACTAAAAAGCATATAAATTTGTAACTAAAAATTAGTTATATCCCGATCAAACGTCCTGAATCTGTCCATCAACTACTTATGGTACTCGTCAAAACAGAATGGAACACAGTCCTGGTTGACCATTGCATTCCAAACATACCCACATATAGAATGAAAAAAAAACCATATTACCTGAAACCTAAAAAAAATATAAAACCCAAAACACAAAACGAAACCCACCAAAATTATACGCCGTCTGGTTCCAAACTGCGAGAACAACATGGTCTACCTGCGAAAACTGCGCTAGGCCCAGTGAGGTCATAACAACATAGCTGAATGATGGGCGTTTCAACGCCCACACGCGTCTCGGGCGCTACTGCTATGGGAGTTTGCACGTGTTAAAATCAAGTTGTATTCAAAGGCTGAGCAGTAATTAAATCAAATAAAATTTGAATGGCTTGATCAGAATATTAAGTAAAGCGTTAACTGAAGGAATTTTATTTGTGTTTATGGTATGAATTTTAGTGAAACTTTTGGAATTACTAAATAATTTCATACTTGAGATACTGTATATGTAAGACAAATGCAAACCTTAATTAAAACCTGAGATAACTTATTCGGTTGTTTTTTAGATAATAGTTCCTTTCTATGGAGTGCACAATGATTCACGTTACTACCCAGACCCTGAGGTCTTTGATCCTGAAAGATTTTCCAGTGACAAAGCAGATCAAGCTAACACATACTATCCATTTGGGGACGGACCCAGAATATGTCCAGGTATGATATTTAGGATTAAAATTAATTTCACCAATGAAAAAAGTAGTTTAATTAATTAATTAAATAGTTTGGTATAACTTACACAGATTGAAACACAATTGTTGTTTTTAAAATATTCGACGTTTTATCAGCAACACACCCTACAGTCATCATTAACAATTGAGATTCAGATTTTGAGGGTTTAAACATAAACAATCTTGAAAAACTCCTATGTGTTTTTAACACATTTGCTGCTGAAAAAACTGTACGACCTTTAGCAGAGCTGAAAAATAAAAAGTGTTGAACTACTTAGTATTGCAGAATATAAGATGAACTATGTGGTTTGCCAGTGCATGCCAGTGCTTTAGTTTTGCCGCTTATGACATCATTAAACGGTGTTCGATTTCGGCCTTGCAGCACTCTGGCACAACCTTCCCGCGTTGATAAGAAAAATAAGATTGCGCCAAATGCAAAAACTCGTGCCAAAACTAAATGCTCCATAACCTCTATGTAGACCTCTATGTTTTGGTCTTTATACGCTATTTATTTATCAAGAAAGATTCTGAAAGAACAACTGAATATACTTGAAAAATTGTTAACCGCCAAAAAAGATGAATAGGAAACTGACTCCAACCAACAACCCTACGGGATCCCCACTACACACTAACAACAAATTACCTGCCTTCTCCAGGAGCTGCGTTCAGAGTGACCACCTTAGTTTTAATGGAGAGGGAGGCCAATCGCGACCGCGCTTAGCCCGGGCCAGTCGAAAACAAACACACTGCAGTCGACGTGTTACAGTTTTTGTTTCAATTCATTTCAAAATAGCCTTTATTCAGTCATATACAGTGTATACATAAATAGTGCCATATACAAAAATACTTAAAACTAGGAATGCAACAAAAGTTTCAAACATATATAATAATACATTTTAAATCAGAAATCTGTCATAGACAAAAATTCATTAAAATTGTACAGAGAAGTCTCAATAAAAACAAATTTGTAAGAATTTTTAAACTGATTTTAATTTATTTAATTTTTTATTGAAGTTGGAAGTTATTATACAACTGTATTCCAATGTAAGTTATCTTCTTAAAACAAATATCTTTACTACATATGTGGAACTATTTGGTTACAGCTATGTTTATTGAAGTTTTTAGGTAATGTGCTAATGATATGTTTAACATGCAGTACATTTGTATATATATGAAGGCAATATACGGCCATTTTTCCTAACTCTGAGAGGTGATTTTTACAATTTGCAACATAATCAAGTCTTAGAGCATAGTTCTTATAGATTTTTTGAAGATATAAGATCCTGTTCATGATATAGAGTGATGTTGTCCCAAACACTTCAATACCATATGATATATTGGAATGGATCAGTGGAAAATAAATAGATTTATTTGTTTTTAAATTACAATGAAAAGATAACCTTTTAATCGCAAAACCAGTGGGTACCCGTAAAATTTGATGGCTACAATATTAAGGTTGAGTAACTGCATGGAACCCTGTAGGAACAACCACCAACAATGAAATACCTGCAGTTTTTACTATATATATCTACTAAAAATATGACAAATTATGAAAATGCAATTTTATTTGTGGTACAATACAGTTTAAATGTAACAAAACTAAAGATTAACACTTAACAAATAAGTTACTTTTTAACGGTTACATTTTATGTTTACTAAAGATGAAAATAAATCAAAAGCTTGATGAGCTGATCCGCTGTCTAATGAAAATCCCAGAGTCAGGATTATAATCAATTGTTTGTTTGCAAACACAACAGACTATAAATCCCACCAAAACGGTTTTTAGGAATTTATATTTTGTATAATTTAACAAACCTAAAGGAAGAAAATTAAATTTCTGACAATTTTGGGGTGTATCGGAATGTTTCAGCTTTAATTTGGTACAAATTCTATGACCACATGTTAACTGGTTTTCTCAAACTAAGGCCGAGTTTCTGGACAAAAATTCTCCCATATGAATAACATGAAGAAATCTTAGTACTTTATACTTTGTATCATTTAGCAAACTTAAAGTGAGAAAATTATAAATCTGACAATTTTCGGGGGTATCGGAATGTTTAAGCTTCAAATTTGTACAAATTCCATGACAACACATTGCCTGGTTATCTCAACTAATTTTTTTGTTAGTTTGCAGTGTAAAAGCCTAAAAATGACACATCGACTGTCCAAATCAGTTGAGAAATAACTAAATGTGGGCTGAAAACGAAATTCCTTAGCGAATTAATATATTAAGAGATTACCAGAACTTACTTTTGAACATACAGTAGTTTATCTATGTGAAGAGACCAATTAAATTAAGGTTGTTGTCTACTCGCTACTAATCCTAAAAATGTGTATTTTCATGAAAATTAAGTGGAGTTTGCTGATTTACTGTTGTACTTTACTTATATTTTCTGAATTTTTACAAGAGAATTTAATTAAAGGTGTTTTATTTTCTTTAAGCAGTAAATTTAAATTTTTAAATTGATTATTAAATATTTTAATTGCTGTTTTGACTTCAGGAAAAATTTCTTTAATATTCTTATCAGAGATTGTTAAAATTATATCATCTGCAAAAAAGACAAAATTCATGATTAATTGTTAGTTCTGAGTGGCACTGTGGTAATTTGGACAGATACTTGTGTTACTGAATATCTAATTAGTCTAGTTCTGGATTAAATTCTTAACACGTTCAGTGCGCTTGCCAGATTTCCGGCGGTTGCCTAACAAGAAAACAAACGCAATTATCCTGAATTTACACGATTAACGTAGTGAATACTTTATAATACTCTACTTTTAATTATGTGTGAAGTTTTAAAATATTGCTGCCAATCTGTTAAGTAAAATTTTATTAGAGCCTAATCTTTACCAGTAATACTATGTGACTTTACTAAGTGACATTCATTTACGCCAAACACATATTTGGAATCCTATTGATGTAGGTTAGCATTAACAACATCCCTCAATAACTATTGATTTCCATCAATTCTCGTTTTAACCATGTTCAATACTCTATGTCTAGTTTGCCAACTAAGCAGCTCAAAAATAAATAAAACGCCCGGTTACTTAAAAAATGTTCATCCTTTCTATGAATTAAGTTAGTACTTAAGATCAGAAAAGAATATATTGTATATGATAATGGAATTTAACTTTATGTGACTTCATCAATATTGTAGACTTGAGTTATTTAATGACTAGCCAATCCAGCTGCTCGAATTCGAGCAGTTTAAATTGTGATGCCATTCCAGATGTTAGCTTAAAACAGCTAATTTTGCATCTGTACTGTGTTTTATTATCTTTAACAGCTGTCAATTTCTCAATTTCAATGATTAATTTTCTTCCATGAGATTAACATTCCAACTTTTGAAGAGCTATGGGGTTTAGCCTTAAGAAAAAAAGTGAATTCTGAGGAAATTCGGAAAATTTACGCATTACCCCCATTAATTTGACACATAAATCTTTAAATCGGTTCACTAGTCACTGAAAAATTAGCATTTAAACTGTGTATCTATTATATAGGATGAATGATTGATTATTTATTTGGATTTTTTTCAGGAGTGCGGCTTTCTAATGCTCAAGTGAAGTTATTCATCTGGAATATTGTCCTCAAGTTTAGAATTCTTCCTACCAAAAGCACTCCTTCGAAGTTAACTTTCTCAAAAAATACATTGATGCTAGTGTCAGAGAAACCACTTAATTTGCATTTTGAAAGGAGGGTCCTTTCAAAACATTTATAAACGTGACACATGTATCAGTGTATATGTGTATGAATAGATGGCAAGGGCCATTCACAGCGGCAGGGCTCCTAGCAGGTTACTTGGCCCAATGAACGTCTGGGTGATAATGCTAAACACCCAGATAAAAGTTGGGGCTGGAGGTTTTAGTTTAAGAAGTTTCAAATTGAATAATGTAATAATTTATTAAATACAACCACACTTTTAACAGTTTATCAATAAGCTCAAACATATTCAAATTTAACATATATGTTGTTATTTTCTGGGGGTATTCAGTTAATTATTATAGAAGATTATTTAACTTACAAAGAAAGATTATTTTTTTAAATCAGTAAAGTACCTTTTTTATCATCAACCAAGCCCAGTTTTAAATAATTAAAGATTCCCACATTGCAATGTATTTATAATACTGTTCTATTTATGAAAACAAAAATTATCGTATTACACTGGCATGCACTTAATAAATAAATTACCGGATGAATTAAAATTTTAAATTATATAAATAGTTTCAAAAATAAATTAAAAGTATATTAACAAATTGTTTTTATTCAATTGATAAACTAACTGTTTATACATTTGTTTTGTAATTCTATAATGTACTATATATGATATTTTTATATTTGTAATTAATTGTAATTAAAATTTATTATATTTACCTTTACATGTCATTTTGTTAATTTTAATTATCATTTTGTTGGGCCTACATTGTTTTATTACTAAATTTATATAATAATTTTTGTTACCTGTACACACAAATGATGTTATGTAACTATAAAACAAATAAACAACAAATAAATAAACAAATGTTGTTGACATTGAACTCTAAGAATAAAGCATGTTGCCAATCCATATTACTGATTACCATTTATTATTTCTGCAACTAGGAAAACCTGATTAAACCCTTTGCAAAACTTCACTCACAGACATTTAAAACAAATCTCTTAGATGATGAGTTTATTCTTTTACTAAGGATTCTTTAATGATCTAATTAGAGAACCCTTAAGGTCATATCCCATGAACTGAGTTAATCAGTTTCAAATGTTTGTTTGCAAAGATTGGCACAAGTTAAATAAGAGATCACTTTTATCTATGGAAATCAATAATTTAGAGAGTGGACCAAAAGTAAGCAGGTACTTACTGAAAAGAATCAGAAAACATGCCACATATTATTGAGTTATTGAAACAAATTTTAGCATACCTAATGTGCAACGTGGATTTTTTAGAACCATAGTTGTCTTAAATTTTGTTAAATCATGAGCCTTGAAAAAATATGATCATCCCCAAATATCCTACAAAGCATTCCAATCCCTGAAAATCATATTTTTGCCATTATTAAAATATCCATCTTCCAGAATAAAAAAATTCCAAAATGAAATATTGAAAGAAATGGGTATAAATATTTATTAACTTAGAACAAGTAACTTAGATTAAGATAATTCAACTTAGAATAAGTAAAACAGAAGATATAACTAGCAATTTTGAAATTAATTGCAACTTCCCATGCTTCCCACTCTGGATATTGTTTACAGAATAATTTTGTTCATGTGTAATTTAAATTAATAAGCTAATGTTCTATATTTTATTTATTTTTGTAACTTTCTGTGTATTTTAATTGTGTGCAATCATTTTTTTTATTTTTGGAAACTTGTAATCTTAGACATATACAGGATGACTTACGGGAAATGGACGTTTTTTCAAATAAGCAGTACGTTTTTCTGCGAAGTATTATTATTTTATTGTTATAGAATGTAAGGTAAACACTTACCATTTGATGAAAAATTGTCATTTTCTGAAAATTATGTCACTCATGTGGTGGCCATCCACTAGAATACAAGTTTCCATTCTGCTTGGAAAATCATCCGCAACTCGGGTCAAAAGGTATTGTCCGTTGCGTTCATCTCGTCTGTAATAGTATATTTAAAGTATTTTTAATTACGAGGTTTGTGAGCATAAACATGTTCCTTTAAAAATCCGCACAGGAAGTAGTCAAAGCAGGACAAATTCGGAGACCTTAGCGTTAAGGAGGAAATGAGCTTCATAACTCATTAACAATATTGCATTTGGCTGGCTCATAACCAAACAATACTTGCATACCCACTGCAAAGTTTACTCTGTTGTCATAGTCTGTCACTTTAAATTGCTGGACCATCTATATTTTATAGGGGTGGAACTTCCGATCTTGTCATAAGATTTTTTCACAGAATCCCGGCTCATATTCACCCCATCAGCACATCGGGTGCAAATCGTTGGGCCAACGTTGGAAAATGGTCGGCGGAAATGGTAGGCCAACCGGTGGAGCATGTCGCGAGGCACGAGGTTGACCCATTGATGGATTAACCAACCATTATCCAACAATGACAACCTATACCCAACGAAATGCCAACAGTTTATAATTTCTTATTTAAATGTTTATTTTAATTTTAAAAAACATGATTTCTCCAATTCAATTGTTTGGTAAACCAATAATAGAAATTTAAAAAAAGGAATTTAGTTGCAAAAATATTGAGTCCCGGTCGGTCTTGAACCTATATATACAACCTTTGAGTTACTGAACACTCGCCTTCCCTTAACCCCCACGGCCATTCTGACTCATGAGAATCAAAGGATTGACTGAGGTATAGAAATTACTAATAGTCTGTACCCAAACGGCTTGTACTATATACTTATGTTTTATTCTTCTAAGATTGGTAATACTCGTTTTATTATTCTAAGTGAATCTACTCGTGCAAATCACTGTAATAAAAGTAGGAACAAATTAATTTGATTTATGTATCTATGAAATATGAAAACCTACGAGCAAATTAATATATATTTAATATAATTATAATAATAAAAATATAATGTTAATATATATCCCCATCAGAACAAATCGTTGGGCCAATGTTGGAAAATGGTCGGCGGAAATGGTAGGCCAATAGTTGGGCATGTCGCAAGGCGTGAGGTTGGTCCATTGATGGATTAACCAACTATTATTCAACAATGCCAACCTACGCCCAATGAAATGCCAACAGTTTATATATATTTTTTATTTAAATGCTAATTTTAATTTTAAAAAGCATGATTTTTCCAATTAAATTGTTTGGTAAACCAACAATATATATATATATATATATATATATATATATATATATGAATATATAATTAATAATAATATAATATGGTAGAATTTGCCAACAATAGCTTTTGTTGGATCAACATCTGTTATGGTTGGATTTGCCAACGTGGGCTAGCCAACGATTGGTTCGTTGGCCCAACCGTGTTAATGCCAACCGACCATTTCCCTATCATATCCTACAATGTCGACAATAATCCAACATTGGCCCAACGATGTGTGTTGCTGGGGCAGCTCTTGTGCGTGTCTTTGCGCAGATAGACTCGGGTTCCTGATTAATGCCGCTCTCACTCTGTACTCATTCCAGTACTGGAGTACTAGCGATGTTTCCAGGCGTCCTCACAGTTCTAGCAGAGCCTGATGGCTTCTTTTTGTTATTTTTTCCTGTTGTTTGGATCGTTTCAACCCACCTTAACAACATATTTTGGCTTTGAACGTTTCCATTCCATTTAACATTTAAGTGCCGGCGAAATATTCGCTATGTTGTGATAACAGATTCACCATTTTTAACAAATGTGTCGTGTGCAAAAACAAGTTGTTGTACTGTCCACTGATTCATTGTAACTAAAATGGTAGTTCAAACTCAAGGTAATGACATAGGTAACCTCAGTCTCCCCACCACGTGCAACAACAATGCAACAACTGTTTCAAAGTTGTCTAATTCCCGTGAGTCACCCTGTATAATTTAAAATTGTTTTATCATAAATAAATGGATAGACATCTTGTCTTAAGTTACCGGTATTATTATTCTTCTGTCTCGATTATTACTAGGATTAAGTTCAAATATTCGCATAATGGGATGACCGAACTCAGAAATGGTAGATGGTTTCTGCTGTTAATGTAAGTTCTAACCGAAATTTCATCACAGAATATTAAATAAATACTCTGGGAACTCTGAAGGAAAATATCTACTTTTCTTTAGGTTAATTTTAGGTCATAGGTTAAATCTTTCTTAATTATATTATATTAAATTAAATTATATTTGAGGTGCAAATTCTTCAATAAAAATAATACGGTAAGTTGCCTATGCAGTGATCGAGGTACATTGGAAATTAACTAAGTATACAGGTTTGCTATGACGGGGGTATTTAATATCATAAACAACTGACAAAAGAACACAGCTAAGAAGTAAATACAAAATATATGGCTGCTGCAATCTAGCCGATAAACTATTAACTCACTCACATTGTAGGAGAACGTTATCTTTATTTGTAATAAACGGTATCAGAAAACTGACACATACTTTCTCCCTTTAAGCCAAACTTTAATGACAAAAACATTTGTTATTTACTAAATATAGAATATGAAGTATAGATAAATGTACAGAAAATTGTCTAAAATAGTTATTTTCAGAAATATCCACCCAAATCCCTTTTTGAGAGGCACTATAGAGTCCGTTGCTACACACAGTGGTTTTGAGAGGGGAAATGCCCCCTTGCCCCCCCCCAGGGTTAAAAAGCAACACATTTCGAACATCATCTGTTGGTCAATGCTAACTTGACCTGCATATCAAATTTTAATTAAATTGATCAGTAAATAAGAGAGAAATAGTTATTTTTGTATTCCCCATAAGAATAACAATGGACAACGTACTGCGTTTACCGCTAAATGAAAATTTCAATTTTCTCCGCAACTAGCAATCGTAGAATAGTAATTTAAAATACCAATTTATTTAGTTTTTTGAGCTCTTTTTAATGGTGAATAGTAATCTTTTTTAACATTTATGATTTTTATGAAAAATCAAAAAAACTGAATTTTGGATGTTTTAAGTCCTGTAATTTCTGAACCCGAATTTTTCCAGAAATGCGGGTGGTGTCATTTTGTTGGAAACCTAAAGTTCTACAAACCACTAAAGTTTAATCAAAATCGTTAGAGCCGTTTTTGAGAAATTTGGATTTTTCATGTTTTTTGGCGGTTTTTAGGGGATAATTACCCTTAAAAATCAAAAATTCAAAAAAATGAAAAAAACGCCTGGAGATATCGTGGATTAGTACCAACATACCAAATTTCATAAAAATCGGCCCATAGGTTAGGGCTCTAGCTCTGTACACATCCACACAGACACACACACACACACACACACACACACACACACACACACACACACACACACAGACACACACACACACAGACAGACATCACGTAAAAACCACTTTTTTGGGTTCAGGGAGCACCAAAACGAATATTTCCACTAACAACTCAAATTCGAAAATTTGGACGAAAACAATACTTTCTCCATATACTATGTATAGGGGGAGAAAGTAAAAACTGGTATTAGTTTTTTAATCTAAAAATTTCAAATACCTTTGATAAATTCAATTAAATCATGTTAAACGGAGAGTACTTTATTTATTTAATCATAAAACATAAATAAAACCCATTTTTTTGTATTTTCTTGTAATTATGAAGCAATATTGCATTAGTATCTCGTACTTTGAAACCAGTAATCGTTAACCAATGTTTTACCTTATGGAAATGTTACAACTTTTAAATGTTAAATAATTGAAAACTATTAAATGAATGTGTACCATTTTTGAACTGAAAGCATGAAGAGTACTGGAAAACATTTGTGTAAAATCTGAAAACGATCGGTGCAGCTGTTTTCACGTTATTGCATTACGAACACGAGGACACAGGGACACATTGACGGTCACCGAATCATTGTCTCTGCTAATGCATAGATTCCTTGGTACTTTGGTATTATACGGATGCCACCCTTATGCAGCGCGCTGCGGCAGTTATGTTAGGATGGGTTATCATAAAAATGATTGTAGGACTTTCCTTGTTTTGTTACGAATCGAATGATACCTGATGAGTCATACTTCCGGCCGCCAAACCCCCTCCAAATAGGCCAAGGTCAGGTCGTTGACCGGAGCGCACGCATCACCTGTCACCGCCTATATCTGGGTCAGTGTCATGAGTGATTATTGCCGTGCACTACGTTACATTTGTTTTCATAATGAGTGACGTTCTTTTGGTGTGGGATTTACCTCGAAATGAAGAGGAAACCGTACGTATTTTTATGATAACCCATCCTAACATAACTGCCGCAGCGCGCTGTATATTTGGCGGAGTACCTGTGGCGATCGGGTCTGGCTGCTAGCGGCGGCGACGCATTCAACACGATTCTAGCGGACATCGCTGCCTTTTGGGAGGCACAACACAAAGACCGCTCATCAGAATGATGTAAAATTTGTACAGTAAGTCAATAAAAGTACGTTTTTTCGAATTATGTAGTTATCCTTTGTATCCGGTAAAAGTTTAACCTCCAAAAATAGTGGCATCCGTATAATACCAAAGTACCGATTCCTTCACTTTGTTCCATCAACTAATATACTATATACCTATATTTAACTGTAGGTTTTTGGATTTAAATTTACAAGCAATAAGGAACAACAATTCTATACTGATTGGGAATAGAGCTTATAATACTGTATAAAGTTGTGAGTAAATTTCAATTCAGATTTATATATTCTATATTTTGTATTTATTTTTCAAGCTTTTTACTTTTACTACTGCGGCGAAATTTTGTTTTATCACTGATAATGGAACTAGAAGTAGATAATTTTCCTTTGATAAATTGTGGGTGTCAGAGAATATGACAGCAGGCGTCATTCCAGCGGTTCACAGCTGGAATTGCAGTTTTTTGGGTAGTTTTCTATTCACCCCGTTTTATGGTAACACTTATATAGGGACTTACAAATTCAGGTCTTAATTATTTGCTTGTAAACTGAAACATATTATCACCAAATATTTTAGTAAAACCTCCTCTTTCATAAATACAATGAATAACAACATTTTTATGGGTGCCTCAGATTATTATAAAACAAATAACAACTAATATTGGCAGCTGGACCGTGACTGGCTTCCAGCTATGTCAGAATCCACAGTTACACAGTGCTAATGAACAAGCTAAATAAATGAACAAATCAGTCAATCTTCCCATGTGGAAAACATTTCTGGCCCAGTACCGGGCTGTTCTGGACCAGAACTGGAGATGATGGCCCAGTGCTGGCCAGATCTGGGGATATGTCTGGTCTAGATCTAGGGATGTCTTGGGAAGGAAGATATGAAGTGAGAAAACTGCATGAAATATTGATCAAAAATATAATATACAAAAAGTATAAGTATAATTAAACTTGTTTGAAATCATGTAATTCATGTTCCCGACACCACACCTGCTTCATTCTCAGTTTTACAGAAAGTTCGTTTAGTCGTTCCTTAGCTCATGATTAGGGATGGACGGGTTCCGAAATTTCGGGAACTTTTCAAGAAAAAATAATCACATTTTTTGGGCAGGATTCTGTTACCTCGGGATTATATCCTCAAAATAATCATCTGAGCTGCAATCGCCTTTTAATATTTTTAAGATTTGTTGAACCACGGTTGGTTGTATAAATTATATTAACATTATATTATATTCATTATTATCTCATTATTATCTTAATACAAATATTTAAAAGGGTGTACATGCAATTATAACTATTTTATTATTGATTATCTTAATATATATTTTTTACTTTCTCCCCCTATACATAGTATATGGAGAAAGTATTGTTTTCGTCAAAATTTGTGAATTTGAGTTGTTAGTGGAAATATTCGTTTTGGTGCTCCCTGAACCCAAAAAAGTGGTTTTTACGTAATGTCTGTCTCTGTGTGTGTGTGTTCTTGTAAACAGCCGATTGTGGATTCCTCCGTCGAATATTTTGCCTTGCTGTAGCAACCTCAAATATTGTGGCAACATACACACGTTGCTACAATATTTTGTGCTTTATTTGGTGAGTTGTGGCATATTATGAGTTTTTAGGGCTGCTTTATTTGGGCTGCCACTACAGAGTAATTTGTATGGTTTGAAAAATGCTTGGTTGTGGCACTGATACACCCTGACACATGTGCCGCAAGCTAGCGCTTGGAGCGGCGAATCTCCCAACTATCTGCGCTGTTGCCAATTCTGGGTAGTCGTATATAATTTTGAAATTCAATAATTTGAATTGAAATAGTATTTTAATATTATATACATTATATTTGTAGAATGGATAGTCAATGAAATCACTTTAACACATACGATTTATTAATTTTGTTAGATTTTAAATATTATATAAAATATAGTTTAGTCTAGAGAAGCTCCAAAATTATTTCTCCCCTGTTGTATTTCACTCACTTCATCTAAATACCTTTCCAGCCGGATGGGTAATTGACTCACTTCTAAGCTCACTTAGAACTTATTTGTTTCTTGACTCACTTCTTGCTTAAGAAAGCAAATAAAATGAACAAGCAGCTAAGGAAAAAATTGACCAACTCAAAGAAGCAATACTATAAAACAAAAATGTCTAACTCAATTAATGTAAATAAAACTTCTTGGCAGATTATAAATTCTGAAGTAGGGACAAGTCCAAGAAGTGTTCAAAACATAAATTTTAAAGTTAATAATTCTGTATCTTTGGATCCTCTTCTGATTTGTAATACATTTAACAATTATTTCACAAATGTAGTAGATAATACTGTGATACCCAACCTGGAACCATCTGCAGAGTTCTTGGTGGAAAATTCGGAAACTGGAGTGTTTTTTAGTAACTGTAGTTTTAAATTTAACTTTGTTGATGAGAAAGAAGTGGACAAAATTATAAATTATCTGAAAAATACTTTCAGTGCTGGTTACGATGGAATTCCTGTGGTGCTCTTAAAAAAAGCTAGGTCTGTTTTACTGAAACCAATCACCCACCTGATAAATTCATCATTAATCTCCGGAATGTTTCCTAACAAACTTAAAATCACAAAATTAAAACCATTACACAAAAAGGGAGATAAGCAATTAGTATCAAACTATAGACCCATTATTGCCTTGTTACCTTCGCTCTCTAAGATATATGAAAAAGTAGTTTACAACCAACTTGTATATTTCTTTGAAAAAAATAAAATTTTTGATGACCACCAACATGGCTTTCGCAGTGGGAGGTCGTTTTTAACAGCTGCCACTGATTTCATTGAATCCATTGTTGACAGTCTAGGTAGCAAAAATAAAGTAGCAGGTTTGTTTATGGATCTCAGCAAGGCATTTGATTCAATATCACATTGATTATTGCTATTAAAATTATACAATTTAGGAATTAAAAAAACGAGTTAAATTGGATAAGATCCTACCTCTGGGAAAGAAAACAATTTATAGAAATTATTCATTAGAATGAAAATAATTATAGAATTCATTATCAGTCCTCACTAAAACAAGTAAAATATGGAGTACCTCAGGGATCCATCCTTGGACCTTTGTTATTCATTTGTTACTTTAGAGATTTTCCTCAACTTAGTGAGTGCAGTAAATTGTGTTTATATGCCGATGGCACTAATTTAAAAGTCTCAGCAACAACTGATAGCGAATTGGAGATAAAAGCAAACTCAGATGTAATTTTACTAAACCACTTTTTCAATTCAAACAACCTAATCTTAAATTCAGATAAAACTAGTTTAATTTACTTTCAAACTAAGCAAACTGAACATCAATCTCAGCCTAAAATTACAATGAATGATAAAGCAATTGCAAGTATGGACAGCATCAAATTTTTGGGTTTAGAGACAGACAAAACCCTTAAATAGAATGTCCATGAGGAAAAATTGTTTTTGAAAATTTCATCAGGCTTGTATGCATTGATTAGATTGAAACACCTGTGCGAAAAAGCAACTTTAAAAGTAATCTACTTCTCTTATATTCATTCAATTATATCTTTTGGAATTTCACTGTATGGCGCAACCTCTCAGGATAACTTAACCCTTTCAGTGCTATGGCCCGATATATCGTCTTTTGAATCTGTTATCAATAAACACTGTTACTGCTTCATAAGCGATTGTACCGTTAGGCGCTCAGTCTGCAGTCTGAGTCTGACATGTGGTGAAACCTGGTAGACACGAATTGAACTACCTCGTCCAGCGCCTAGTCTCTATAATACCAACTGATCCACTGCAGCTGCTAGCCTGACCAGTGGCTGTGCGGTCTAAGGCGTTACCTTCCCGGCCGGGGGTAACGCTTGGATCGAGGGTTCGAATCCCGTCACAGTCGGTGGTTTTTATGTGCAACTCTTGGAGAGTTCACCTGTCTGTGGCAGAGTTGAAGGGGAGGGCGGACCTTAAGCAAACGGTGGACGGCTCGGGTCCAAGCTGACGGGATCGGTGGATTCTTTGTGAGTTGCACATCTGATCAGGTGTTTTGCTACTTTTTACCTATCCTTTACTGTGTGTGTCCAGCGGAAGCACGTTTTTATTAATTTTAACTGTTCAGGCGTTCAATATATTAAAAAAATCAACAAAACATCACGGATTCAACTACTCCTTTCAGAAGCTTAGCACTCAAAGGGTTAAATTCTATTTTAAAACTGCAAAAAAAAGCTATACGAGTAATTTGTAATTTGGAACCCAGAACATCAGTTAAAGAATATTTTAAATCCTAAAACATTATGACTGTATATGGTATGTATATTTTTGAAACAACCTTATCAGTTAAGAACAGGCTACATGAACTAGAAATTAACGGTAATAATCACAACTATTTTACAAGAAATCGTAACAATTTAGCAATCAGCACCCACAACTTGCAACTTTTTGAAAAAAAACAAAATATAGTGGATCAAAGTTTTATAACAAACTTCCCATCGATATTAAGTCAGAAGTGTCATATGGCAAATTTAAAACAAAACTAAAGAAATTTCTCATCATCAAGGCTATGTATTGTTTTTAAGAGCTTTAAATTTTCCTATTTTCATGTTATTATTGTAGCTAGCAATGGTTCCAAAGTTTAAAGTTTAAATTTTAAGTTTATTTTTTATTTTTTATTTATTTCTTATTGTCACACTTGTATATATTTTCAGATTGCCATTGTATGTGTTTGTTTCTGTAGATGTGCTCCTGCTCAAGGGCTATTCAAAGCTTGTTATAATAACCTTGACACTATTCATGTACACCTATGTATATATATATATATATTAAATGAATAAAGGCATTTTGAATTTGAATTCTAGGTAAGCAAAAAATATGACATTTTTGTATGCCGTAGCTTGTATTATTGTATTGAATACAGAATAGATGAACCGAGCGTATGGCCCATTTGTATCCCGAAAAAAAAACACCATTAAAGTGCTACAACATCTCGCAGAAGAGGCGCTGGCAACCAATGTTTCAATTTGCTGGATTTTTATCCCATTTCCGGGATTCTCGAGCCCTCCACGGGATTAAAACGGGATACGGGATAAAAACACCAATATTACCTTCCTAGTTAATCTCGCATCACAGGTTAGAAAAATTTCCTGTATTTAAAAAAATATAAACACATACAGTAAAATTAAAAGAGAGCAGCTGGTAAAAGTAAATAGAAAAATATTTGTTTCTGCAATCCAGCAGAAAACATATAAATGATCTCAGATTAAAAGTGGGATGAAAAGGGTTATTTTAAGATGATTTAATGGGATAAAACGGGATTTTTTGTATGAAAAAGGGTTTGATATTTTTATTTTGTATGCAGCTGATATAGTTGTATGATTAGTGGACAAGCTGGTCCATTTGCCTGTCTTCAAAAACTAACTAGTCTTGGGGTAACTATTCTGCATTTAAAAATCAATGCTTGTAATATAATAATAATATAGTATAATAGTAATATAGTATAAACTCCCAGGAAAATTATCAAAAGTTACAGTTTTCACTTTTAAATACCTCTAGTTTTTATCTTGAAAATTTTAAATTTTAACATTGGTTGTATGGAGTTTCACATAAAATCAAATAAATTATATCACACAAAAGAGGAGAGGGGTAGGATATGCAAAACATTTATAAATATGGTACATTCAGGTGACAAATAACTAGTATATAGTCAGTGTGATTTTCATTTTGTTAACTATATTTTTGTTAACTTCAGCATGACACAAATTTTTGTGCACTACCGTATTTGTGTTGTAATATCTGATAGTTCTGACCTTTGGGATTCCGCCTCAATGGCATTCAAAGGTTTTATTTTCGCCATCATGCATTTACCACTGAACGGATGAAGCTAAAATTCACTAATAAGCTAGGTATTACTATACATCAAAATCAAACAGAAACCTACTCCTGTATCGGAAAGAGTTTGGGGCTCAGCCCTACTATTGTACAGCGTTTTATTTTTGCCATTTTCGACTAACAACGTGTCCAATTTAGTTTAAATTAGGAAATAATTGATTAAATGTTCATGTCATTTGGAGGCCTACTTTTAATTCAAAAAAAATCCTTTGGGGTCACCCTTCAGGTCATTAAAGTTCCCTTATTATTCTTTTGTTCACTATTAGTATTTACTGGATTGATATTTAATCACCATTTTAAACTACAATTAAACATGAGCCTACTCGGTACGCCCATTTGAGAAACATTTTGTGCTTTGGACTTCTGGCTCTTAAACTGCCTATGTTAACCTCTTTTAACATTAGGTGTTTCCTTGACTGATTATAATGAAAGTACCTGGGGCCGAGCTTTGCTTGTGAAGGTCAGTTAGTTTATTTAGACGACTCAGAGTAATTTTTCACCACGTTTCCTACTGACGAACATATTTGCTTAGCTCATTTTCCTATTTTCTGCAAGTTAAGTTCACTCGAGTTTTTATTATAGCTCAATGTACTTATGATTAACTTTATATATTAACTCTGTATGTAATCTTCATTCAATGGTTTTAGTTACTGCTCTCAGGAAACCCCATGTTAATACTTAAACTACAATAGTACTAGTGACTTGTAGGAGTATAGCCCCTAGAATTTTGTTTATGCCTCCCCCATCCCGAATATCCCTTGCGACTCCGCCCCAGTAGCATTCAAAGTTTTTTGTTGGTTTTTTGACATCATGCACTTACCATTGGACCGATGAAGCTAAAATTCACTAAGGAGCTAGGTATTACAACAAAATCAAACAGAAACCTACTTGTGTACCAACTTGTGTTTGGGGCTCCGCCCTACTAGTGTCACATTTTTATTTTTGTAATTGTGGACTTACAACTTTCTTCACTTTTCCGATTTAGTGCAATGCGATCGTAAGTTACGGCCTAGATTCAGCAGTAACCTACCATTGTTGTTAATGGCCGATAACTCATGGTGTGGTCGTCATTACCGGCAAATATTACGTGATCGTCAATTACGGACGATCGGTAAGCGATCTATTTTTGTCGGATGGCCTACAGAGGAACAGAAATGTATCAATCGGTTGCCGGTTTTGGGGTTTTATCAAAAACCGATAAAATCGAGAAACGGATCTTGCACATCACTAAAAGAAATACTCATTTAAATTATTTTTATATTATATTTTTATGTAAAAATTATAAATATGTAAGTATGAATAAATGAATAGCATGGAAAGTGACTATATTGATAAATTATCAATATCAGGAAACTGACACATACTTTTTACAGTTGACTGTGAATTACCTACTTTATATTTATTAAATGTAGAATATAAAGTACGATAGTATATACAGAAAAACTAATATTAAATATTGTTTATATATAGACATATATTTATACCTAAATCCCTATTTTGGCGCCACTGCAGAATCCTTTGCTACACACAGTGGTTTTAAGAGGGGAAATACCCCCTCCACCCCCCTCACCCCTCCCCACCAAGGGTTAAGGGACAAGATATTTTGTATATCCTCTGTTGGTAAATTCTAACTTTACCTGTACATCAAGTTTTAATGAAACCATTAAATAAGAGAGAAATTGCAATTTTTGTATTCCCCATAAGAATAACATTGGAAAACTTACTGTGTTTACCACTAAATGAAAATTTCAATATTCTCCGCAACCAGTAATCTTAAGATAATAATTAAAATACCATACTAGTATTTAGTTTTTTGAGCTCTTAAAAGTAGTGGTAAGTAATCTTTTTTAACATATATGGTTTTTTATGAAAACTACAAAAACTGAAATTTGAATGTTTTAAGTCCTGTAATTTCAGAACCCGAATTTTCACACCAATTTGGGTGGTCTCATCTAAGTGGAAACCACTTACAAACTATTAAATTGTAATTAAAATCGTTACAGCCCTTTTTGAGAAATTTTAATTTTGAATTTTTTGGAAGGGGGAAATCCTTACAAATCAAACATTAAAAAAATAAACGCATAGAGATATTGTGAATTTGCACCTACATACTAAATTTAATCAACATCGGACCACAGTTGCGATCTATACACATCCAGACAGACACACAGACACCACTCCGAAAACCATTTTTTTACAATTTGGTATCATTATAATGGGTGTTTCCACTAATAACTCAAATTCTAAAATTTTTACTAAAACAATACTTTCTCTATTATTCATAAGGGGTAGAAAATAAAATAAAATAAACTTTAATTTCATTACATTACTTTCGTATTTAAAAGTAAAAGTAAATTAAAAATAAAGTAGACGAGCTGCTACCCCGCAAACATTTGCTGATATAATCCTTATAACAGCTGTTTATTGAATTAAGTAATATATACCCCTGTCGCAGCAAACCTGCATTCTCAGCGAATTTCCAATGGAGATATAAATGTCTTAATACTACATAAAGCCACTTACCAAGTTTCATAAAAATATATTCACAAATAAGCGATATATACAATTTTAATTATTCTCCATAAGAATAACATTGGGGCTGAGTACGCAGGTTTGCTGCAACAAGGAACACCAAAATTGGGTTTTTATGCTAATATCAATATAACTCAACTTGGTGAAGTCGTATACCAGATTAAGCGAATTTCCCCTATAGGCGACTAGCTATTACCGTAGTCGGCATGGTAAGACCTAGGCCCGGGACCATGATGACCTTTTTGTTTTTAGGTCCCCAGACCCCAAAAACACCATTCGTTCAATACTATATGTATATATGTGCCCGTAGGCACGATAACTTTCGTAAAAATGGTCCGATTTTGATGAAATTTGGTACAAACCTTTAAAGCAACATTTATTACTTTAAGTTCGAAAACCAGACAAATCGCTTTATCCGAAGGGGTATTTTAGGGGAGTTTTGTTCCCTAAAAGTGGTTTTTTGAGTTTTCTACATATAATATTTTAAGAAATCTAATTTTATTTTATACCATTGGATTTGGCTTAAAAAACAAACAATTTGGTGTTTAGATCATTCCTCTACGTCAATTGGTTACCGAGATAATGAAAGTGCTAAACACAGTACGTTGTCCAAGGTTATTCTTATGGAGAATAAGAAAAATTGTATATCTCCTTATTTATAAACGTATCCGGACGAAACTTGATATATGGCTTCATTTCGTTGTGGTCTATTGATAATTGTTTAAAAAAACAACATTTTGCCGATTGTTCCCGTAGCAGCATACCTGCGTACTCAGCGCCCATGTTATTCTTATGGAGAATAAGAAAAATGTTTTGCCTCACTTAATTATGAACATAAATTAATGTAACTTGGTATGTAGCTTCACCTAGTTGAGATACATTGATATTTGTATAAAAAGCCATAATTTGTGTTCCTTGTTGCAGCAAACCTGCGTACTCTGCCCCCATGTTATTCTTATGGAGAATAATTAAAATTGTATAAATTGCTTATTTATAAATGGATACGGATGAAACTTGGTTTGTGGCTTCACCTGGTTGTGGTCTGTTGATATTTGCATTAAAACTTAATATTTTCTGTTCCATGTTACAGCAAACCTGAGTACTCAATCCCCATGTTATTCTTATGGAGAAAAATCAAAATTTAATATACGGCTCATTTTTTTTTGTGTGCAACACAGGAAACACGTTATACACATTTACACATATCCTTAAGGTAATTAGGAATATTATGTCATTCTCACTGAAATAAGAAACTTATTAGTTGTGATTTAGCTGTGAAGTATGTGTTTCTAAATTTCTAATCCGAAAACATGTAAGATTGTTACAACTTTACCTCTAAATTCTTTAAATTATGTTTGTCAAGAAAGTTGTCCAATTGAGGAAGCAGCTGTTTCATGTATGAGAATATATATCTTTGACTTTACTTGAAGTCATTAGGGAAGCAAAGGAGGTGCACATAGGTTTCCAACTGTAATAACAACCTATTTACTGTTCTATTTACTATGGCCTTAAGGTCCGAAACATGTCGGTCTTGAAATAAAATAATTTAAACCAGGGTACTGTGTTTAAAATGTTTAAAATAATAAATAAATATATATATATATACACATATATATATATAAAATTTTTAACGAACCCCCAAAACGTGTTCAGGGGGTCACTTTGGGAACTTCTATGGTGGTCCCGGGCTTAAGTTTCACCGTGCGGGTCATGCTAATAGTTCACTTTCCATAGGAAATTCACTAATAATATTAATATAAGCACAGATAGAGGAACTATTATTATATGCAACTAGCTGATAGCCAAAGGCTTCACCCTGCAAATGATTTATAAAAACTATTACAGTTGTGTGTGTGCTGCATTCTGTGGTTAGCCCGTGGAACTACTATGAATCAAGATCAGCTGTTTGTATTTTCATCAGCTCAAACAAAATTGAATGTCCATATATTATAGTACGCCCATTTATTGAAATATACATGGGAACTTTGTCGGAGTCTCTGGCGGAGCCCTAAGGTCAGATCAGGATGAAAACTATTTATTTTTCCTATTTTATGCCTAAAGAATCAATGTACAAAATTTCATCTCTCTACCTACATGGGAAGGTGGAGAATTAGTTATGAGTGAGTCAGTCAGTCAGTCAGCCAGGGCTTTGGTTTTTAGCAAATTTCCCCTATAGGGAAGAAGCTATTACCGTAGTCGGCATGGTAAGACCTAGGCCCGGGACCATAATAACTTTTATTTTTAAGGTCCCCAGACCCCAAAAACACCATTCGTTCGAAACTGTATACATATATATATTATATATATATATATATATATGTGTGTGTGTGTGTGTGTGTCCGTGAGCACGATAACTCTTGTAAAAATTATCCGATTTTGATGAAATTTGGTAAAAACATGTAAAGCAACATTTATGTCTTTAAGTTCGAAAACCAGCTAGATCGCTCTATCCAAAAGGGTATTTTGGGGGGTTTTGTACCCCAAAAATGGGTTTTTTTAATTTTTTACATATAATTTTTGAAATAGCCAAATTTCCTCTACGTCAATTTGTTACCGAGATATTGAAAGTGCTAAACACAGTACTTTGTCTAATGTTATTCTTATGGAGGAAAAGACAATTTTTATATGTCGATTATTTATGAACGTATACTGACGAAACTTGGTATACAGCTTCATCTCGTTGTGGTCTATTGATATTTGCTCAAAAAAATTGTTTGTCAAAGGCTCCCGTAGCAGCAAACCTGCGTACTCAGCCCCCATGTCATTCTTATGGAGAATAATTAAATGCTATGTCTCCCTTAATTATAAACATAAATTAATAAAAACTGGTATACGACTTCACCTTGTTGAGTTATATTGATATTAGCATAAAACCCCATTTTTGTGTTCCTTGTTGCAGCAAACCTGCGTACTCAGCCCCAATGTTATTCTTATAGAGAATAATTAAAATTGTATATGTCGCTTATTTGTGGATATATTTTTATGAAACTTGGTAAGTGGCTTTACGTAGTATTAAGACATTTATATCTCTATTGGAAATTCGCTGAGTATACAGGTTTGCTGCGTCGGGGGTATTATAGATATAGAAGAGGATGACAAATCAGTTAAGGTTCATCTTGATAAATCTGAGTTGGTGATTTTAATGTTTTTAGTTAGTATTCATGCCATGTTTAACATAAGAGACGCCGAAAATCGAGCTTAACAAAATGTATGACTATCTATTAAGCTCATGGCCTTCACCAACAAAAGCAGCACTGTTGTTTCAGTTTTATCTGATTTTTTTATAAGAAAACGGCATTACTAAATTTAATTAGTCATGGAACGATATAAAATTTGATTACACTAATTCTTCCGTCTTACTTCAAGGCTCTGCTTCATAGTCCGTCAAAATTCAATATTTATTTTATAGGAATAATTGGTTTAGTATTTTACCGTAAAGACCTCTCTGGATATATTCTATCATCATGTTTTTAGTCACATGGTATATTTCTGGGGCAATTGTTTGATAAAATATTAACATGTTATATAATCAATTGTGTCGGTGCATTACTAAAAAACCTTTTTTTGAGAAATTATTAACATTAGAATAACAATCGAACCTGTAAATACAGAGGAAGCAGGTAGCAGTGGCGTAACTGCCGGGCCTGCAGGGCCCGCGGTGCGGGGAGCCCACCAGCGTAGGGGGCCCGCGAGCCGGGCCCTTGATCTGAGGAGCCCGCGGGCCGAGGTAAAAGCTCTGGCGGGCCCGCATTTTTGGATGAAATTGTTAAATTTAATTTTGATAAATAGTAATAACTTTAGCCATTTTTAATTTGTTATTCTGCTGTTCACTATATAAGTCATCTAAAAAAACGCATAAAACAGCAATGTTCATTGTGTTTCCCAAAATTTAAACATTGTTTTAAATTATACTATTTCAAATATTCAACAAAACAAAAATTGTTGGTATAGTTGATTAGTTGTGTATTTTTTTAAGTAAAATTATTCAAAGGTGGGACCAATTAAATACTTACACTTAGAAAAAAAAACTTTGCTCTACAAGCTGGTTATCTCAGATTGATTCTTTCAAACCTTTAAGGCATAACTAATCACATTGACATAATGAGAGCATTGACGACAAATGTTCTTCAATTCCTTTAATTACAGAGAGAAAACTCAAGACACCTTATCAAAAATAAACATGGAAAGCTTTGAATTTTGTGTTTCAAGTGGTTTTGCATACCTACTTTAATACTTGAGCCTACGAACTTGGTATTGAAAATTCTTAAAAGAGACGGCACAGACCTGCATAAAGGAATCAAACTATTGGCGAAATAAAAACAGAGTTATGGCACAGCAATTGTAATATCACAGCCATTATTGCTCACCAGTGGGGAGTTGAGCCATAGTTAAAAATCAAAAGTCGCCGAAAAGTAAAATATCCCCGTCCCAGCAAACCTGCATACTCTACATAAAGCCACTTACCAAGTTTCATGAAAATGTATTCACAAATAAGCGATATATACAATTTTAATTATTCTCCATAAGAATAACATTGGGGCTGAGTACGCAGGTTTGCTGCATCAAGAAACACAAAAAATGAGTTGTAATGCTAATATCAATATAACTCAACTACGTCAAGTCGTATACCAGTTTTTATTAATTTATGTTCATAATTAAGGGAGACAGAGCATTTAATTACTCTCTATAAGAATAACATGGGGGCTGAGGTTTGCTGCTACGGGAGCCTTTGGCAAACAATTTTTTTTTAGCAAATATCAATAGACTACAATGAGATGAAACAGTATCCCAAATTTTGTCAGAGTACGTTCATAAATAAGCGAAACATACAATTTTTCTTTTCCTCCATAAGAATAACATTAGACAACGTACTGTGTTTAGCACTTTCAATATCTCGGTAACCAATTGACGTAGACGACTGATCAAAATATCAAATTGTGTGTGTTTTTTAAAAACTAAATCCAATGGTAAAAACTAAAATTTGACTATTTCAAAAATTATAAGTAAAAAATTCAAAAAACCCATTTTTGGGGTACAAGACCCCCCAAAAATACCCCTTTGGATAAAGCTATCTGGCTGGTTTTCGAACTTAAAGTCATAAATGTTGCTTTACATGTTAGTACCAAATTTCATCAAAATCGGATCATTTTTACAAGAGTTATCGTGCTCATCACGGACACACACATATATATATATATGTATATACAGTTTTGAATGAATGGTGTTTTGGGGGTCTGGGACCTCAAAACAAAAAGTTATCATGGTCCCGGGCCTAGGTCTTACCATGCCGACTACGGTAATAGCTTCTTCCCTATAGGGGAAATTCGCTAATTCCCTTTAGGGGAAATTCGCTTAAAATACCCCCGTCGCAGCAAAACTGCGTACTCAGCGAATTTCCAATGCATGCATATGTTTCTCACTACCACATAAAGCCACTTACCAAGTTTCATAAAAATACATAAATAAATAAGTGATCTGTAGCATTTTATTTATTCTCCATAAGAGTAACATTAGAGCTGACTACGCAGGTTTGGGGCAAAAACAGAGAAGAAATATGTTTTTCTGCAATTATCAATATAACTCAATCATGTGAAGCCACATACTAAGTTTGATTAATTTATGTTCAAAATTAAGGGAGATATAAAACTTTACTTATTCTCCATAAGAATAACATTAGAGCTGAGTATGCAGATTTTCCTGATACGGGGATAATCAACAAAATATCAATTTGTTGTGCAAATATCAATATACCACTACTACGTAAAGCCACATACCAAGTTTAATCAATATACATTCATAAATAATGGAGATATAAAATTTTATTTATTCTCCATAAGGATAACATTGGACAACGTACTGTGTTTAGCACTTTAAATATCTCTGCAACGGATGGACGTAGAATCAAAATTTAAACACCAAAATGATTGTTTTGTGGAGCTGAGTTGATTGGTAAAAGAAAATGTGAATTTTTCATTAAAATTAACTGATGAAAAGGTAAAAACCTTTGCCCATCAGATTAACATGGAATATTTTATGAGCAGGTTTTTTGGATTTTCTCCGCAACCACTTAACCTAAGTTAATAATTTCAAAATACTATATTATTTGTTTTTTAAGCTCTATAACATGGTCCAAACCAAAATTAAGTGTTTTAAAAATTTTAGGATGAAAAATGCAAAAAACTGATTTTTGGAAAATTGAAAATCCCCATAAACCACCCCTCCCATAGTCCGATTTTTCTGGTTTTCGAACTTAAAGTCATAAATGTCACTTTACACATTTGAGCCAAATTTAACTGAAATCGGATGTTTTTTACTCAAGTTATCACATTCATGGACACACACACACACATATATTCATATATATATACATATATATATATATATATATATATATATATATATATATATAAAGTTGAACGAATAGTGTTTTTGTCATCTGGGGACCTCAAAACAAAAAGTTATCATGGTCTTGGGCTTAAATCTTGCCATGAGACCTACGGTAATAGCTTCTTCCCTATAGGGGGGATTCGCTAAAAACATGTTGATCAACTGGCTGAAGAGAACGTCTCACTGATCCCAACCTATACCGAGGCTTCAAGGCAGTTGTATATTTTGGTTATTAGGCCCTGTAATCAATCAAATTATTTTGATATTTTAAGGGAAATGAATAATAAGCAATAATAATGTTGTTAGTAGTAAACATAAGGTATTCGATTGCTTAGCATAATAATACCTTTTATTCTTTGGGCATTTCGTTTTATAAGTGAATAAACATTTTGAAACTGCAATAATGTTGTTAATAAACTTTATGAATTAACATATTTTCTGGCTAATAATAATATTATTTCATTCTTTTGCAAATATAAACCACATTAAAATTGCAATAAGTTTTATTATTTTAATTTCCCTCAATTTTGATTAGGCCTACATTAAAACTGAAAGTGAGCTATTTTAACAATTTGTACACACAACTAATATTTTACCATTTTGCATAGCAATTTAAAAACAGTTGACAGTAGTCAGTTAAGTTTTCAAGCAGTGTAGTGATAATTCTGTTATGTAAATTATTTTTCAAGAGTGAATCAGGGTAAATATGTGATAGTGATAAATAATGATAAATCGGGGGCTCATGATGGGATCCGTTTCAAAACCACAAGGTACAACCGTAAACGCTATATAGTGGCGATTTCACTTCAAACTGAATCTGGATCCACTCCAAATTATTGTTACACATTTTGTCAGGAACAGAGAGAGTTACAGACCTAGGTCCTTGACGTTATGAAGCTTTACGTTTTGACACTCGTCGATTTATTCTTAGGTATTTTATACTAAATTGAGGTGATGGAACTTTATTAAAAACATTATATCCTAAATAATAACCTTGGCATTACTAAATCACTAAAATTAAACAATACTGGAACTGACGTTATTTATCTGGAGGTTAGGAAATGTCCTTATATAGTAATGCAACCTAAAATCTAGTAGGCCTAATGGAAAGGGGAAAGGGATAGGGTGAAAACTGTACGATTATGTTACATGGGGGCCCTGAAAATAAGTTTGCGGGGAGGCCCAAAATAATCAATTACGCCACTGGCAGGTAGCCTAGTTATTGAGTGATTGAGTAAAATGCATGTTTTTACACTAATCTGGATGTGTTGAATATTAAATTAGAACTGATTACTTGTAGAACGATAAACCAGAAAGGGGATGAATGAGATATTGTGGGCCAAAAGCTCATCCCTCAATTAACTCATTAAGATTTAGAGGGCCCCTCCTTTGCATTTAGTAATAAAAGTATTCGTAATTAATTATGTCAAAATCATATTAAATATAAGTTATAACGAGAAAAATACAAACATTATGCCTCATAAGGCACTTATTATTTACTAAAAAGGAAGAGGAAATGGTAAAAAACTGCTCTGGGTAAAAACTCAGATAAAACTGCTCAAGCAAATCTCACTGCATGAATGATAATGGACATGCACCTGCGCCGATAAATCCGGGAGTTCTTGGAAACTGTTACTAATAATCCTGTAATCTGTTGTGGTCGAATCGTGGGAAATGAATAAATGATGTTTCTGTCGGTCAATGGTCAGTTGGCCAATGCATAAATTATTTTAGTATAAAGACTGATGTATGTAATTGTTTTGAAAGTTTGGTTTTTGTTCCAAATTAAACAGTAGGCCTAATTCCCCGGCCCAGCGCCCGGTTTCTAGGGCAGTTGCCTCTGCTGCCCCTCTCTGTGCATGGCCCTAGAACTAGACCATAATTACAATATACAAAAGAGAAAAGCTCTTGTACATACATATATTATACGTACAAAACACTTTAAAGTTGTTAAGTAATTAGTTAAAACTCAATAGCCAATCACACAATACAAGCAATAACAAAAATCCAAAGTGTGTAAAACCAGAACAAGTAATAAATTAAAAAAAACAATTGACATTGGTTTTCAAGAAGAGAAAACATGTTATTTCATGGCTACAAGTATATAAAATCATTTATTGTACATATACCTGCAGATAACATATTATATGTAGTATATTGTACTGATAACAGGTTCTATTTATAACAGTTCCTACTGAGGAATAAAAAATGTGTTTCCAATATATAATAAACTCAATGCAATTTAGTTGTATGCAATACAAAACAGTATATTAAAGAACAATATAAACACGACATTACAGCACTTACATTCTAATACTAAGTTTCATTTAATATCACAGAAAGGTTTGCTCCAAGAAGTTTGGACCGAGCACTTAGCATTACAACTGAGCATTTTGGGGATACTTGTCATGTCACAATTATTATTTGGCTATTGTTTAACTAAGTGGTGCGAGGTTCCCAAACTTTCTGGATTGTGAATTTGTGGCACCCATTGCCTGAAAATGATGACATCCTTTTTGCCCCATGCCATTAAAAGAGTCTCACATCGGTTTTAAGAAGGTAAAACTCTATCTGCTTAATCTACAGTGGCGGGATGAACACTATGGCGCCTTGATAGTCTTTGGGTGCCAGACCATGGTCGTTCGACTCGTGTGACACTACTGGGAAGTTTTATTGATTATAGGAGGTTTAACCTCTCTCAGTTGTGTTTTGTTAGACGGTTTGTTAAATATCGTTGCCATATTGCTCACATAAGGGGATAGTTTTTTATCCTCTCTTTTTGGTTTTCCTTTATCTGTCAGTGAATTGACAAAGTGTGGTTTTGCACTGATGGGAGGTTTCTTGGGCTCATTGTCGGGTGAGGGAGTCAGCATAGGTCGTTGTTCTGTTATCACGTTGTAGATACACTCTTGCTCTGTCTCCTTCTCAGGGTAAGATGGTACCAGGTTATAGTAGTTGTTGTCCTCATCTTGCCTATGAGAGTTGTCCTCTAAGTTTTTGTAAACAGCCTCCTGTAAAATTATCTTTTATCAGAAAATAAATTGTACTGTAACTTAATTTTTATTTGAGATCAACAATATATTTGACATGTCTGGTAAAAATTTGTATTCTGAATTCTTGTTTGTAGTACTCATAAAGCTCATTTCTGTTTAAATTATTGTTTAAGTTTAAGTATGGTAATTTATTTTTACAAGATTCCAGGGGCGGTTTTAGGAGATTTATTTTGGGTGGCCACTGTTCTGTTTAATAATATGCAATAAATATTTTGTATACATTTCCTCTTAAAATTCCTTAAGCAAATTTTTTAGTTATTTTTTTGTAGTTTTTAAAACCGCTACTGTCGCTCAGAACTGTCTACAGTATGAGATAAGGCAAGGTCCCGATTCCACTGTTTCCTAAAGTATGGTTAAACTGGTATTGCGTATCACAATAATGCATTTTTATGCCACTTTAGGAGAAAAATGTGATCCCTTTCTGCACTATAAATGTTTGTTTTTATGATACATTATAGTTATAAGAAACGAGGCGGGAAGAGCGCATAACTCACAACTAACAAAGTTAATATGTCTAGAAGTCTCGTCACATGTAAAAAAAGTGTAGCCTACATGGTCGGCTGCCATTTTGCTCCTCTGTCCACTCTGCTTCCATGGCAACCAACATGGTAACCAGTCAAATCCTCTCTTCACAAGTTATATGTTTGCCACCTGACTGACATTAATTTACCTGTGAAGGAGAGAGGATTTCATTGGTAAGCTATTTGGTAGACCTGAGGAAAATGTAGGCTACACTTTTTTACCCCAGACGAGACCTCTAGACATATTAACCTCGTTGCTCACAACACACAGACACCCAACCCAGCCAACCAGCTGTCGAAGTGATCGTGTCACTACTACCGCTGGCCAGTGCAGCCAACCCACTTGTGATCTACTGATATTTTACTGGAATTTTCCTTAGTAAAAATCTTGGCAAAATAAGTCTATTTTAATGAAACACAAAAGTAATAATGAAAGAAGTGTAAACCGCCCTTGCAAGATTCGATGTCCAACCCATTTTCAGTGTTCTTACATAACAATGTATAACTAGTTTGTATTTCAGAGAAATTTATTAAAGACAATAGACAATTTATAGAAACTCCATCCTTTAAATGAATAAAACACACCTGAATAACAGGCTGAGTGTGGTTGTCAATGACAGAGTACAACTCATCCTGAATAACAATTTCCTCCTGAGCGACTGGTCTTATTTTAAGCTCCGGCTGGTCATATGTCTCTTCTTCTTGTGGCAGTGAAGGCAGGCGCCGTAGTGGTTTCTTTGGTTTCTATAACATGAGATTGATTATCAAACATATATTTAAAACTAAAACCATTGTTGCAAATTTTTATCAATATGTTTCTTATTTTTTTTATCCTAATAATTACTAGAATATCATACTAGGATAATCACTATTGATACAGAGAGGGTACTGAGTACTGAATAAGGGTTGAGTAGTATTGTCCTCATATTTTGTACTCAAAGAAGTAAAAATTAGAATTTGATGATGCTAAAGAGATAGATTTTTAGTAACTTGGTCTACTGTATTATTGCTGACTTATGATGGACTTACGAGTCTGAAATCGATATATTTTCGATGAAAAAGACAATGCAGATGCTAAACCATAAATGTTCAACCACATACAAACTAAAATTAGCTCATACATTTTTTCCACGACTTACTTTTCCTCAGAGTAGTACTAATACAAACTATGAATTCCCATATCACAGTGAGCCTGTGTAAGCAGAGAATTTCCAATAGTGATCGGTGAATCAAACACTTTTTAAAATAAACTAGGAGTACACTCAAATATTCGTGTAATGGGATGACCAAACTCAGAAATGGTAGATGAATGTTTCTGCTGTTAACATAAGTTCTAACCGAAATTTCATCACAAAATATTGAATAAATATAGTCTTGGGGACTCTATAGGAAAATATCTACTTTTGTTTTGGTTAATTTTAGATCATAGGATACATTTTCCTTAATTATATTAAAGAGGGGTAAATTCTTCAACAAAAAATAACACAGTAATTTGAATATGCTGTGAGGTACATTGGAAATTAGCTGAGTACGCAGGTTTGCTATAGCGGGGGTATTTAAATATCATAAACTGACAAAAGAACACAGCTGACAGAAGTAAATACGAATTAAATTAGTATCTCGTACTTTACAAGCAGTAATTCTTATACAATGCTTTACCTTATGGAAATTTTACAACTTTTAAATGTTAATTAATAAAAAAACTATTTAACAAATAAATGTGATCCATTTTTTAATTGGAAGCGTGAGGTGTACTGGAAAACATTTGTGTAAAACATGAAAAAAATCTGTGCAGCCATTTTCACGTTATTGCATTACGAACACACATGACCACACACTGACGGACACCGAATCATTGTCTCTACTATTACATAGATTTCCTTCACTTCGTTCCATCATCAATTATGTTTAAATATTGTATTAGAATAAAGCTATAGAGTCTAAGGTGATTTTATTCTTCATTATTTTATTTGTGTTAGCTAAATCAATGGCTTTTGAGTTTTTCATCTTTACTCCTCCAGACAATTTACATTTTCTACTTGAAATAATCTTTCAACAGGTGAGACATAGAATTATAATGAAGTAATAATCAAATTTGTTTATTTTGAGTCACAATATCTCTTATGACAGAGCCAGGAATTTGGGTGATATAAAAAAAGTTAACATACAAGTCTATAAAATATATTTTGGTAGTAAATTAGCAAAATAAATCGGTAAAAATGTAAAAATGTATTTGAATACATTTCAATTGATTCAAATTGTTTAGTACTTCATGTGTATTCAAATATGTATGATGTACTCTCTTATAAGAAACGATTAACATTTAATTACCAATTTGTTATGAATAAGATTTATGACATAAGCAATATATTCAAAAATTTGAACCAGTACTTTTTTTTAATGATAATAAAATGTTTTTTAAAATAACTGTTTCCAATCCAGATAATTTACCTCACAGCCACATGAGGCTATTTACAACGATTCATGTCATTAAGAGTCAGATCTTTACAAAATCCAAAGAAGTAGGCGGAAAACATAGACCTGAATAGGCCCAATACCTGTGGCTCTTGCTGGTCTTCGATGCAGTGGTAAAGCTCCTCCTGGAGGCACTCGTATATCTCCGGCACCCGCCGGGCCCCGGGCTCCGGGGAGTCGTAGGTCTGCTGTGGCGGGGACGGCAGCTGGCGGGGCTCAGAGCTGCGTCTGCTCACATCCCCTCCCCCGCCCTGTGGCAAACACTTCACTATCAGTTGTTTTACATATGCTCGAGGAATTTTTAACAACTCATAAGATTGAAATTTAATTGGATAATGGTCCAACAATTTAGAGTATAGCGACAATTTACAAGTGAATATTGTTTTAAATTGAATGATGGCCTGTTAGATTACATTGTTCATGTTTTAAAATAATAGGATGGTGAAGTGTGATATCATGTCATACTTCTACATAAAATATGTTATTTCACATTATTTAGAAGACATACATATATTAAATAGCACACTCAAGTGGGGGGGAAAGATATGATATAACATACGCTCCAGTAACTGGGGAAGAGGTGTAACTGAAAGCCTACATCATTCTGTAGTTTTGTTTATTTATTTTTATTTGAATGTTTCTGGAATGAAATTCCACAGTAAAAAAGTAAAGTACATTAATTCAGACCCCAAAAACCCCACATTTGTTAACATTTTTATACGTGTGTCCGTAGGCACAATCACTCTCATAACAAAGTTCCAGTCTTCCTGACCAAATTTGGTAGAGATGTGTATAAAGAAGCATTTATTTGAACGAGTTATAAAACCAGATTGCACCAACCTAAAATGGGGTTTTTGAACTTGTTACATATAATGTTGTTAAACAAACATAATTTAATCTGGGTCATTGCATTCAGCTTAAAAATACAGTTTAGTATTTTAAATCATTGAGCTACGTCAATTGGTTACTGAGATATTGAAAGTGCTAAACCCAGTTTCTTGTTTAATGTTATTCTTTTGAGTAACAAGCGAGTTTGGACACCTACAAAGTGACTGACCGTGCTCAAGTGTTTCCGCCAGCTGTCAGAAACAGTGTGACTTCGTAGGACTGCATCAGGCAGTTCGTACTCCGCTTCTATGATGACGGATCTGATTACACTGTCGGGCTGGTCATAGGTCTCCAGTGCTGCCACTGCGGGCGGAGGGGATGGAAGCTGTCGGGTTGTTTCCTCTAACTTAGCAGCTGCATTGATCGCAACAATCCACTTGTCCATGTCTGACTGTTTCTCCGCTACAAACTGGAGAAATTCTAGGGTGAGATTAAAACAATTATGCTCGTTTAAACATCTTAACTACTCAAAACCTAATTGTACGTAAAGGAGCAAAGATTAAACAAATAATAACAAACCCGAATAATCAAACATTGTCAATCATACTCTGTTACGAGTAAGTATTTTAAAATTAATAATATTAGTAGCCCTATTTTGAACATAGTTATCAAATTTTCATTCAAATATAATACAGTTTATTTACAATCATTAAGTAAGTTGCAGTGAAATCAATGAAAATTAAAATTTTCTAAATAACTTAATAACGTTTCTAAGTCATTTAATTTTAACAATTTTAATTAAAGCACAGCGTGTGTGTATCGTAGGAGAATTCATGTATACCGTTAGAAAGGTATTGGTCGGGTAGATGGGGATTACATTTCTTATTCTCATTATTGAGTCAAAAGATTAACTGTGGTTTTAATTTTAAGCTTAACCATATAAAAATTTAATCGCTTCAAACTTCAACCCATCAACCTAGCAACTTCAGTGTGCTGCTTGCTGCCTCAAGCACACTAACTTGACCCCATGAATGATCTGCTTACTTGGTAAGTTTTCTTCCCGGGAGCAACAAGCTCGAACTTGAAGTCAGTCTTGTTGCTGGAGATGACTACAGGGCGAGCTTGGTAGCCGCTGATGTCAATCACGGCCATCGGCTTGTTGTCTTTGTCTGAGGAGTACATGAACAGCGACTGCTGGACCACTGCCACCCAGTAATGCTTGGTGTGGTCCACGAACAGGAACCTCTCTCTGCGGCCCAACACCCCGCACTTGGAGGCTGCGTATCGCAGCGCTGATGCGGACAGTGCCACCACCTCGGCTGACTCGTCGCCCCGCGTCGAGTTCGATGTGAAGCTCGAAGTGTCACTCGTCCTGTCTGAGTCCTTCTTTAAACTTATGAATGAATTGCGTTCGGAATTTGAATTAGAAGAAGTCTTAAGCGGTGACGGTGGTTTTGGGATGACTGGTGTGTTAGCCAACGGTGAAGATGGATTTATATACATGTTGTCTTCATATTGGCTATTGTGTTTGAGATTGATATAGTTCCCTGTATCGTATTCGTTATTAGCGTAAGTATTTTCTTCAGTAACAGTTGAGAGGTTATTGTAAAGATTATTGTCGTAGCCTTCTGCAACTTGAGATTTACTTTTGAAACTGTCAACAGAACTGTCAAATTCTTCATAGTAGTCACTGATCTGGTGCTGGAGATTTGGGCAGTTGGTACTTCCTAAAACACAAATGGCAGTTGTTATACTAGGAAAAACACAACTATTATTCATGAAAATGTATTGAATGATTTTTAAATTAAATATTTAAAAACTTATTACTTACTAACTTACTTATTAAAGTTTTAACCCACTTAAAAAAAACCTTGGCCTGGTTACTTATTTAGAAAAATCCATATTGCACAACCACCAAACTTAGTGAGGTAATAATGCAAGACTATGTTTTAACATGACAGGAACTGAGGATACGATCTCCTTTAAAAAATGTAGATCTGTAAATTAATTTGTTACATTTTATTTAAAACATGTGTACTCTAACTCTAACATTACACAATTGATTTATGGCTTAAGTTAGCCATAAACAAAGCAAAGAAGTACCTGTAAAAGTTACCTTAAAATTACCAATTATTACCAAACTGCAACTGCTGACCACGTTACTAGGTAGGTCTTGACAGCCCTTTTGACATTGTACTGTTGTACTCTCTTCTCTGTCTTTTCATAAAATTGTTTGTTTTTTCAGTTGAATATTGGTTTTCATGAAAATTGCTCATAAAAAAATATCTACCAAAAATCCGTACATAAATCTGAAGTGTAATTATTATTTTATTGTAAACAATTTCTTGATTAGCATACAACGTGTGGTTATAATTGTAATGTAGTGTATTTAATTTGTTATATCTTGGCTCACATAGTTACCGTTCATGTCGATGTAGGCTTGAGGAGGCGAGCCCTCTCGAGTTATTAGCCGTGTTATGAGCTGTTGGCGGCACAGCTCCGCATGATCGGACAACTTCTCTCCCGCCAGCGTCACTCGCAGGAATATGCTCACCTCTGCAACAAACATCAATTCTTGTTCAAATTTGATCATTGGCGGTATTAAGGATGGGACATTTGAAGTAAACAGTACGCTGGCTTTTGAGGGAGGAACCCCTTTCACCTCCCCACCGGGTTAAATAAATTAATAAATGTTTATTGTAGGAACGAATGTATTACAATCGTCAGGATACTAACCTAAGCGTATACTAAAATCACAGTAACATAAAAAGGCTACACAAAACTTGTAAAAGATTATTGCTCATAATCATAGCTCAGATTTACTAGTAAAGGTGGCAACACACTATTAAGATTCTGTAAGTTATTGATTTTAGTATCTTAATCCAGGGCCGGATCCAGGGGGGGGGCGTTAGGGGCGCTCGCCCCCCCCCCCCAAACCTGAGAATTTCTGTGTTTTATTTTATTATTCAGGCATATGATGAATGTTTGAATAAATCCGAATGAAAATGTAAGCATTAAAAGCCTCCCGAAACCCCGTTGATCAGTTCCGAGAGTCAAATTTTGCCGCTCCCGTCTACAAAAAACAAACATTACATTAAAATTCAAACTAACGAACCTAAACGTTTCTTTAATAATAAAATAAAATACACACCATTAGACAGGTGAAATTTTAAACTTCCATTTTAGAATATTACTTAGATCCATGTACTTAACCTAAAAGCGTCTTACAAAAACATGGATATTCCCAAGTACCGCGAAGTTGCTGCAGTTTTGCCAGTTGACAGACCGAAAATGCAGTGTTTTCAACATGGTCTTGGAAGTAAATTTTAGCAGCAAAGGTTGCTACAATTGTATTCGGCGATTATTTTTTACTGGATTTCGCCCGCCTACCGCCGTTTGCTATCAGCGGTGTTTTGTTTACAGGTTAGGTTTGATTTTTGTTTTAAACCGCGTAATCCGTTGCTAGGCAATAAATATCCAGCGGCTAGGCTAGAAACAAAAAGTGCCTCGAATTATATGTAATGAAATAAGAGGAAATACAGATTAAATTACGTGCAAACAGAAACTCATACACCAAGTATTTTATTTTGTAAAAATGTGGTACGACATTTTCATTTTTCAAGTGGTTGACTTTGGCTGTCAGCCTCATTCCTAATTGTATCTTCGCGTAGTATAGTTCAATATTGCAGATTTCAATTAAGTTTTTAAATAGTTTTTCGCGTGGGTAAATACTAAAATAAATTGTTTATTTAGGCATCTTACTTGCTCTTAGACGCCTACAGATGACGTAGAAAAATGTGTAATGCCTAATTATTTTATTTTTATTTACGGTCTGGCGCAGTAGAACTAAAGTTAATTTTTGTTTAGCTTGTTTATAAAGTTAAGATTGTTTTTTTCTTGGGTACAAGGTTATTGATATATTATGTTAACTTACTTTCATTCGTTGTATAATTTCATATAGTTAAAAACAATAATGGGGGTGCCAGGGACATGCCACCGGGAAGGGGGAGGGGTAACTTTCGGTGACCGCCACCCCCCAAACATGACCTCTGGATCCGCCCCTGTCTTAATCTAAATCCTAAATGTTTATGAAAATAATAAGTAAATACTATAGAAATTATTATTTATCATCAACATTTGGGATTTAGATTAAGATACTAAAATCAATAACTTATAAGAATGGTTATTTATAGATTCTGTAATAGAAAATTTATGGCCAATTGAAAATTCTAATTTTCTCCCCAACTAATTTTTGTAGCTCGATAATTCAAAATACTTCATTATTTATCTTTACACTTTGTTGATGATGACAGTTGAATTTTAATTTGTATGGTTTTGGGCAAAAGCAAAAACAACTAATTGTTTAAAGGTTTTAGGGTTTATATTAAGTCAACTAAGTTATTCTCTAACTTAAGTAGTTAATTGAAATATTAATTTGATTATTTGTCAATAATTTTGCGCAAGTGAATTTTATTTTCAACTCTTTATTTTAGTAATTACAACTTTATTTCACTTTTTTACGATTTTAAAATGTGTTAAATCTTCTTTGTTCAAATGTAAACACAACACTAGGACTCAATTGGTTTGTGAAATGACTTCACCGAAAGGTAACATCTGTCAGTAACACCTTATTTTTAAACTACTGTACAAGTAAAAGTGAAGAATTTGTAACACCAAACAAGCGAAAAATGGCAAGTACATTTGTAGTTCAACCAAAGAAGTACGTTCTTGACAGTGACCAGCTTTGTAAATAAAATAGGTTTCAGTTCTTGTCAGATGACAACTACGCTTACTCGAGTGACAACATGCCATCCAACATTGAAATGGACGATAACAAAGGTTCTCCTGATACTCCCTCTAAACCAGAAAAACTCCCACCCATATTCATTCATGATGTTAACAACCACCAGGAGATAATAAAAGATAAAAAAAGTTGTAAAATGTGAGTTCTCTACTGAACTAAAGGGGAAATTGCTTAAAGTGAATCTCCAAAACATCAACGATTTTAGAAACTTGACTGCTTTTTCTGATGACTCAAATGTTAAATATCATACATTTCAAACACGACAAGATAAGAAACTTGACGTAGTACTTAGGAACGTCCCATGCTCACTGTCTAATGAATAAATTAAAACAGAAACTTGTGTCTCTTGGATTCCCAGTGAAAAGTGTAGTTCGTTTGCTGAACAAAGACAAAAATCCCATCCCCTTGTGTTATCCTTGCAAAACAACAAGAAAGCTATTAAAATTTACAAATTGGGTAAACTTTGCTTTACTATTACAAATGTTGAACCAAAAAGAAAGTCTAGGGATATGCCACAATGTACTCGGTGTCAGCGCTTTGGACATAAAAAAAACTTTTGCTAACTCGACCCGAGGTGCGTCAAATGCTCAGGGCAACCTCATTACTCAGATTGTCAGAATAAAAAGACTGATACACCAACATGTGTCAATTGCGGAGAGGCCCACACTGCTAACTACAGAGGCTGTAAGTTATTTCAAGACATAAAGGAAAGACTGTAAAGAAGTCTAACCCTCATGTAAGCTCAGTCTTAAAAAGTTTAAATAGTGAAAACGCAAAAGAAGATCAAAATACCATGAGCAGGACACCAATCAAAACTACGAACATTCGCAACAGCCCTTGCCTGGTTTCCAGCAATTTGGGGTCCTATGCTCAAGTTGTTACTAATAATAATGAATCCTCACCCGATGCTAATGGCGAAACGTCGTTACGTTACGAAAATTGTTCCAAAAATGACGATACATCTGTTTTAAACATAGGAAAACTTGTACTTGATCTGGTTAAATCTCTTATGCCAACAATCAAAAGGGTTTTAAGTAGCGTTATCAAAACATTGCTCCGCAATGAACCAATCTAATCGAACAACAATTCAAAATTTAACAATCCTGAATTGGAATGCAGACGGCTTAAAACATAAAAGAAATATTTTTGCATCTTTCATGGTCCGGCATAATATAGATATTGCGTGCGTTACTGAGACACACTTTATTCAAAATTAAATTTTTAAAATTCCTGCCTATTCCATCTACAGAGAAGACAGAATTGCGCCCAACGCATCTGGAGGTGTAGTTATTTTTATTAAAAGAAACATTAATCACTACAGTATAATTTTGCTCTTATTTATTTCAATTGAAGCTGTTGGTATAAAACTTAATTTACAAAATGGCCCTTCAGTGAGCGTTATTTCTGCGTACAAGTCACCGAATAGACGTTTGTATCATCAAAAGATAGAAAATCTATTTTAAGAGGGCACTTCAACTCTCGTTCTTGTAGATTTAAACTGTAAAAATCGTTTTTGGGGTTGTCGAGTAAATAACCCTAACGGAGTCCGCTTTCTAAATACCATCAATGAAACCAGTGTGAATATTTTGGCTCCTTCTGAGCCTACACATTACCCATGGCAAAACGATTTCAAAGCTCCTATTTTGCAACAAGTTTTAAGGGAACTTGATTCTGACCACCTTTCTGTTATTGTAAATTTTGTCCTACAGCCTGTGTTCTCCTCCCATCTACCTAGACTTATCGACGGTAAGGTTGACTGGGACACTTTCTGTAACTAGATAGCAGTCTGGAGGCTCCAAGTGCTTTATACTCAAAAGACGGTATTGAGAGTGCAGTGAAAAACTTCACGGAATGTTTACAAGTCTCAATGAAAAGTGCTATCGTAAAAATATGGCCACCTAAACCAAATGACTTCCTCCATCCTCCAATGAGGATTCTTCAGTTAATAAAACAGAAATACCCCCGTCGCAGCAAACCTGCGTACTCAGTGAATTTCCAATGCATATATATGTGACTCACCAAGAGAGAGTTACTTACCAAGTTTCACAAAAAGACATCCATAAATAATTGATATATAGCATTTTATTTATTCTCTATAAGAATAATATTAGGGTTGAGCATGCAGGTTTGCTGCAACGAGGAAGATAAGTAATGTGTTTTTTTGCAATTATCAATATAACTGAACCAGGTGAAGCTACATACCAAGTTCTCTTAATTTAGCTTCATAATTAAGGGAGATATACAACTTTACTTATTCTCCATATGAATAACATGGGGGCCAAGTATGCAGGTTTGCTGCTACGGGGACTATCAACAAAAAACTTGTTTTTGTGCTAATATCAATATACCACAACTAGTCGGAGCCACATACCAAGTTTCATCAATATACATTCATAAATAATCGAGATATAGAGTTTTATTTATTCTCCATAAGGATAACATTAGACAACGTACTGTGTTTAGCACTTTGAATATCTCTGCAACGGTTGGTCGTAGAACAACGATTAAAACACTAAAATGTTTGTTTTGTTGAGCTAAACACATTAATAAACAGAAATGTGGAGTTTTTAGTAAAACTATCTGAGAAAAATCTAAAAACCTTTTTCCCATAAGATTAACATGGGACACGTTTTTTTTGGATTTTCTCCGCAACCAATTAACCTAGGTTAATATGATTCAAGATACTAAATTATTTGTTTTTTAAGCTCTATAAAATGGCTATAACCAAAACTGAGTGTTTATTTTGGGGTCAATTTTGCAAAAAACTTATTTTTGGAAAATTGTAAACCCCCATAAAACCCCCTTCCCATAGTGCGATCAATCTGGTTTTCGAACTTAAAGTCATAAATGCTACTCTCCACATTTGTGCCAAATTTCATCAAAATCGGGTGTTTCTTTCAAAAGTTATCGTGGTAAAGGACACATATACATTTGAACGAATAGTGTTTTTGCATCTGGGGACCTCAAAACGAAAAGTTATCATGGTCTCGGGCTTAAGTCTTACCATGCCACCTACGGTAATAGCTTCTTCCCTATAGGGGAAATTCGCTAAAATCAAATTTATTTTGATATGAGAGAACACTGTTTACAGCTCAGCCAGTCGGGGATCGCAAACATTGACTGCACCGCAACCAGAACCGGTAAATATAAGGTCATCGTCGTTTCCGTTTGCTCAACACCGTAAACACTTCCTCGCGGTGATCGCCGGACTGACCTGACCCAGTGTAACAAGACCTGTCGACTAGTGTGCCAATAGCAAGCATTATCCTATCCTATACTCTAATATGAGTAAAGTTTGCTTGCTTGCTTGTGACACGGATCTCAAAAACGGCTCTAACGATTTCCTTAAAATGTTCGAAATAACTAATTTCTGGGATAAAAGAAAGTTCTAGACAGGCCTCAACCCCAGGAAAAATCAAATAATTAAAAAAAGACTAAAATGAAAAGTTAAAAAAATTAACATTGGGCTTATGGAGTTTCAAATCAAAACAAAAGAATTGTAGCAGCTGTTCATAATCAACCAGGGAACTGTCAAAGTAATACTCATGTTGTTTATGATTATTAACATGTGGTTTCCTGAGAGCAGAGATTAAAAGATATGAGTGAAGATTACATATATAGAGTAGTAAAATAAATCAAAGGGACATTGAGCTATAAATACCAACAGGAGTGACCTTAAAAATGTAGAAAAGAGGCAAATGCAAATCTGATTATCAGTAGAGGGAAGTGGTGAGTTATTACTCAAAGTCATCTAAACAAACTTACTGACCTTCCCCCGAGCAAAGCTTGGCCCCCAGGTACTTTTAATTTTAAGTAAGGAAAAGGAACCCAATATGAGAACTGGAAAGAACCGTTATTATATATTGTTCTGATTCTATGTAATTGATCTTTGTACAATTTTGAAGCAAGATCACCTAAAATACTGTACTGCTATTGCGTTGTTAATCACAACTTCAAGTCACAAGTCTCTATGGTGTGAAGGACATAATTTTGACCAGAAGACGAATTAGTTTTACTCAATTGTTTCGCTAAAAATCAACTTATATAAATTCTAGAAGTCCATCACATTATAGTCTAAATCCGAGAAGTACATGACCGAAACAAAAATACTTCCACCATGAATACACGTTTGTAATTCTGAAAACAAACACGAAAGTCAATAAATGTTGCGAAAAATTACGTCTCGCAACACTACAAAATATATTTAAACTTATACACTCTTCTTATATATAAAACGGTAAATAAACGGAAACAATTGTACAAAGCAATTTCGACCTGTCACATCACCGGCCATCATCAGGCCCATTCATAAGCATCGAATATGACCTGCTGATTTTATCTGTTATGTATAGTTACCATATTACGTTAGTACAGTAGAAGTGAAAAAATTAAAGATCAACGTTTAACTCCCTAGTTCTTGACGATACCGTATCATTTTACAAAAAATCAACAACGGTTAGAATTGCAAAGAGTTGGCCATGAACGACGAAATAACAGGTATTGCATTTTGATAGCAAAGAGAAAACAGTTAATAGCAGACGAGTAGACGACATGCGCCAGAAAGGCAAGGCGGGAACGACAATGACAGCTGCGACAAATCACGTGATTGCTTTCATGCATCAGCTGAGCGATCTTGCACTTTCACTGCCCTCTAGATCGCATTTACATCATCCAGACTTGCAAGGGTTGTATTACGTTCAGAGATTGAAACAGGATCCCATCACAATCGCGACAAAGCTGCCTGCTCACTGAATTTCTTTCGGAATGTTATTATGAATAAGATCTCTTCAACAACTGATATGAATCGAGATAATGAACAAGACCAATCTCCTATATTCTTTGTTTTCTAAACTAATTCCAAAGATGGTGGCCAAAGTTAAGTTGTAGAAAAGTGAAATGTGAAATGAACCATAACTTTTGGAATAGAAAAGCATGACCTCCCCCCTTTTGGACGATGCGATATTTCTGTTTTACATGAAGATAAATTTCGCTTTACACGTTTACACTAACTTCACAAACTTCGTACTATTTTTACGAAAGTTTTCGGACATATACATATTATTTATAAATAAGAAGTAATTTTGTTTTTGGCGTATAGGAATGTGTATGCAACATATTTTAATGGCCTTGGCCTTGAGCTTACACTATGAGTATCATTCAAACTACAGTAGTACCTGCTACACCATGGAAAGAGAAAATTAACTAAAAACAACTACAAACCAAAAGACAAATTTCAATTGTTATATATGTGGCATGATTTGAGTTAACTTGGTACAATACTCAAATCAGATTCATACTGCAAATGTATATAAACAATGACATAAGGCAATATTCATGTAAGGTTGCTCAGTTGGTTTACGAACTATCTTGATGTATTTTATTTTACCTCATCACGAAACCTGCACTTGCAACTTCAATTCAATATTACCCTGAGAATCCAATCTTTCTACAAGTGG
Organism: Allygus modestus; assembly: GCA_963675035.1. Classification (NCBI taxonomy): domain Eukaryota; kingdom Metazoa; phylum Arthropoda; class Insecta; order Hemiptera; family Cicadellidae; genus Allygus; species Allygus modestus. The sequence continues at coordinate 235,258,470 of OY776111.1, read as the reverse complement.
TTCTGATCAAAATATTTCAGTTGCATTTCTAGTCTTCCCATACGATCCAACAACTACTGAGTTGAAACAAATCCCTTATAACCACGTTAAATTTTAACATTCCTCATGAAAAAAGTGAGAAGATTCTGGTAGTTTACGTTTCCTACGGAGACAACTTATTTTAATGTCGCCGAAACGACGATGGCTTCAGGCCAAGAGCTCTGGGAAACCTCAGCTGGTGGTGACTAAAAATATGCCATTCACTGACAAATATTGGGAGGCCTTGGACCGGAGACGCCGCTAATGAATGTACTGGTTTTAAGTGAATATTCGAGTATTTACTGAGGAATCATCTTTAAACTGTAAACAATTCAATATTTTATTTGTATCTCGATAAAAGTCAAAAATGTTCAAAGCACGTCATGACTGTAAAACACTAATTCAGAATATTGTAATAGGTTCTCTCCCCACCTTAATTGTAATAGCTCTATCTTAGGTGGGACTTAGTTGATTAAAAATATACCAGATATTGGAAAGAAGCTGTTAACGTAGTCGGAATGGCAACATCTAGGCCCTGGACCATGATAACTTTTCGCTTAGAGTTCCTCAGATACCAAAAATACAGATTTGTATACAGGGTGTTTACAAAAAAACCCTTTATGAATTCGGGATATGATTACTTACATAAAAACTGAGAAAAAAGTTCCAGTGGAGGTATGTCCTAATACCCCCGTCGCAGCAAACCTGCGTACTCAGCGAATTTCCAATGAATCTATATGTTTCTCACTACCACATAAAGGCACTTACCAAGTTTTATAAAAATAAATTAATAAATAAGTGATCTATAGGATTTTATTTATTCTCCATAAGAATAACATAGGACTGAGTATGCAGGTTTGCTGCAACAAGGAACACAAAATATGTGTTTTTATGCAATTATCAATTTAAGTCAACCAGGTGAAGCTACATACTAAGTTTTATTAATTTATGTTAATAATTAAGGGAGATATAAAACTTACTTATTCTCCATAAGAATAACATTAGGGCTGAGTATGCAGGTTAGCAGCTACGGGGACAACCAACAAAACATTTGTTTTTTGTTCAAATATCAATATACCAGTACAACATGAAGCCACATACCAAGTTTCATCAATATACATTCATAAATAATCGAGATATCAAATTTTATTTATTCTCCATAAGGCTAACATTGGACAACGTACTGTGTTTAGTACTTTGAATATCTCTGCAACGGTTGGACGTAGAATCACAATTTAAACACCAAAATGATTGTTTTGTGGAGCTGAAGTGATTGGTAAAAGCAAATGTGAAGTTTACATTAAAATTAACTGAGGAAAAGCCAAAAACCTTTTTCCCATAAGATTAACATGGGAGATTTTATGAGCATGTTTTTTTGGATTTTTTCCGCAACCACTTAACCTAGGTTAATAATTCAAAATACCATGTTATTTTTTTTTTAAGCTCTATAACATAGTCAAAACCAAAATTAAGTGTTTCAAAAATTTTAGGGTGAAAAATGCAAAAAACTGATTTTTGGAAAATTTAAAACCCCCATAAACCCCCCTTCCCATAGTCCGATTTTTCTGGTTTTCGAACTTAAAGTCATAAATGTCACTTTACACATTTGAGCCAAATTTCATCAAAATCGGACGTTTTTTACTCAAGTTATCGCATTCACGGACACACACATATATATATATATATATATATATAAATTTGAACGAATAGTGTTTTAGTCATCTGGGGACCTTAAAATAAAAATTTGTCACGGTCTCGGGCTTAAGTCTTACCATGAGACCTACGGTAATAGCTTCTTCCCTATAGGGGAAATTCGCTAAAACGCTTAGTTTTCCGTATATCTGTCTGTATGTGTCTTTTACATAATTAATCATATCTCACTAACCACTTAACGTATAAACTTCAAACTTGGTACGTGGATGAATATTAACAATACCTATTTAGGTATGTAGTATCAAGTTTATACTTTGTAGCATTTAAAAATGGCGGGCATTTTTAGATTTTAAAGCTTAATATCTTAAAAACCGTAAATTTTACGAAAAATTGTACAAGAGACACAGAAATTTGTGCAATTTTATCTTCTTTTTGCTATAATTGCCACAAAATAAGCATGTATTCTATTAAACAAATTGCAATAAATCAGTTATTTATGGCCCGATCGTAATAATCTTATGTTTAGAAGATAAAATTGCACAACTGTTTTGTCTCTAGTACAATTTTTCGTAAAATTTACAGTTTTTAAGATATTAAGCTTTAAAATCTAAAAATGGCTGCCATTTTGAAATGGTACACATTAGAATCTTGATACTACATACCTAAATATGTCTTGTTAATAGTCATCTACGTACCACGTTTGAAGTTTATACGTTCAGTTGTTCGTGAAATATGATTAATTATGTAAAAGACACATACAGATATACGGAAAACTAAGCATTTTAGGACATACCTTCACAGAAACTTTTTTCTTAGTTTTTATGCAAATAATCATATACCGAAGTTCTGAAGGGTTTTTGTAAACTCCCATACAGAGTGTCCCCTAATTATGTTTCCGTGGGCGCAATTACTTTCGTAAAAAAGGTCCGTTCTTGATGAAATTTGGAAAACGTGTACTGTAAAAAAATGTAATTGCATTTCTTTAACTCTAAGGGTGCTTTATCAAATCCAACATTAAATTACTTTCTGAGTGTTAAACCTAAATTATTTAATAACAATTATAGAATTGATCAATAGAGAGCTTCATTTAGTCAAAATGCACCTCAATAGGTGAAACAGTTGCTTTGGTATGAGCATGCGGCGAGGGTTTGGCGCGCAATCATAACACACTGGACAGAGAAATATAAGTATACCAATATCTTGACACCTATGAAATGATGGGATAGGATGGTATAGCTCAGGGGGACCGAGGTGAGTGTGAGATGTGAGAGGCTGATGTGCGGAGGTGGCTCTAACAGGCGGTAGTTGCCCTCATTGACCCGTCCCCGTCCCTCTCCCCAGCGTAGCCGTGCCACACGGACTGACGGACACACGGGTACATGACACAGGTGGGTACAAGCAATGATTAGATAAATGCTGTAGTACCTATGCAACCATTGGGGGCTGATGAGGGTCGAACGTTGGGTCATTAAATTGACACGTTACATATGCCACATCTGTCCCTGGACGACTGTACATGTTGCGGTGCTATGGAGAGGGTAGTATGAGAATTTACGCTACATGAAAAACATTTAAGTTAGTTTGTAAAAGTTCCCTTTTCCTATAGTCCGCGGAACAAGCGTAAAAATATTTCACTTCCGGACACCAGCACCAAACTTTGGTGATCGAATAAATACATGTAAAGGAGTAAAAATCAGCCGGGAGCCAAGCTTAGAAATGATTACGTCACGAGCTGTGATGTCATAAAAATGGCCGCTCAGCGAATTTTTTTAAAGTCCCAAACCTCGGTAACCGCTTAGCTCGGGTCACAGAGCTTGGCGTCTGGTTACCGTGCTCTGGAAAGACTTTTCGCCTCTATTTGGCTTAGTACTATTAGTGTTACAATATACTTTTGTCAACAGAAAGCAAATTAATTAATTCAATTTAAAAACATTGGTTTTGGTTATTTTCGTTATTGTCTGCTTTTATTTACAAGACATTTGAGTTGTTTCTCGCCTTTCCCAGGTGTCAAGCACCGTGGCCCGAACTGTATCCAATTTAGATAAATAAAGTTTCATTTTAAAGATATTGTTATTTCTTAAAAGGAGTGTTATTACATGTTTTGCCGTAAACATAAGAATGTTTGAATAAATTTAAAAATAGTGATTTAATAAAAAAAAACTGCATTTTTAGTGAATTTCTTCGTAGTAAATATGTTATTATCGCAATTAGTATGACAGTAGGCCCGGAATGTTATAATTTGCCGTTTTGAGGCCCAAACATGTTAAAAAATCAGCAATTAACAAAATTAATACGTTTTAAAATGTACGTTCTTTTGACATAACAACTTTTAAGACTGAAGTTTAATTTTGATAATGTTTGGGGAAATCGTTTAAAGATAATTTAATAGTACGATAAAACAGGATATTACATGAACGGTATACGTTGGCACAGTGCTTGTCGACTGGTTAGCATGTGCTCTGGAATAACTTTTCGCCTCTATTTGGCTTAGTACCGGTTAGTGTTACAGTATACTTGTGTCAACAGAAACCAAAATCAAATAACTTAATTTTAAAATATTGATTTTGGTTACTTTGGTTATTGTCTGATTTTAATTGTGAGATGTTTGAGTTGGTTCTCGCCTTTCCAAGGCGTCAAGCATTGTGGCACGAACTGTATGCATTGTAAGTCAACACAATAATAAAATTAAAAATAATTATTAATAATAGATAAATAAATACCCCCGTCGCAGCAAACCTGCATACTCAGCGAATTTCCAATGGAGATATAAATGTCTTAATACTACATAAAGCCACTTACCAAGTTTCATAAAAATATATTCACAAACAAGCGATATATACAATTTTAATTATTCTCCATAAGAATAACATTGGGGCTGAGTACGCAGGTTTGCTGCAATAAGGAATACAAAAAATGGGTTTTTATGCTAATATCAATATAACTCAACTAGGTGAAATCGTATACCAGTTTTTATTAATTTATATTCATAATGAAGGGAGACAGAGCATTTAATTATTTTCCTTAAGAATAACATGGGGGCTGAGTACGCAGGTTTGCTGCTACGGGAGAATTTGGCAAAAAATATTGTTTTCAGCCAATATCAATAGACCACAACGACATGAAGCTGTATACCAAGTTTTGTCAGTATACGTTCATAATTAAGCGAGATATAAACATTTTCTTTTCCTCCTTAAGAATAACATTAGACAACGTACTGTGTTTTGCACTTTCAATATCTTGGCAACCAATCGACGTAGAGGAATGATCGAAATACCAAATTGTGTGGTTTTTTAAGCTGAATCGAATGGTGAAAACTAAAATTTGACTATTTAAAAAATTACATGTAAAAAATTCAAAAAAGTCATTTTTGGGGTACAAAACCCCCCAAAATACCCCTTCGGATAGAGCGATCTGCCTGGTTTTCGAACTTTAAGTCATAAATGTTGCTTTACACGTTTATGCCAAGTTTCATCAAAATCGGACCATTTTTACGAGAGTTATCGTGCTCACGGACATATATATATATATAGTTTCGAACAAATGGTGTTTTTGGGGTCTGGGGACCTCAAAACGAAAAGTTATCATGGTCCCGGGCCTAGGTCTTACCATGCCGACTACGGTAATAGCTGTATAGCTGTATCTTCCGTATAGGGGAAATTCGCTAAAACTAAATATATATTTATATAACAAATTAATTTGTATTAAGAAATAAAGCGTTAAGCACTTGTGTTGTATTCTTTAAGCTATGGAAGCTTACTATTAATGCAACTTTATAAAATTAAAATAAAACTTTTAAATCATGGCCCTGGGGTCCCTTAAAGTTGAGTTTTTTCCCATAACCTTAACATTGGGAAATAACTATAAGTTTTAAGCAATCAGCTGGCTAGAGTAAACACAGATAATCAGCAGACAATGTTGGCTTTGGAACGATAACACAATATTTATACGGGAATACGTCATTATATATTACCATTGACTACAATACGTTGTGATCGCGAGCGAAGCCGCGACAGACAACTAGTGTTGTTAATATGGCTGTATTTACTATTTAAAAAAGAGATTCTATATTCTTTGTTTTAAATTCATCGTTGGCGAGGGTTAGTTAGGTTATTTAGGAAATTATTGAGTACGTTTGCCATACTTGGTTACAGAAAACAATTCTTCCTTGATATCCATAAAGAGGTTGAAATAAACAACAGCTTCCCGTTCGCCAGCTTAAGCGCAACACAAGTAAGTTAAAACAGTAGTTTTCTTCGTAATAATTACCGTATTACTGCTATCGATGTATTTTCAAACGTCTTTTCAGGACTTGTTACTCTAGCCATCAGAACGACCCTTGTCTTGCGCGTAGTCATACAACTAGCTGTCGGCTCCTCTCAGCCTCTCAGTCTCTCAGATGGTCGAAAGTTGGCCCAACCTCGTAGTCGTGTAATTGTCCCAATTGCTGAGACACTTTGATTTACGACCTAAGCGAGTCAAGTGTGTGACTATGAGCTGGTAAAATTAGATCTGTCGCCCTCTGCAACTGAATGTTGTCGCGCCGCTGACGACAGCCCAAGTAATTCCGAGAAATTCTGGATAAACGCTCAGAACTGACTAATCATAATCCGTTTGTATAATTCATCCTAATCAGCTGTCCGTTGACGTTTTATCCCTAGTTTTAAGATGTTCATTCAGACATTTGTCGTGCTGAATATTGAGAAAAACAAGTCTTTTAGGTACTTTAACAATTCTAGCAACAATCCAAGGAAACCCGTATTGCTTCTCAAAACCTAACAGACGGGATCAGACCCCGTACAGTTTCCGCAAGCAGTTTCCAGATCCTGAAACGTCGTGAAACAATTTTTCTCCTTATGCAAATGCCTGTACTATATTTCTAAACAAAATAAACTTACCATCGCCGACAACGCAATTCAAACGAAGAATTGGGAATTTTACCAAAATTATATTTAAAAGAGAAAATCAATTCTTTTGTCAGGTTGTCTGAGAATTTCACTTCACCGATTTGCATGCGGTTTGTAACAAATAAAATGGAATTATATATATATATCTAGAAATTTGATTTATATTTTTGTATCAAATAATTTATTTTTGCAATAAGTAATTTAAAAGAAAGAGTTTGAATCCCCCCATAACATTTAACATGCAGTTCGATTCCAGATTTGTTCAGTTCTTTAAACAGATCATCTGAGACTTTCAATCAATTTGAAAGTTCAACAAGGGAGTGGACAACCCCCCCCCAACCATCCGCCCCAACTACCACCTGGTGGTTCATATTATTTGTGGTTCATATTAAAGTTAAATAATAACTCAAATTCTGCCCTGTATGTTGTGCAGTCACCGAAATACATCATAAGTACGTGTCCCGCATAGCTCACTTAAAACAACGTTTTATCCAAAAAAGGGAGTTTGATTTTTCCCCAAATTAAGAACCAGCCATTGCCGGTGGTGTGGGTGACGCTGACAGCTGTAGTTGTCGGATGACAAATTGGTCTCAAGACGATATTGCCACATTCCCCACGTCCGCTACAGCTGTGAGGGCGTTGCGTCAATTGTCATTGTCACCAGCACGGCCGGCCCATAGTGCTCGCTGGGCCGGCCGGGGCTCGTCGTCGTCGCTACAGACTTGTATATTGTGCAAGAAATTTGATAATGTTCATGTTTATCTTATTAATAACTTAAATTTGTTCCATGTCTCAAGTTATGGAAGACTAATTCGCTGGTTAAACTATACATGAATTGGTGTGGGCACCTTTAAAATATTAGAATACATATATATCACAACAGAGTAAAATAAAGATTTTTTCGGCAAAACCAATGTGTGTAGGTACAACGTATTTCATACCTTTATGGTGGTATAGGTTGTAACTAGATATCGTGACAAATCTGGGTGAGGAGGTTATTGGCCCTTGGTAGTTAAATACAATTAGTAGGGACCGGTTTAGGTCATAATTATTTGAATCATAAATATAATTATTTTAGGACTAAATAGCACGCAATAAGTCCTACCTATTGGCATATATACTGTGGTTATTTTCAAAGATGGCTGGGCTAGCATGTCGATATTCCAGAAATAAATAAATTAACTTAGATTTCTGCGGGGTACTTATTATTTTCAATTGAGGTTAAAATTATCACGACTTAGGTATTGAATGTTGACAAATTTCCTATACAAGTTCGACCATGGCCGGGCCAGTGACTCCGACAGCTACGCTAGTACTGTATTTGTGTACTCCTCGCACCAAGGTGATGGCGCGCGGTGACGCAAGCTGCCGTAAACACGTGACACGACCGTGACCGCGAGCTCGCCGCCGCCGCGCTGCCGCGTAATCACACTTATAGATGCTTATCATGCCTAGTTGATATTACATATTTCATTGATAATTATACTATAGAGATTTGATACATTTTGGACCCCGCGTTAAAATGAAGGCCCTTCTATTGTTATGGCAGAATAGACGAGTCAGAACACTATAGTCTAGCAGTATTTCTTTACACTATGCATCGCTGTTAGTTTACTATTATGTATTCAAGGCTACACTAAGCATTTTACTCACCAACCACATGTTCAATTATTATTTACCGATGGTGATAAAAATAAATAAAAAAATGTTATTGTCGTTGTACATTAAAAATAATATATGCCAATAGTAAAAGAACATTGAATTTAGACACAATATATATTGACATATCTAGGTGTATCCGTAATATGATTACATTGGATTGTTGTTTATTTAATTAAACTGTATTCACTACACATTCAATTTAATTTATTCAAGAAAAATGCTGCAGAACATGTGCTAATGTATGTACCCAATTACATCGAGCATTTAAATCAATTATATAGTCTATGATTACATACAATTCAACTCAATAATAAACAAGCTAAAAATACTATACTGCACGTGTGCGCCTTTTGCTCCGCGGTTTAGGGTAATTTCAAAACACATCTTTTGCTCCGGGGGTAGAGCAGGTATAAATCGGGGCCGCTGGAAACACCGTCTTTTGCACCGCGAGGGGGAGAATGGCTGACAACTATTAGTGTCCAATTGTGTCCAGTTGAACCCCATGAGTTTATTAGGTTATTTATATCATAATGGTGAAATTTTACATATATAAAAAGTTAAAATTAGTAGGTATACACTTAGTCACAATCAAATTACTATGCAAAGGAAATGTATGTCGCCAAACATGAAATATTCTCTGCAAAACTAAATAAGAAAAACATTTCGAGTGGTGGAAATTGTACATTCAGAATCAATTGAATTAGTTTTCATGGATCTGAAGTAATAGTTGTACTGAACCAAGTTATTTGTGTGAATTGAATGACAGTGGCAATGACCGCAGATCTCGGGCAGATCGACGGTCGGGTTCGCAACAATTTCAGTGTTTTGAACACATAGGATTGGGCTGGCCAATATACCTGAACATAATAGTTTATTTATTATTATTATATATAATTATTATGCTCAGGTATTTTGGCCAGCCCAATCCTATGTATTCAAAACACTGGAATTGCTGCGAACCCGAGCGTCGATCTGCCCGAATATAATCTATAAGAATAATTTGTTGTAGGTTCTCTACGGCAAGTAAGAGAATCTAGAGTATTTCGAAAGAAAGTTCGGTTTGACTTTCCACCTCCAGTTAGACTTATGGTGAAAGAATTTTTCGGAGAGGGAGCAAAATAGGTGTTTCCTGATTTCTACCTGCTCTACCCCCGGAGCAAAAGACGTGCAGCCTATACTGCAACAGTAACGGTTAGTCAATAAACATTTCCATGTAACCACATTATACAAACAATTTGAAATGTGGTAGTATAATATGAAAATAATTTTCATAAAGCACGATTGTTACTACGGTTAGGTGCGTGCACAACTTCATTGTAGATGACACCATTGAGTATATTCAATTGTTACACTAAGTTTTCAGTTATTTTCTTCTATCAGAGTTTTCAATAGTATGGCCAATGCATAACACAACCGTTTGTGTGTCTTCTGAACACACCAGCAGCCACTCTCTCCCTCTCTCTCTCGCCACACTACCGCCACCGGCACCGGTGGTGGTGCGTTATCAGCGCTCGTATCTACCAGTGAAGAGTGAGTGCAGCGGCTTTCTCCCCGGCAGGTCCCTGGTATGTGTTGGTATTGGGTACGCGTCGTCGCAGGATAATGGTTACCGAGCTGTGCATTACAATGTGCCGCCTTCGTATACACCGCATACACGGCGTTCCTGGGTTACGTCAGCTCCGGAACTTCAGCACCGTCATCACATGACTTCCCGCCGGCAATGGCTACTCGCGATACCTCGCACCTTCGAGCGGTTCCCAGGGTCTGGTTGTCGGATGACTGCGGGGAATACCATCCAAGCTTCATTCTAACTGTTTCGTTTTGTATATTTGTACCAGTGGCACTTTAAAGTTTTGAAAGGGCCCAGAATAGATTAATGCATTTTAAATTAAATTCGTTATTAGCATCGTCTTGTGAATTGTATGCACATTTACAATGAATACAGTTCGGGTATATTTAATTAAGTATTCGGGGGTATTTCTACACATAAATATAGCAACGCAATATAATTTACCTACTATATAGTGTTTTCGTAAAAAATAAGAATATAAAGTATTCAGTAAAAATCCATTTTATCCATTTTAATTAAATTAATGCCTAGCTAGGATAAAACATTCTAAAAACATTTAAAGATTTAAAGTGTGGTGCTATACAAGTTATGGTTCCTTTCTTGTCAAATTTCCATGATTAAATAGTTGAGTACATAGGTTTTCAACGGAAGGATATTTTATTTTTTATGATACAATACATGATATGTTAGTCTTAAATATCAATCAATTAATAATATATATCATCACTAGGACCAATACCCCCGTCGCAGCAAACCTGCATACTCAGCGAATTTCCAATGGAGATGTAAATGTCTTAATACTTCATAAAGCCACTTACCAAGTTTCATAAAAATATATTCACAAATAAGCGATATAGACAATTTTAATTATTCTCCATAAGAATAACATTGGGGCTGAGTACGTAGGTTTGCTGCATCGAGGAACACAAAAAATAGGATTTTATGCTAATATCAATATTACTCAACTAGGTGAAGTCAAATACCAGTTTTTATTCGTTTATGTTCATAATTAAGGGAGACATAGCATCTAGTTATTATCCATAAGAATAACATGGGGCTGAGTATGTAGGTTTGCTGCTAAGGGAGCCTTTGGCAAAAAATTATTATTTTGAGCAAATATCAATAGTCCTCAACCAGATGAAGCCACATACCAAGTTTCATCAGTATACGTTCATAAATAGGCGAGATATAAAAATTTTCTTTTCCTCCATAAGAATAACATTAGATAACGTACTGTGTTTATCACTTTAAATATCTCGGGAACCAATTGACGTAGAGGAATGATCAAAATACACAACTGTGTGTTTTTTAAGCTTAATCTAATGGTAAAGACTAAAATTTGCTATTTTTAAAATTTATATGTAAAATATTCAAAAACCCATTTTTGGGGTACAAACCCCCCCCCAAAATACCCCTTTGCATATAGCGATCTGGCTGGTTTTTGAAATTAAAGTCATAAATGTTGCTTTACTCGTTTATACCAAATTTCATCAAAATCGGATCATTTTTACGAGAGTTATCGTGCTCACGGACACACACACACACACACACACACGCGCGCGCGCGTGTGTGTGTGTGTGTGTGTGTGTCCATGAGCACGATAACTCTCGTAAAAATTATAGCTGTGTGTGTGTATATATATATATATATATATATATATATATACAGTTTCGAACGAATAATGTGTTTGGGGTCTGAGGACCTCAAAACAAAAAGTTATCATGGTCCCGGGCCTAGGTCTTACCATGCCGACTACGGTAATAGCTTCTTCCCTATAGGGGAAATTCGCTTAAAATGACGATTTATGATACGAGTTCAAGTTTAACAGCCGAGGCCGGAAAATGAGCGAGGATCGAATATCCACTGTTGGTCCTAGTGATTAACTAAACTGTTCGTCTCACTGTAAATAAGTAAACATTTTCAAAAAATCTAAATTTTCTTTACTTGGTTAATTTTTAAACGTTTTCTTCGGCCTTTTAGCGGATTTAAAAATATATAATCGGCCTGTCAGGTTTGAGGGTCCGGGTGACCGGAAACGAAGGATTACCACAGTCAGCTGATGGTTTGTTTATTGAATCAGCTGTTCACCTGTTGACTTCTTGCATAACACACTTCTTGTCTCTTACCGCCTCGCTGCCACTTTCTATTTCCTTCCGGAACGCAAGACGTTAGTCTGCATACAGTAGGCTACCAAACTGAGCTGCCGTGAAGAACCTATTTCTTTAAATCGATGTACAGTAAATACAAATACTATAATTAATTCTTGGGGGTTGAGTTTTCTGGAAAGTTCAGTTAGTTTGTTTAATTGACTAGAGTAGTTTTACCATGGCTCTTGTACATGGTGAGAAAGTTCACTTTTTACTCGCTTTTCTCTCATGGTCAGTGAGTCCGCTACACTCAACCGACTTCCTCTTCGAAAAAATCGAATTCGCTACGATCTGGACGGAAACAAGTTTCTATTCAACCACTTGCAGTTGTGATACACAATATTTTTAATACACAAATTACCTGTTGTAAAGATAATTTTGGTGTTCGAAAAAGTTTACAGAAACAATTTTGGGATCTTCTAAATCATATTTTTACTGTTTTAAAAATATTGTCTTGTTACCATTATTTCCATAATAATTTCTATATTTGTAATGTGGTACAAATCTGACATTGTTTTTTATAATATCTCTTAACAGTTCACTGGGTATTTTCAAACTATGTGAAATAGTTCTTTTGTTTTTATTTTTGATCCTCGATAACCCAAATGTGTTATTTTTTCCGGGTTCTTCACAATTTTTAAATAAACAAAAGATGTTGAGTAATCACCGGTAAAACATATCAAATCTATTTTAAAAAACACGCTAACCTTTCTAATCTAAACACCATATTCTTTCAAAACAATTTCAAGTCCGAAGATTCATTATCAGTGTAAATAATTGGTAATCGGTAGTAAAGGAGATCTAGTCTGTTAACAGCCAGACTGTAAACAACCCAGTGGCTGCTTCACCATAATATATAATGTACTAAACAATCACTGTACAAGAATGGTATACACGTAAAGCACACAACTTGAATGGAGATAAGATATTTTATTTTCAACAATCTTATAACCAGTGTTAAACCACAAATAACCAATGAACCGACGCTCTTCAGCAAAGGCTACGTTGTTGGTTCGGAGTCGTTCTTCACTTGGAAGAGAAACGTTCTAATCAGGCGGCGAAGAAGTCGTTAAACAAGCCAAGTCAATTAACTGAGTCAGGAGGGGAGGACAAGCACTCGTAAAACCAAGAGCCACGGGAAAACGCCTTGAATCTTTGTCTCGCAGAGATATAGTGTTAACTTTAATCGGCTTGACACTATTCAAGTAAAGAGCTAATGTTATTGTGAATAATTGATGACGGAACGAAGCGAAGGAATCTATGTATTAGCAGAGACAATGATTCGTAGTCCGTCAGTGGTCGTGTGGTTGTGTGGTCGTGTCCGTTCGGGACGCATAACGTGAAAACAGCTGCACGTATCGTTTTCAGATTTTACACAACTATTTTCCAGTACATTTCACGCTTCCAGTTCAAAATTGAACACGTTCGTAAAATAGTTTTTTATTCAAGTTAAAAAAAGTTAATCTAAATTAATTCAAACTTAGACAAAATTCCATTCCACCCATACTTTTCATTTCAAGTTTTTATATGATTTTCGGTTTCAATCAACATTTAAAAAATAGTGGTTTTATATTACCTTTCCGTCACCAGTTCTGTTGTAATCGTTTTTTCACGACCAGGTTTCGATACTAAGTTGTATCATGATCACGTGGAAGTCGTCCGAGAATCAAGCTGTGACTATGAAGCTGTCCAGTAGACGTTGTCAAAAGTTAAAAGAGAACAAATTCACACACCACGAAGAACACACGCACATTGTTAACATTTAAAACACGAACAAATAAAATGTAATCAACGGACGGTCGGCGGCCACAATGTTCGTTTGTACACGCGTTTGGCCGGTACCGGTTAACTTCGAACACCATTATTTCGTATTTACTTCTGCCAGCTGTGTTCTTTTTCAGTTGATGATATTAAATAGCCAGTTGATGGCATTAACAACTGCAATTATTTTGTTGGAAAAACAAAAGAAACATATGGGATTTTTGAATAGGAAATTAGAAATTGTCCACGCTTTCAGTTGTTTGTGCTTTTTCGAGTTATATGGCCTAAATCGACAAAATAAAGCCAATTTGCACATCTGCATATCTACGTAGGCGTTTTAGTGTAATATGTGGGGGTAAATTTTAAACAAAAAGCCTAATTGTTTACAAAGTTTGCATGTAGCGTATTAATTGATGAGGGAACGAAGTGGAGGAATCAATGTATTAGCATAGACAATGATTCGTTGTCCGTGGGTGTGTCGTCGTGGTCGTAATACAATAACGTAAAACGGTTGAACGGATTTTTTTCAAATTTTACACAAATGTTTTCCATTACATTGTACGCTACCAGTTTAAAAATGGAAAACATTCGTTGACAGTCTTTTAATAATTAAGATTTAAAAACTGTAAAATTTGCATAAGGTAAAACATTGGGAAAGATTTCTGTTAGTAATGTACTAGATACAATTAAAATATTGTTTACGAATGACAAGCAAATATGTAAACATTTTTGTTTTTATATGTTTAATGGTTAAACAAATAAAATAGTGCTCGTTTAACAAGAATTCAATCAGTTTTACTAAGGTTTTTGAAATTTATATTTAAAAAATAATAATTCAAGTTTTACAAATAAAGATAACGTTCTTCTTTGATCTGAGATTAGTATTTGTTTCATTAGAGTGCAGCATCAATTGATTTACTATTTACATTTTCCAGCTGTACTTGATATTCAAAGTGCTAAACACAGTACGTTGTCCAATGTTTTCCTTATGGAGAATAAATCAAATGTTATATTTCGCTTATTTATGTATGTATATTGATGAAACTTGGTATGTGGCTTCAACTAGTTGTGGTATATTGATATTAGCACAAAAAAGTTTTTTGTTGATTTTTCATGGTTGCAGCAAACCTGCATACTCGGCCCCAATGTTATTCATATGGAGAATAAGTAAAGTTTTATATCTCCCTTAGTTATGAACCTATATTAATAAAACTTAGAATGTAGCTTCACCTGGTTGAGTAATGTTGATAATTGCAAAAAAACACATTTCTTATCTTCCTTGTTGCAGCAGACCTGCAATTATAACTCAATTATGTACTCAATTATAACGTTATTCTTATAGAGTATAAATAAAATGCTATATATCACTTATTAATGAATGTATTTTTGTGAAACTTGGTAAGTGGCTCTAGGTAGTAGTGATACCCATATATATGCATTGTAAATTCGCTGAGTACGCAGGTTTGCTGCGACGGGGTATTTAATTTTTAAATCAGAACGGAAAGCTTTATGGTTAAACAAAAACCATATGTTCAAAATCAAAACAAATAATGTAAACTTCTTAGGATGCGCAGAACGTTACCGAATTTGGTTGGCGTTGGAGCACACCAATGTCTGGTATTTACATCATGAATACATACCTGAGGGGACAATGATCCATTATAGAATCTGGAGCGACATTAAACATGCTGGAAATAGGAAAATTAGCTAAGTAAATCTGCTCGTCAGAAGGGGGGCGTGGTAAAAAATTACTCCAAGTCACCCAAACAAACTTACTGACCTTCCCCGACCAAAGCTCGGTCTCCCAGGTGCCAGTAGTTTTATAATAGTAAAAACCTAACTATACTGTCCAAAGATCGGGCTCCCAGGTACCAGTACTGGTTTATAATAATATAAACCTAACAGTGCTGTAAAACTACTGTCTGACCGATTGATTTAATTCGACCCTCATTATTCTTCAATTTAAATATTTTTTCATAGATAACCATTCTTAAGACTTAGATAAAATGTTAAAGGTAAAGAAATTATATAAGTAATAGGGGAAAGAATAAACCTAAACATGTTGGATAAGCCTAATTATTGTTTGTAACAGTAGCCTATTTTCTATTATTTCAAGTTAATATAACAATGGGGGCATAGTAAGTGGTATAATAACCATAACCCCTTTAGTGGACTAAAGTTCAAATAACTACTGTACTCTAAAACCCATTTGACTGACCGATTTTGGACCCCATTGTTCTCCATAATATTCTATATTTTCTTTGAACTGTATCCAAGAGTAACTATCCTTACATACTCCACTTGAAGAACGTGAACGTAGAGTTTTTAATGTTTGGGCGTTCAAAACTCATTGACCAATTTTAAAACCTATTGTTCTATTCATATATATAGTAATTACAATTCCATGCTACAATAACAACGGAGGCGTATAGTCCTCCAGGATACCATATAGATCAAATAATGAATTTGAAATATCTTGCTATAACTGATTGCGGACTTATTTTTTATACATCTTGAATTCATTCGTATTTTATCAAAATTTAGGAGGCACCACAAAAATACCGGGCCTGGAAGGCATTATCCCCACTGACACCAAAGGGCGAACAAATATCCTTACTATGTGTGTGTCCACTTAATGCCCTAATTTTCTTCTTTTTTTTGGAGGAAGGGGTTATGTTTCGGCATAGTTTCGGCGAAACCCATGACTGATTTGAATCCTTATTTTTCTTTAGGTTCTGTATAAATAAATATTTGAGCAACTAATTTACGTTGCAGTACCAATGGGGGCCCTGGACAGCATAGCGTCCCAGTCAGACCAAAGTGCAAATAACTACTTTAAAACTGTTTGGTTTTATTAGTTGACTGATTCTGGATCTCGTTTTCCTACAAATTATGACTATTTTTGTATTTTAACAACACTTTAAAGGTAGTATTACTGCACAAAA
Organism: Allygus modestus; assembly: GCA_963675035.1. Classification (NCBI taxonomy): domain Eukaryota; kingdom Metazoa; phylum Arthropoda; class Insecta; order Hemiptera; family Cicadellidae; genus Allygus; species Allygus modestus. The sequence continues at coordinate 235,241,810 of OY776111.1, read as the reverse complement.
ATTCGGGCCTGGGGAATGTAGCCCCAGTGTGGAACTGTAAGGCGAGTAACTATTTACTGTGTATGTGGGTGCGCTTCAAGCAAGATTAATTCATTTTTAGGACTTTAAACCCGATAGACTGTTCTGTATTTATGCACACTTTAACAATAATACCAAGGTACAATAATAGCGAGGGGGTTGGGGAGCACAACCCTCTGGTGGAATAAAGGTGCAAATAACTATTTCAGTAGTTCTTAGGCTGACTGACTGATTGTGGACCTTATTGTCCTCCAAATGGTGTATCTCTTTTTGGGAGGTACAGCCCCCCACCCCCTTGTGTGACTAAAGGGGCGAAAAACTACTCTGAATGTGCTTGGTAAGACTACCCAATACAAGTTTGTTATTCTTCAAATTCAGTATTTTTATAAGTTTTAACAGTACTATCAGGATAAAATACTGTAATAACAATTGAGGGGGGGTGGGGGGTGCAGCCCCCACTGAGATAAAAGTGGAAATAATTACTTTGGTAATTACTGATCAGACTGGTTGACTTATTCTTACCTCATGACGTCCAAATAGCGTCTCTGTTCGTAGGGTGCACAGCCCCCCATCTAAGGGGGTAAGACTAAGGGGGTAAGAAACTATTCTAAATCTGCTTGGTAAGACTGGCCAATTCAAGATTGTTATTCTCCAAGTTCTGTATTTCTATCTGTTTTAAAAATAATATCAAGATAAGAAAATTGAAAATAATGGGAGGGGGGTTGGGGGGCGCAACCCCCATTGAGATAACAGTGGAAATAATTACTTCAGCAGTTATTGATCTGACTGGTTGACTTATTCTTACCTCGTTGTCGCAAATGGCGTCTATGTTTGTAGGGTATACAGTCCCCCCATCGTAAGTCTAAGGGAGTGATAATCTATTCTAAATCTGCTTGGTAAGACCGGCCATTTCAAGATTGTTATCCTCCAAGTTCTGTATTTCTATACGTTTTAACAATAATATAAAGATAAAAGAAATTGTAAAAGGGGGGGGGGGGTTGGGGGCGCAGCCACCATTGAGATAAAAGTGGAAATAATTACTTAAGAAGTTATTGATCAGACTGGTTGACTTATTCTAACCTCATGACGTCCAAATGGCGTCTCTGTAGGGTGTACAGCCCCCTCATCGTAAGACTAAGGGGGTGAGAAACTATTCTAAATCTGCTTGGTAAGACTTGCCAATTCAAGATTGTTTTACTCCATGTTCTGTATTTCTATACGTTTTAAACAATAATATAATGATAAAATAATAGCAAAGGGGGAGGGGGATTGGGGGGCCCAGCTCCCCATTGAGATAAAAGTGGAAATAATTGATGATGGAACGAAGTGAAGGAATATATTTATTAGCAAAGGCAATGATTCGTTGTCCGTCAGTGTGTGAGCGTGTGGGTGTGTGTGTTCGTAATGCAGTGACGCGAAAACTGCTGCATGGATCGTTTTCAGATTTTACACAATTTTTCCAGTAAACTTCACGCTTCCAGTTAAAAAATGGAACACATTCGTTAAACCGTCTTCAATTAATTAACATTTAAAAGTTGTAAATTTTCCATAAGGTAAAGGATTGGATAAGAATTACTGCTTGTAAAGTACGAGATACTAATACAATATTGTTTCATAATTACAGGAAACTACTAAATATCCCTTCGCAGCAAACCTGCATACTCAGCAAATTTCCAATGGAGATATAAATGTCTTAATACTACATAAAGCCACTTACCAAGTTTCATAAAAATATATTCACAAGTAAGCGATATATACAATTTTAATTATTCTCTATAAGAATAACATTGGGACTGAGTACGCAGGTTTGCTGCAACAAGGAACACAATAAATTGGTTTTTACGCTAATATCAATAGAACTTAACTAGGTGAAGTCGTATACCAGTTTTTATTCATTTATGTTCATAATTAAGAGAGACATCGCATTTAATTATTCTCCATAAGAATAACATGGGAGGTGAGTACGCATGTTTGCTGCTGCAGGAGCCTTTGACAACAGATTTTTTTTGAGCAAATATCAATAGACCACAACCAGATGAAGCCTTATACCAAGTTTCGTCAGTATACGTTAATAAATAAGCGAGATATAAAGTTTGTCTTTTCCTCCATAAGAATAACATTAGACAACGTACTGTGTTTAGCACTTTCAATACCTCGGTAACCAATTGACGTAGAGGAATGATCAAAATACCAAATTTTGTGTTTTTTAAGCTGAATCCAATGGTAAAAAAAATTTGACTATTTCAAAAATTATATGTAAAAAATTCAAAAAACCCATTTTGGGGTACAAAACCCCCCCAAAATACCCCTTCGGATGGAGCGATCTGGCTGGTTTTCGAACTTAAAGTCATAAATGTTGCTTTACACGTTTATATTAAATTTCAACAAAATCGGATCATTTTTACTTTCTCCCCCTTATACATAATAGTATATGGAAAAGTATTGTTTTCGTCAAAATTTTCAGATTTGAGTTGTTAGTGGAAATATTCGTTTTGGTGCTCCCTGAATCCAAAAAAGCGATTTTTACGTGCTGTCTGTGTGTCTGTCTGTCTGTTTGTCTAGCTGTATGGATGTGTACAGAGCTAGAGACGACACCAGGGGACTGATTGTGATTAAATTTGGTATGCATGTACTAATCCACGATATCTCCAGGCGTTTTTGTAATTTTTTTGAATTTTTGATTTTTAAGGGTAATTATCCCCCGAAAATCGCCAAAAAACATGAAAAATCAAAATTTCTCAAAAACGGCTCTAACGGTTTTAATTAACCTTTAGCCGTTTGTAGAGCTTTAGTTTTGCAACAAAATGACACCACGCATCTCTGTGAAAATTCGGGTTCAGAAATTACAGAAATTAAAACATAAACAATTCAGTTTTTTGATTTGTGATAGAAAAACATAAATATTAAAAAAAATCCTATTCACCATTAAAAAGAGCTAAAAAAATTAAATAATTTAGTATTTTGAATTACTATTCTACGATTGCTGTTTGCGGAGAAAATTTAAATTTTCATTTTGCGGTAACCGCAGTATGTTGTTCAATGTTGTTCTTTTGGGGAATACAAAAATTACTGTTTTTCTCTTATTTACTGATCAACTTCGTTCAAACTTGATATGCTTGTCAAGTTAGCATTAACCAACAGAGGAAATTTTAAATATGTTGCCCCTTAATAACCCTGGGGGGGATAGGGGGCATTTCCCCTCTTAAAACCACGTCTGTAGCAATGGATTCTGTAGTGCCCCCAAAACAGGGATTTGGGTGGATGTTTTTGAAAACGATTATAAGATTTTCTGTACATTCTACCGTGCTTAGTATTCTATATTTAGTAAATAACAAGTAATTTATTCATTAAAGTTGGGCTAAAAGGGAGAAAGTATGGTCAGTTTCCTGATACCGTTTATTACGAGAGTTATCGTGCTCACGGACAATCACACACACACACACACACACACACACACACACACACACACACACACACACACACACACACACACACACACACACACACACACACACACACACACACACACACACACACACACACACACACACACACACACACACACACACACACACACACACACACACACACACACACACACACACACACACACACACACACACACACACACACACACACACACACACACACACACACACACACACACACACACACACACACACACACACACACACACACACACACACACACACACACACACACACACACACACACACACACACACACACACACACACACACACACACACACACACACACACACACACACACACACACACACACACACACACACACACACACACACACACACACACACACACACACACACACACACACACACACACACACACACACACACACACACACACACACACACACACACACACACACACACACACACACACACACACACACACACACACACACACACACACACACACACACACACACACACACACACACACACACACACACACACACACACACACACACACACACACACACACACATATACAGTTTCGAACGAATGGTGTTTTTGGGGTCTCGAAGAGTTATCAGGGTCCCGGGCCTAGGTCTTACCATGCCGACTACAGTAATAGCTTCTTCCCTATAAGGGAAATTCGCTAAAAAAGGTTCTATATATATTTCTCATGATTAAATAAATAAAGTACTGTCCGCTTAACATGAGTTTATTCAATTTATTAAAGGTTTTTGAAATTTTTGGATTTACAAAACTTACCAGTTTTAATAAATAAAGACAACGTTCTCCTATAATGTGAGTAATGTGAGTAAGTTAATACTGTAGTTTATCCGCTAGATTGCAGCAGCCATTTATTTCATATTTACTTCTGCCAGCTGAGTTCTTTTGTCAGTTTATGATATTTAAACACCCCGTCATAGCAAACCTGCGTACACAGCAAAGTTCCAATATACCTCACTACATAGGCAACTTACTGTGTTATATATTTTGTTGAAGGCTGCACCTCTAATATAATATAATTTAGTATAATTAATAACGATTTATCCTATAACCTAAAATTAACCAAAAGAAAAGTAGATATTTTCCTACAGAGTCCCCAGTTCTATTATTTAATACTTGTGATCAAATTTCGGTTAGAACTTACGTAACAGCAGTAACTTTTATCTACCATTTCTGAGTTCGGTCATCCCATTACGCGAATATTTGAGCGTACTCCTAGTTAAAAGACCAAGGAACAAGTTCGTATCAATATTTTATCAAGACGAGATAGATCAAAATAATCTTTCGATGCTTGCTTGTATTTCAGTTATTCATAATTGTTGAATACGATATAATAACAGTACACAGGCGTGCGCACGGTGGGTGCCGTAGGTGCCACGGCACCCACGGTAGCCACAACGAGAGCTTGAGGGGCACCAAAATTGATGATGAAATAAATGTTTAGATTAAGGTATTTTCAAAAAAATAAGTTTAATGTAAGAAATAAGTACAAAATAATATGTACGTTTTTGCTTAAATAGTAAGTAATACTGGGACTGGGAGTATTATTGTAACACAGTTAGGTAGTATTTACAATTGCAAATTCAATTCATATCAACGTCCAAAACAAGAACTGTCATCTTACCTTTCCCGTGACGATCGGCAGATTTCTTGGGAACCTCGTTGGAAACCGAGTGCCATACGTAAGTACAATGCCAATACCAATACCCCTTCGCCGTCCTTTTATTAAGGAAAAGTAAATGGCATAATGGTTTAAAATTGGAGTATATATAGAAATACTGTAGTACTTTAATATCGCTGTTTATTTTAACTTTACTTTTCACTTTGAGCGCAACGGGAAAATTAAAACAATACAGGGTGTTCAAAAAAGGTGGGGACATAATTTACGTAGTGATTCCTTGGGTCAAAATAGGCAAAAAGTATACATAAACACATGTCCTATCTCCTTTCGTTTAGCGGTGCGTCTGTCTGTATGTGTTTTTTACAAAAAAAGTCATAATTCCTTAACGGTTTGAGCTACAGCGTTGAGATTTTGCACAAATGTTCATCTTATTGGCCGCTTTCTTTGTGCAAAATGTGAATAAAAACTCCTTAACCGTTTAAAAATGGTGGCTATTTTAAATATTTGACGCAAAATTTCACGAAAACCGTTAATTTTACCAACAAATTGTAAGATACATAAAATTTTGTAAATTTTATGGAAATTTCAACGATATCTTATTAAGCTTAGTTTGGACAAATAATAACTGAGAAATTAATTTCTTTCTTGCTATACCTACAGTTATAACATTGTTTAAATGGAGAAAACTGTAGGTATAGCAAGAAAGAAATTAATTTCTCAGTTATTCTTTGTTCAAACTAAGCTTAGTAAGATATCGTTGAAATCTCCATAAAATTTACTAAATTTTATGTATCTTGCAATGTTTTGGTAAAATTAACGGTTTTCGTGAAATTTGGCATCAAATATTTAAAATAGCCGCCATTTTGAAACGGTTATAAAGAGTTTTTATTCAAATTTTGTACAAAGAAAGCGGCCAATAAGATGAAAATTTGCGCAAAATCTCAACGCTGTAGCTCAAATTGTTAAGGAATTATGACTTTTTTTGTAAAAACACATACAGACAGTCAGACCCTAAACGAAAGGAGATAGGACATATGTTTATATAAACCTTTTTGCTTATTTTGACCCAAGGAATCACTACGTAAATTATGTCCCACCTTTTTTGAACACCCTGTACAGAAATATCAGTATAAATAATAATTTCATCGCTATCATCAGTTAGATTTATTACAACCAAGTATATTTTTCTGAGAAAATATCAATTCTGTGATGATAACTTCTTGTATTTTATTTTTTAAAGTGCTTGGTACCACATTTCAGTTGATTGCTAATTGTTATATTGTTTTAAAAACCTTTTTAAGATACACTCTTTTACCGAGAAATCGGAGTGAAGCGCAGACGCCCGGCCTGAGGGTAATCTAGATTTTTTTAGAATATAATACAAAACCTGTAACATTTAATATTTTGTAAACTAAATATATAAGTGCAGATTTAAAATTGCATCGAATAAGATTAGCACTTAGGTATTTGTGTCAAGGAGCAGTAAACTATTAGATTACCTACAATAATTGACATATTCTATTATTTGGCAGATAAATAGGTTCTAAGAGCAGCTAGATGGGGGGCGCATTTGTGGATTCCGGCACCCACGCTGACCGGACTCTGCGCACGCCTATGATAACAGATTATTTTATTGCAAAGTGGCGACATTTTTGACTCTTCTGCGATACCGAGAACAAAGCTCAGCTTCCGCCGGAAGAAGATACATTATCATGTAAATGATAGATCAACTGATGAAGAGAGAAATGGGAAATGACGCATTACCGGACAAGGGGATACGGCTCGACTCGTACTAAACAGCAGGTCTGGTCTGGGAATGGAATACATACAGAAGTCCGGGCAGTCCGGTGATAAAAATGAATACGAGTTCGTAACACAGCACGTCAGCGTAAGACGAGCGAATAAAAAAGGCGTTTAATACTAGATTGAATCAATCACTGCCAGTTTAGAAATGTATCTTACGAATTTCTAGTTTGACAGTTCTTATGCAGCTTCTTATGATGGACCTTCTTGTTCTGCAGTGATGGGTTATGGGTAGAGAATGGTAATGGGTAATGGGTAATTTGTTTTGTATCTGCACCAGGGTGGGAAGGGTTAGTGGAAGATTCTTTAAGTTGAAGTGCCAGTTGACAACGTATTGATTTCGGTAAATTTGCATTTGCTTTATGGTCACGGTAAGTAAACTCAGATGTTTTAGTTTTAACATTAACATCGCATAAACCCTAACATAACTTTAGCCTATATAATAAAATGAAGGAATTAGTTTAATCACTTTTTCCTGTAAAGTAATCAATCATTGATTCTATGCGGAGAAATTCAAACCTATGAATTTGTTATGTTTATTATTCCATACCCCTGCTCCTGCGTATGTGTTAATAGACTATTACCGTTTTTAGAGTCCACAAAGAATACTAAATAAAGGTGTTTTATAGCAACTTCATATTCTAAACATTTTACCCTAATGTTGTATTCGTACACCTATTATTGTTTTCGTGTCATATTTAACATTCTTATACCGCATGCTTACAAACCCAATGAGAAATATTCATGTAGTATTAATTAATGTACGTGCTTTGACTGAATTTGTCTATCGGATATCAGTTAGTGCGAAGTGTGGTACAAAGGTAAACTCCAAAATACTATGTGCACTGTGTTCAGTGACGCAAGTGGCACATGTGATAAATGGGACATGAACAAGTGACACAAGCACGTGTAAATAACGAGCAGTCGCGCTAACAGTATGGTAAACAGGTAAACAGCACAAGCACTACCCTAGCCCTTGTGTTTCGGGATTCGAGGATATAATCGCACGTTTTACACTGCAACGATGGGAGTCATAGATTTCGTTTGGGCATTATGGCAATCCTAAGCAGGGCGATAATCCTCGACCCTAATGGGCGTGGTTGTGTGGTAAAATATTGCAATTTCTGATTAAATTTAAACTGAGTATTGTATTGACAAACCACTTACTATATTAACCCTGTCATTTCTTTATATACCGTATTTCAAATTGAATTGCATTCCAAATTTAAATGTGAACAAATTTTAGTAAATAATGTTCATAATTGTAATAGCCTACTAACAATACGAATATCTTACGACCCCAACAATAAATACTCAATATTTCGTCATAAATCCTTTAAATAACATAGTACTGACGATGTTGCATAGCAAGAGAATCGACCAAGTATCTTAGAATGGTATAATTGTGGAACTATTATAGTGTTATCGGTCTACATGCAAACCGACAAACCGACCCGTCATTTAATTACATGCACTCAGCGGTTTCGTTTAGAGCATTTGTTTTATACCATTATTTCAAGAATTTAAAAAAGGCAATGCAAACCGCAATGCGGACGCTCTTTGTGGAGGTTGGCCACAGGCATGTGAGTGGCTCTGAGGCTTACACACTGGCGGTGCAATGCGGACGCTCTGTGTGGAGGTTGACCACAGGCACGTGAGTGGCTGCTGAGGCTTACACACTGGCGGTGCAATGCGGACGCTCTGTGTGGAGGTTGGCCACAGTCATGTGAGTGGCTGCTGAGGCTTACACACTGGCGGTGCAATGCGGACGCTCTGTGTGGAGGTTGGCCACAGGCACGTGAGTGGCTGCTGAGGCTTACACACTGTCGGTGCAATGCGGACGCTCTGTGTGGAGGTTGACCACAGGCACGTGAGTGGCTGCTGAGGCTTACACACTGGCGGTGCAATGCGGACGCTCTGTGTGGAGGTTGGCCACAGGCATGTGAGTGGCTGCTGAGGCTTACACACTGGCGGTGCAATGCGGACGCTCTGTGTGGAGGTTGGCCACAGGCATGTGAGTGGCTGCTGAGGCTTACACACTGGCGGTGCAATGCGGACGCTCTGTCTGGAGGTTGGCCACAGGCATGTGAGTGGCTGCTGAGGCTTACACACTGGCGGTGCAATGCGGACGCTCTGTGTGGAGGTTGGCCACAGGCATGTGAGTGGCTGATGAGGCTTACACACTGGCGGTGCAATGCGGACGCTCTGTGTGGAGGTTGGCCACAGTCATGTGAGTGGCTGCTGAGGCTTACACACTGGCGGTGCAATGCGGACGCTCTGTGTGGAGGTTGGCCACAGTCATGTGAGTGGCTGCTGAGGCTTACACACTGGCGGTGCAATGCGGACGCTCTGTGTGGAGGTTGACCACAGGCACGTGAGTGGCTGCTGAGGCTTACACACTGGCGGTGCAATGCGGACGCTCTGTGTGGAGGTTGGCCACAGGCATGTGAGTGGCTGCTGACGCTTACACACTGGCGGTGCAATGCGGACGCTCTGTGTGGAGGTTGACCACAGGCACGTGAGTGGCTGCTGAGGCTTACACACTGGCGGTGCAATGCGGACGCTCTGTGTGGAGGTTGGCCACAGTCATGTGAGTGGCTGCTGAGGCTTACACACTGGCGGTGCAATGCGGACGCTCTGTGTGGAGGTTGGCCACAGGCACGTGAGTGGCTGCTGAGGCTTACACACTAGTGGTGCAATGCGGACGCTCTGTGTGGAGGTTGACCACAGGCACGTGAGTGGCTGCTGAGGCTTACACACTGGCGGTGCAATGCGGACGCTCTGTGTGGAGGTTGGCCACAGGCATGTGAGTGGCTGCTGAGGCTTACACACTAGCGGTGCAATGCGGACGCTCTGTGTGGAGGTTGGCCACAGGCATGTGAGTGGCTGCTGAGGCTTACACACTGGCGGTGCAATGCGGACGCTCTGTGTGGAGGTTGGCCACAGGCATGTGAGTGGCTGCTGAGGCTTACACACTGGCGGTGCAATGCGGACGCTCTGTGTGGAGGTTGGCCACGGGCATGTGAGTGGCTGATGAGGCTTACACACTGGCGGTGCAATGCGGACGCTCTGTGTGGAGGTTGGCCACAGTCATGTGAGTGGCTGCTGAGGCTTACACACTGGCGGTGCAATGCGGACGCTCTGTGTGGAGGTTGACCACAGGCACGTGAGTGGCTGCTAAGGCTTACACACTGGCGGTGCAATGCGGACGCTCTGTGTGGAGGTTGGCCACAGTCACGTGAGTGGCTGCTGAGGCTTACACACTGGCGGTGCAATGCGGACGCTCTGTGTGGAGGTTGGCCACAGGCATGTGAGTGGCTGCTGAGGCTTACACACTGGCGGTGCAATGCGGACGCTCTGTCTGGAGGTTGGCCACAGGCATGTGAGTGGCTGCTGAGGCTTACACACTGGCGGTGCAATGCGGACGCTCTGTGTGGAGGTTGGCCACAGGCATGTGAGTGGCTGATGAGGCTTACACACTGGCGGTGCAATGCGGACGCTCTGTGTGGAGGTTGGCCACAGTCATGTGAGTGGCTGCTGAGGCTTACACACTGGCGGTGCAATGCGGACGCTCTGTGTGGAGGTTGACCACAGGCACGTGAGTGGCTGCTGAGGCTTACACACTGGCGGTGCAATGCGGACGCTCTGTGTGGAGGTTGGCCACAGGCATGTGAGTGGCTGTTGAGGCTTACACACTGGCGGTGCAATGCGGACGCTCTGTGTGGAGGTTGACCACAGGCACGTGAGTGGCTGCTGAGGCTTACACACTGGCGGTGCAATGCGGACGCTGTGTGGAGGTTGGCCACAGTCATGTGAGTGGCTGCTGAGGCTTACACACTGGCGGTGCAATGCGGACGCTCTGTGTGGAGGTTGGCCACAGGCACGTGAGTGGCTGCTGAGGCTTACACACTAGTGGTGCAATGCGGACGCTCTGTGTGGAGGTTGACCACAGGCACGTGAGTGGCTGCTGAGGCTTACACACTGGCGGTGCAATGCGGACGCTCTGTGTGGAGGTTGGCCACAGGCATGTGAGTGGCTGCTGAGGCTTACACACTAGCGGTGCAATGCGGACGCTCTGTGTGGAGGTTGGCCACAGGCATGTGAGTGGCTGCTGAGGCTTACACACTGGCGGTGCAATGCGGACGCTCTGTGTGGAGGTTGGCCACAGGCATGTGAGTGGCTGCTGAGGCTTACACACTGGCGGTGCAATGCGGACGCTCTGTGTGGAGGTTGACCACAGGCACGTGAGTGGCTGCTGAGGCTTACACACTGGCGGTGCAATGCGGACGCTCTGTGTGGAGGTTGGCCACAGTCATGTGAGTGGCTGCTGAGGCTTACACACTGGCGGTGCAATGCGGATGCTCTGTGTGGAGGTTGGCCACAGGCACGTGAGTGGCTGCTGAGGCTTACACACTGGCGGTGCAATGCGGACGCTCTGTGTGGAGGTTGGCCACAGGCATGTGAGTGGCTGCTGAGGCTTACACACTGGCGGTGCAATGCGGACGCTCTGTGTGGAGGTTGGCCACAGGCATGTGAGTGGCTGATGAGGCTTACACACTGGCGGTGCAATGCGGACGCTCTGTGTGGAGGTTGGCCACAGGCATGTGAGTGGCTGCTGAGGCTTAAACACTGGCGGTGCAATGGGGACGCTTTGTGTGGAGGTTGGCCACAGGCATGTGAGTGGCTGCTGAGGCTTACACACTGGCGGTGTTTTGGCAGCGGATGATTGGTCCAACTGCAGCCGTGACGTACGATACTACAGTATTCTATACCTTTGCGGGTATCGCATGGGCACTCAGACACGTAGGGGTGCAGAGACAGTCACTCACTCAGAAGAGATAGAACCATAGAACCTAATATCCTTAGATTGGGAGCTCGTGCACTTATTAAGATTTTACTGACTTTAAAGAAGAATATTGCGGCCCATTGACACGACAAAGTAAACAAATGCCACAAACATGTGTGGAGCGCAGAAAACCAGTCAGTTAGATTACGTCAGGTTTTATATTACAGGACTAAGTAACTCCTGTTTTACATGTCCAAGCGTCCCCCGCTTCTGCCGCCGCGCCGCCGCCCAGCTCCATAGCAGAGCGGACGCTCGCAGCCCCGGGGTCCAAAACAACTTTCCTCTCCCGCGGCTGGCTGCTCAGATCTATCATTAGCAGTTTTGTGGCTTAGAAAGTTCTTCCGGGCAGCTTGCAATATGTCTATCTGTCTGTTTAATGTCACTTCCACGTGCCATAACTTACTTCCGACGGAAACGGTAATGAAATTTGATCGCTTTAATTAAATCCGTTGAAAAAGGTGCAATTCATCTCTTAACTGTTCGATTGCTTAGATGAGTCGGTATTGCTGAAGCCTTGAAATTAGACCGCCAGATCTATTAAAAGATTGATCTTTGACTCTACTATGACCTGTTCCACGATGAGTTTAAACAGGTGAACCGCAGCAGTGTATAAACAGCAGTTCAGCAACTGGATTGTCGCCCGAGAGCGCTACGACTTCATAGCTTTGATAAATTATGGTGCTTAATTAGCAGTGGTTGATTAGTAGTGGTTGCTGTAGTGCAACGTAATATCTTAATACAAAAAACTACTAGTGATGTATTACTTATTTTTGTATATCTGATTGGTGTTTGCAATGTAGTTCGAAATACGTGCTGAAATTTGTTTTCATAAACTAGAACAATAGAAAAACAGAAATTTCTAACCCCTTACTTTTAACTTTCTACCCCCTTACTTAGTTTACCCCTTACTTTTATCGCACATACCGTATAGAATTATATATAATCACACCTTTTTAAGAGAATATATAAAACAGTCTAAAGAACTATTACATTGCATTGCGAGTTTACGGGCCCTGTGGCCCTGTACACCGATGAGGCTGTGATATAATGTACTGCTATGCCTGAATTATACACCCTATGACAACTTTTCGCCACCATAATATTATACATCAGCAGGACAATAATAAACAGCAGCGTCCAAATTAATAAGCACCTAGGTAAATTTTCTAACATTGAAAAAAACTGTCTGGATTTTGATCAGGACCGATCTGGTGATCCTCAGATTACCAAAAGTGCTACTACTCCAAGTAGTAATATGTTTGTAGGTTTTTTTAGCAACTATTGTTGATTATTCAATAAGATAGAATAACTGTGAGTGTTCGAAAGATATTCCAATCATATTTCACGTTTACCTTGAGGACAAGCAATGGTAAAAGGGGAAAGTGAGAAACTCTTGTTCCACCAAAACACCTGACATCCTCTCTCCCTCTCTTTCTTCATCGTGTACTATAGACCACTAAATCTCAAATCCACGTCCAAATAACAAGTGAAGTAGAAAGCCCGTGAGAATGCCAATGGCCTAGAGTATAATGTAATCCAGCTGGAACGGAGGGACGGTGCAGTCGGTGCTGGAATGGTATTGAAGTGTAGCGGCCAAGTGTGTCATCGGGTCAGCTGTTGTCTGGAGACAGGACGGTACCGTTGTCCAACTTAGTGCTGGGCAAAAAACCTCAGAATCTGCTGAAGTTATCAGCTGATTGTTTGCAACTGTCAACCGATCTCGGTCGCAACCTGTCGGGTTGTGGGGGGGGGGGGGTAAATGGTGGTTGTTATCACTGCCCTCTATGTTACTGGGCGACAAGTCCTCAGTGCACACAGTGGGCCCAGATACCCGCTGAGAGGAATATCGTTGCCATTTGGAGTAATCGTTGGAAAGAAACTATCCAACGCTCTTTGAGCTATTTTACAGCGCCCTTTCATTCCACACCCCAGGGAATAAAAGCTAGGTAAATATATTAAAGTAATATCAACAAACCTCATGGAGCAAGGGTAACCAATATTGCGCTAGTAAATCAGATATTTAATTTGATTTAATCGAATCCAAATAGTTTAATTTCAGCTCCAGCAAAGACACTAGAAACAGTGCCTTGAGGAAATCGCTTAAGACACCAGTTTTTGCGAATAGAACAATCACAAAGCGTTCAAATGCGTTCACTATCTTTTGATGGCCACAATTTGCCCTGGGGGACGAATACAACTCTTTATTACGAAGGCACTAAAGGTTACGAGTTGTTTTCTGCTCCTGTTAATCTGGCCCCTATCAGATGGCCTGGTTCTGCCAAGCACCCGGATGACCCTTGCGTAGAACTTGTTACCACGAGACTGGTGCACCATGCACGTGTTCACGGAGAAGCAGCATGTGCTCCTAAACAAATAAATACTAGTAGAAAATAACATAAAGCCGTAGTAGAGGTCGCATTCCTCCTTTCGCAACCTGTAAACGTGACAAACAAGTTTTTTTACTAGGATTTTAATCAACGACAAATCATATGTTTTCAATGCACCAAAAACTCGTAAAACTGAAAACAACACAAAAATAATCATCCATGTACTCAAAGAGAGTATGGATAAATTTCCCTAGACTAAAATAGGTTACATATTTCGACGTCCGTCAGTTCAATACGTGGTTTAGAATATCACGACACGTTTTCTCGTTTTCGTCCAAATAAATAAATGCGTCGATCGAGAAAATGTTCACAGTTAAAACCGCATTACACATTGCATGATCCATACCTGCATGATTAAAAGGTTTGTGTTAATTACTTAAGACGGCCACACACTATCGGACTTTTGCCCGAACCAGACATCGAACAAGACATCGAACCGAGCGGATTTGGCTTCGAAGGGAGAAAATCCGGTAGTTTGTGGGGCCTCCGAACCAGACACCGAACAAGACATCGAACCGAGCATCGAGCGCTCTCGAGGCGGTTTTTTGACGAAAGATCGAAGAAAGATCGGTCCGATGTCTTGTTCGGGGTCTCGTTCGGGGTTCGATAGTGTGTGGCACCTCCACGCTGCTCCGAGCGCCGTCCCGAGCGCCGTCACGAGCCTATTACTATTTACTATTTTAAAGTTCATCAACTTATATTATTTAATATCCATAGTTGAATTATATGTATTATTAATTTAGATTCTCTTTGATTCAGATTTAAATGTTTTTAGCGAATTTCCCCTATAGGGAAGAAGCTATTACCGTAGGTCTCATGGTAAGACTTAAGCCCGAGACCATAATAAATTTTTGTTTTGAGGTCCCCAGATGCCAAAAACACTATTCGTTCAAATTTATATATATGTATATATGTATATATATATATATATATATATATATATATATATATATATATATATATATGTGTGTGTGTGTGTCCGTGAATGCGATAACTTAAGTAAAAAACGTCCGATTTCGATGAAATTTGGCTCAAATGTGTAAAGTGACATTCATGACTTTAAGTTCGAAAACCAGAAATATCGGACCACGGGAAGGGGAGTTTTAAATTTTCCAAAAATCAGTTTTTTGCATTTTTCACCCTAAAATTTAAAAAAACACTTAATTTTTGTTTTGACCATGTTATAGAGCTTAAAAAACAAATAATATGGTATTTTGAATTATTAACCTAGGTTAAGTGGTTGCGGAGAAAATCCAAAAAAACCTGCTCATAAAATCGCCCATGTTAATCTTATGGGAAAAAGGTTTTTGGCTTTTCCTCAGTTCATTTTAATGTAAACTTCACATTTGCTTTTACCAATCAGTTTTACCAATCAGTTTAGCTCTACAAAACAATCATTTTAGTGTTTAAATTATGATTCTACGTCCAACCGTTGCCGAGATATTCAAAGTGCTAAAGACAGTACGTTGTCTAATGTTATTCTTATGGAGGAAAAGAAAAATGTTATATCTCGCTTATTTATGAACGTATACTGACGAAACTTGGTATACAGCTTCATCTCGTTGAGGTCTATTGATATTTGCTCCAAAAAATTGTTTTTGCATAATTCTCCCGTAGCAGCAAACCTGCGTACTCAGCCCCCATGTTATTCTTATGGAGAATAATTAAATGCTCTGTCTCCCTTAATTATGAACATTAATGAATAAAAACTGGTATACGACTTCACCTAGTTGAGTTATATTGACATTAGCATAAAAACCCATTTTTTGTGTTCCTTGTTGCAGCAAACCTGCGTACTCAGCCCCAATGTTATTCTTATGTTATTCTTATACAATAATTAAAATTGTATATATCGCTTATTTATTTGTGAATATATTTTTATGAAACTTGGTAAGTGGCTTTATGTAGTATTAAGACATTTATATCTCCATTGGAAATTCGCTGAGTATGCAGGCCCCCTACCACCCTACCTGCATCCCCTAAACCCCACAAGTACATGGCCGACCTGCACAACGGCAACTAAAATGGTCCCCACCGTTTTTACCCCGCTCGGTGTTTTCGCGCTCAATCTGTCCGATCCGATGTCTTGTTCGGGGTCTTGATCGGGATGAAGTTCGAAGTGAATTTGTGCCCTACTCCCTGCTCCCTGCTCGGTCCGATGTCTTGTTCGATGTCTGGCTCGGGCAAAAGTCCGATAGTGTGTGGCCGCCTTGCTGTCTTCGCAGTGAAAAATATTGTGATTCTTGTGAATATTGCATTCAGTTCTTGAGTGACATGAGCGTCGAGGTGTGGAACCTATTTTACTCTTACACTTGTAGTACACGGGGTGTCATGATGAATTTTAACACTTTCTTAATATAGGCTAATGATATATATGATGGTGTATGATTACTGTATTATTATGTTGTGAACGGCATGCCCTGTATGTAATACAATCTTGTTTATTTTGATTTGGATAACAATTAACCCTCTAGGTGCCATGTCATAATTGTCTAAATGCCACGTGGTTTTTAGCTCTCTTACAGGGTTTTATTTGAAAATTAACAAAAAATTTAAATTATCACTAAATGGTATACTGTTATACATTTTTGTAAACTAGATAAAATTGACTATCTTACAGTACATACCTTTATGTCCTTATTTTATATACAAAAAAATCCGGTATAGGGCCAAATCCAGAAATTGCAAAATAAAATTTACTTTCCTTATGTATCCACATATGTACGAAAAAGGTTGTGCACCAGGTAAAAAATTCAAGATATACATTTTGTTCAAAATGTAATTGGAGACAAGAATATATATACTCATTATTAGTAAAATACATAAAATAAATATCTATGACGATAAAACCAAATATGATCACCATGGTACTAACCTAAATCCCATAAAGATACATGTAAAACCAACCAAGACACACAATATCACTTATCGCTTATGTTTTTACTAATAACCTTGTTCAAATACTTTATTTGGCAATAATAAATGCACTTTAATGATAATAAACAACATTTTCAATTGAATATAACCTAAAAAGCAATAATAAATGATGAAAACGTAAACAAAACAGAAGGCAGAAAACAACAGTGACGTAACAGATCTTGGCGCAGATGTTTTCTTTCCAACATAGAGTAGAACCTCTCGAGACAGACATTGGAGTAAAGCTTGAAATCTGCCGTTTACAGTGATACCAAATTCAATGCAGTTCAGTACAACTAGAGTGTATTCAGACCGTTGTAACTGAACGTCTGCAAAGTCGCCCGAATTCGGGCGGGTGGCATTTGTACGTAAAAAAGCCCGCCCGAATTCGGGCGGGCGGCACCTAGAGGGTTTTAACAATTATAAATCTGGCGAACCTCGAGGTCAGTTTGGTGTTCAGAATGTAGAGGTGAAGTGTCGGCCTAGCAGCGAGCCGTGTACGCGGGACGTGCCACAGCGCGGGACAGTGATAACGCTGGCGATATCACCCAGCGTCGCGGCGTCGGTGTTGGTCGTATGTCCGGAACTGGTGACCCTATGTTTTTTTGCTTAAATAGTTTCCTACTACTGGCATCAACAAGTTAATCATGCAAATACCACGTTGACTCTTCCAAGGAGCATGTGGCGAGTCACCTATCTTTCTCTTCTTGTAGGCATAAGAGTTCTAGACCATAAAAACAACTAATTGTCTGCATACGAAGACCACAAATAACAATTGTAAATTTCACGTCGATTTTGGCTCTTTCAAACAGATATACTAAATAGTTGTATTCACAACTTTGCTATTAAAGTATTACTGTACAATAATAGATTATGTTATAAATAAAATTAAACTAACTTACATTTCTCATAGAGGTCCCATCGATAAATATAGTTAAGTTCACCGACAAGATCACTGTAAATTACTAAATTAATAATTATGAAGGCGGCCGGCCTCACACTGTTTCCATAATGCATGTCATAATCATTGAACTATTCGTGAAGATACCGATATCTAAGCAATTTGTTGTGCAATTTAATCAGCCAATACTGACATTATACTCGTATTGGCAACATATAAAAATTAGATCGCTTTCATGGACCTTAAATGGCCGATTTGTAAAGTGGGAATTAAGAGTCGTTCCAACCTTAATTATTGAGTTACGAAGATTGCACGATCAGGCACAATCGGTCAGTAACAATCGGTTTCAATTATAGCCAAAAATGTCCAAACGTGGCGTCAAATTAGAAGTTTCCCCTGCCTGATTAGCGCAGAGCCCTCAGCTGTTATTGCGACGACTGTGATGTCGCGACACGTGACTTCCTGGGACTCCATGCCGGAACTTTTACCACAGTTGGTTCTAATGAATAATATGGACTCAAAAAGAGTTTTAATCTAACTTTTTAACTCATTACCTGTATAAATAGACGGTGCAAAACGCTAAGACATGATAGACAGACCTCCAACTACGTAATAACTTTGGACGTTATATTGACATTTTTAAAATGAATCAATTGTTGGCTGAGCTTCCATACTATGGCTGTTTATCCTAAACAAAATCCTGCAAACTTAGAAAGTAGGCCCGGTATGAAAGTATAGTATTCATTGCGGCCGTTCAATTGGATGACACTTTCTAAGAAAAAGTACACTAGGAAGGAGTTGAAATCGTTACACTAAAAACCGTTAAAAGATACTTCGAGTCGTTGGTCATCAGAAAAAAACTTCTGAGGAATGAATCCGAAATGACTCTCTCTAGTCAAACGATTTAGCCTAGACCAATTTTCCAGACGCGGAATGTGTGTTGGTAATTAGGGCAAAGACATTTTACCTCGGGCGCCAATTGGAGGAGCGGCTCCCTGTGATCTGGCACGATCTGGAATGATGCGTCTAATGGCAACGGCATCTGGATGTAAAAGTAGAGTAACCAGTAAAATTAAAATGCAAAATGCCATACACAGTTTCAATCATTATTATTAATAATCAAAAAGCTATAAACAACAAAGTTAATAATAAAAAAACTTCTCATACAATTTCAAAACGTGAAGATATATTAGGTATATATCAAAACTGTTCACTGTTATTCCTAAGAAATATGGTTTATACAAACTGAGGTTTTAATAATTGTTAACTAACTAAACACTTAAATTAAAATTTCCCAATAAAAACTGAAATTTTGAGAAAGGATCGAAACCCAGCTACTATTTAATTTGTCATTGGGCTAACAAGTGGTAAATATACATATTTAAAGCTGTGTAACAAAAGGTTGACATTAGATACAGTAATAACAAGGCCAGGGTTTGGACCGTTCCCTTTCAAAACGTTAAAAATACCTCTGGCGTATATAAAAAAAAATATAGTAGGTATTTACTAAATTATAGACAATTGTTTTAACCTTGATATCACGAAATAAATAGATTTTTCAGAAATCGCAAAATTATCTCGAGTTCCGAACTCCCACATCGAAGTCCTTTAAAACACGCTTTAGTAATAATGGATAGCCTCATGAATTCGTGAGTTGTTGGGATTTCTGTTTCGTATTTACTGTGTCTTGTGAATGGAACCAGATTGCTGATTGGCTAATACCAACCAGATGGCCAACGTCCACATGCGACTCCCGCCAGTCTGGCACCGGAAGTTGGGATGGACCCAGCTATCCTTCTACCGGAAGTCACACCTCGAACACCAGTTTCCCATCCGAGGCCTTGGAGTACCGTTCTGCGGCTTGTCGGTCAGTAATGACAACAAAGACGGGGTTGCGGCTGACCGTAATGACAAGGGCCGAGTGGCCGAGTAAACCGCCGACGCGACGCGGAGCTCGTGGTTAAGATCCGGCCGAGGTAAACACTAAGGTGGAAATCAGCTAAATAATCTCGTTAAATTCAGTTTGACTGTGTGAACTACACCTCCACCAGCTGCTAGATCGAGTGCGATGTAGCGGTCGTATACAGCAAGGGCGGCTCTAAAACTGGGATGCGGGGAGTGCATCAGCGCAGCACGTTGCAAGGGTTATGCCAGGATTGCGTGTTACAGGGACCACTTAAACTCTGTAACTAATTTTTTTATCTACGCTGGCCGTTTTTGACTTTTCTATATTTTGAAGCCAGATATAATATTTACAAGTCCTTCCAACAAGCCCTTTAAAAAAACAATGAAAGTTTTCAACTTCATTAACTGAAGGCAGAAACATTATTTGATATTGTAAATACAACGTTAAAAATAACTATGACTTTTCTTTAAAATTTCATTCAGACCGTTTTGGTAGAACAACGATTAAAACACCAAAATGTTTGTTTTGTTGAGCTAAACACATTAATAAACGGAAATGTGAAGTTTTTAGTAAAATTATCTGAGAAAAATCGAAAAACCTTTTTCCCATAAGATTAACATCGGACACGTTTTTTTTTGGATTTTCTCCGCAACCACTTAACCTAGGTTAATGATTCAAAATACTAAATTATTTTTTTTTTTAAGCTCTATAAAATGGCTATAACCAAAATTGAGTGTTTTTAACATTTTGGGGTCAAATTTGCAAAAAACCGATTTTTGTAAAATTGTAAACCCCCATAAAACCCCCTTCCCATAGTGCGATCGATCTGGTTTTCGAACTTAAAGTCATAAATGCTACTCTCCACATTTGTGCCAAATTTCATCAAAATCGGGTGTTTCTTTCAAAAGTTATCGCGGTAACGGACACACACACACACACACATATATATTTGTGCCGATTGCCACAAAGAAAGATTTGAAGACCTGTATAATATAACACCAATCCGGCAACTCAGTAAAGAATCCACAGTACAAGAGTTGAGATACGTGGAACAGGCCCATCAAATGGTAATGAAGACAAAATTTCCTCATGGTCTAAACTTAAGATAGATCATGCCACAGTTGTTTTTAAAAACCAATTTACATATGATTTTTGTTTATATTTAATTTTCGTATTTTGTTAAATATTATAGTTTTAATTTATACATTTTTTATATACTTTATTTTATACACCTGAAGACGCGGAAAGCGAAATATAGTGTGATGTTTAACTAATTCTTTCAGTTTCTCATTGATATAGATAGCTATCTATAGCTAAAGGCACCTCACCAATATAAAAGAAGTAAGTCTATTGACACATATACACTTTGTTATGATTTATTTGTTTTTTAGGTTTCTTACCTATTTGAATTTTAATCTAATATGTCTTCATCTGAAAGTTTGTAAGATTTCTGGTTTAATCAATTTCACTTCCATACAATGAAGTTGGCGAAATGCTATTTACATGTCCTGTTTTTATCAGCTTGCATTCATTTAGGATTAAAACCCAAGGGACTGACACTCAAATTTCCAATGTCAGGGCTTCCTAAATACATGCACAATACTGTTAGAATAATTGCTAACAATACGAATATTCTTTTAACACATACTGTGCACCAAATGTACTCAAATCAGGTAAAAGTACATCAAACTCAGATATCTAAATATTATCATCTATTAACAAATCAGTTCCCTGAATTAAAACAAACAATAGACAAAGTGACAGTAGAAGCTAAACGCTTTATGTCAATAAAAGCAAAAAATCATTTGAGGAAACTAGAACTTTTAAAAAACGATCAAGAAAAACTAAAAAAAGTCCTCTTAAGGATATCTCCCAAAACATGATTTGCCCGCAACTACTTCAAAACACTGCAACAATACAAGCTCTGTCTTGCATTTCAAAACTATTTAAAGAAGAAAGACTTATTACGAAAGAAAATGTAGACAACAATTCGTTGTCATCCCTTTCAAATACTAAGAAAAACCATGTTAATCTATCCAACTACAATCTTAATCAAAATGAGATCCGTGTGATAGAAAAAGGATTAAACTTTGCCCCAACACCTCGTTTTGATCATATGAAATTAGTATCAGATGCTTTGGAATTTGCAAAAAAGTGAGGAACAAATATCACTTATCAAATAGGTTTGATAACAATAATACTGGTTATAATAATATAGAGAATATTGAACAATGCCTTCTAAAGTTCAAACCTAAATCTGAATATGAACCTCAACACCTAAATCTAGATCACCCAGTCGAACAATTTCTTAATGTAGTTTTAACAAACATCTCGGATCCCAATTTTCAAGATAGCCTGCCTAAAAATACTAACTTAACAGTGCAAGAGCACAAAGCTATACATTCTCTTCGCAGAAATAAAGACATCATAATTCTTCCTGCTGATAAAGGAGACATGTCTGTGATAATGAATATTGAGGATTACATTAAAGAAGCTAAAAGACAACTGGACGATAACTCAACTTATAAATTGCTTGACAAAGATGTAACTAATCTGTTCTCTTCTGAAATCAAAAAATATATAAAAACGAATGGCTCAAAAGAAGGATTGAGTGAGGAAACCATCAAACCGCTTATCCAAACGAATCCAAAAACTCCAATTTTTTACATATTACCAAAGATACATAAAGCCACTATACCACCACCTGGACGACCTATAGTAGCATCTATCGCATCTCCTACGGAACGAATATCTGCATTTGTAGATAATAGTCTCCAAGATATAGTTAAAAACTTACCATCATATGTAAAAAACTCTAATGAATTTTTGGGTAAGTTTAAAGATGTTACTCAACCACTACCCAATGAATCTATTTTAGTGACAATAGATGTAACTTCATTGTATACAAACATCTTACATTCTGAGGGAATAAATGGAGTAAAACAATATTTAGAGCAAAGGAAAATTCAATCTCCCTCCACAAACTTTTTGACGACCTTAATACAATTTATCCTGACTATGAATTGTTTCCGTTTCCAAGATTCGTATTATTTACAACAAAAAGGTACTGCCATGGGAACAAGAATGGCACCCTCCTATGCAAACCTTTATATGGGTAAAATGGAAAAAGACTTTTTAGCCTCCCAAACCTTTAAACCCATCTTCTGGAAACGATACATTGATGATATATTCATGATATGGACATTTGGTCGTGATAAACTTGACGATTTCTTACAATCACTAAATAATTTTAGTAATTTGAAATTCACATGGACAATATCGACATCATCTGTAACGTTCCTAGATGTAAATGTATATCTAGATAAAGGGATTTTAAAAAGTTACATTAATGTGAAAAGTACGAATACTTTCCAGTACCTACATTACGACAGCTGCCATCCTCCTCACATGAAAAAATCCATCCCTAAAGGCCTGGCAAAAAGAGCAATAAATATATGTAGTGAAAGAAAACATATAGAAGACTATATTGACAACTTATTAGTAGCTTTTACCAAAAGGGGTTATCCAAGGAGGTTACTTAACTCTAAACCCAATATTAAAAGTTTAAAAGCGAAAAATCAATCAACTTTTGAGAATGAGGACCCCAAATTTATAACAACTTACCACCCTGGGTTATATAAACTTAATAATATTCTGAGAGTGGCTTATAATGTGTTACAACAATCAACATCTACAAATCTAATATTTAAAAGAAAACCAAGAATAATATTTCGAAGACCACCTAAAAGAAATTTTATCGAAGCCAAAACTTCCTCCTAAAGACAAACCGACATTTCGAGAGCAAAAAAGTAAAGCAGAATCGTGTAAAAAACCAAGATGCCTCGTATGCAAAATGCTGCCAATCTCATCAACATTCTCAAGTGGCACGACAAATAAAACATACCCTATAAATAATAATCTGTCCTGTGACTCATCTAACATAGTTTACCAGGTGAAATGCAAGCAATGTCCGAAAGATTATATAGGCTCAACTGTGAATACGCTTAGAACCAGAGTTACAGGACACAGGTATGCATTCAACCATGGAAAGATGGAACAACCATTGGTAAAGCACGCCGATTGCCACAAAGAAAGATTTGAAGACCTGTATAATATAACACCAATCCGGCAACTCAGTAAAGAATCCACAGTACAAGAGTTGAGATACGTGGAACAGGCCCATCAAATGGTAATGAAGACAAAATTTCCTCATGGTCTAAACTTAAGATAGATCATGCCACAGTTGTTTTTAAAAACCAATTTACATATGATTTTTGTTTATATTTAATTTTTGTATTTTGTTAAATGTTATAGTTTTAATTTATACATTTTTTATATACTTTATTTTATACACCTGAAGACGCGGAAAGCGAAATATAGTGTGATGTTTAACTAATTTTTTCAGTTTCTCATTGATATAGATAGCTATATATATATATATATATATATATATATATATATATACATACATATATATAAATTTGAACGAATAGTGTTTTTGGCATCTGGGGACCTCAAAACAAAAATTTATCATGGTCTGGGGCTTAAGTCTTACCATGAGACCTACGGTAATAGCTTCTTCCCTATAGAGGAAATCCGCTAAAAACAACACAATTAATAAAAATTAACTTATAGAAAAAAACAAATAAAACACTAAAACACAAGAACTAATACCCCGCGCAGTTATTTTATAATCAGGGGTTAATCAGGATTAATTGATTGCCTGAATACAAACACTTTGACTCATGCAATGTAAACAGGCTGTTAAAAAACGATTCAGGAATTCGGGATGGGATTACTTATACAAAAATTAATAAAAAGGTTGCTTTGTTTATTCTTACATAGTTTTAAAACTCTAAGAAAGGCAAAAAGAAGGTGCCAACCTCTTAAATAATGGCAGCCGTTTTTATTTTTTAATCGTACTATCTTGAAACCATACGTTATTTTTTAAATTTACTACATACAAAAATACATTTTACAATGTATCACATCCTCTAAAAGTTCGTGTAAAAATTATTTATATCGACACATTAATAACAAATTTGATAAACTGCAATTGTATGAAATTAAATTTTGATGGAAGTCATAGCAAATTTGTACAAAACAACAAGTTTTGGTTTTTAAATCATGATTCGTGGGTAACTGGTTCCAGAGAACAAGAAAATAATATTTGGTAAACACAGTAATATGTCTTAATGTACTTTCACATACCAATTTATTGAATATTATTTAAGTTGCTTATTATGAATGCCGAGGGGTTTTAATTGTATCATACAATTTAAATGTATGTTTAACCATTGAATATACAATAACTCTGTGCTCTACTCTGTATAGTCAATGGTTTAACTGACGTAATTCTAAAAGTTTATGAATTCGCCATAAGAACGATATTGACAGAGAACGTACTGCATTTAGTACGATACAGGTATTCTTCACTTTCATCCAGCACCACTTAAGTCAAAAAAATCATTCAAAATATTAGAATGTCAGTTATTTTAGGCTCTACAACATGAAGCTAAGTATTTTGGAAAAAAATCATGTTCACAAAATTGTAAACCCGCATTTTTAAAAGGGAAATCGTATACAAATACAAGTTTGACCGTAAAATGTGTGTTAAGGATTCATCAGCTCTTAAGTTTTACATATTCATTCCAAATTTTATCAAAATCAGATCGAGGGTTAACTTTTTATGCACATAATCTTGCCCTCCATATTCCAATATGGCGGCGAAAGCTTACTTGACCCGAAGTAGAAAACTTGGTGTTCGAATCAAATACTTAGTGAAATATTTCCAGCATAAATATTACTGTTAGCACTTTTTTATTTTTAAAACCTATTTTCACATTTTCACTGGCCTATTGGGCTTGTTTTAGGCTAGAGCTAGAGGGTAGAGGCCCGCTCTATTTTGAGCCACCTCCCGGGAAGCGCGGCTGTGAGGTCCTCATGATGTGGTTGTACACACTTCCCACTCAGTTTAACGCAATCAGAAAGGTTTAACGAACTACCTTCATCATAAGCGTAATTTCTGTATTTTGATTGGGAGAGCAAACATGGTCGTGATCGTGATTATCGTGACTTTTCATAATGATATTACAATAATAATATTTTCTCCAAAATGATTGGGGGGCAACTGCCCCCCTTGCCACCCCCAAATTGCGCCTTTGACCTTCAGTTTTAACTTTTTACTAAGTTTATTACACACATTTTGAAAAGGGAAAAATATGATTCTTAATATATTGTCTAATAAATCTGTTACACACACACAAACGTTACTAATTGCATATACTTAATAAGGTATTTTTCGACAAATTCGTCATTTACAAAACCATTTAACTGCTCCGTTGTTGAAGTTTGACGTAAGAAGCCATTACTACGTTTTGTTTACAGTTATCCTCCGGCGAGGTTTATTATTGCTGGCGCGTCAAATAATCAGCATGGTCAATGGTATTTTCCGCTATTTATCCCAACTAAACCGTATGCGGATAAATAGCATCTAATCTAAATAGCGTCTATTTCACTCATCATTGTAGTACGGTAAGAGTTAAGTTGTTCACGTGACACACCAGATTGGCCGGTCTGGCCGCAGTCCACAACTGAGACCGAGAGCGGTCAGGTGAGTCAACATCGTGTCATGCGTTCTCAGTCGCCGCTCCTGCTCTTCCGACTACCATTCATAAAGATGTATCCACCAACCAAACGTACGAGCGAGGCGGCTCTTCTCATGGTAAGACTTAAGTCCGAGACAATGATAACTTTTGGTTTTGAGGTCTCCACATGACAAAAACACTAATCGTTCAAATTTCTCTCTCTCTCTCTCTCTCTCTCTCTCTCTCTCTCTCTCTCTCTCTCTCTCTCTCTCTCTCTCTCTCTCTCTCTCTCTCTCTCTCTCTCTCTCTCTCTCTCTCTATATATATATATATATATATATTTACAAATTTCATCGAAATTGGACGTTTTTTACTCAAGTTATCGCATTCACGGACATAAAAAACGTCCAATTTCGATGAAATTTGGCTCAAATGTGTAAAGTGACATTTATGACTTTAGTTCGAAAACCAGAAAAATCGGACCATGGGAATGGGGTTTTAAATTTTCCAAAAATCAGTTTTTTGCATTTTTCGCCCTAAAATTTTTAAAACACTTGATTTAGGTTTGGACCATGTTATAGAGCTTAAAAAACAAATAATATAGTATTTTGAATTATTAACCTAGGTTAAGTGGTTGCGGAGAAAATAAAAAAAACTGCTCATAAAATTTCCCACGTTAATCTTATGGGAAAAAGGTTTTTGGCTTTTCCACAGTTAATATTAATGTAAACTTCACATTTGCTGTTGCCAATCAACTCAGCTCCACAAAACAATCATTTTGGTGTTTAAATTGTGATTCTACGTCCAACCGTTGCAGAGATACTCAAAGTGCTAAACACAGTACGTTGTCCAATGTACTATGCACTATGGAGAATAAATAAAATGCTATAGATCACTTATTTATTTATGTACTATTTTTATGAAAATTGGTAAGTGGCTTTATGTGGTAGTGAGAAACGTATGCATGCATTGGAAATTCGCTGAGTACGCAGGTTTGCTGTAACGGAGGTATTTAATGTATAATTAAGTACTTTCTAGATGTTGTTAAACTAAACTACTCTAGTTACTCCTTTAGCAGTCATATAAGTAAGTTGGTGGTACGAGGGACGAGTTATCACTAAGGCGACGATTCGTTTTAGCGAATTTCCCTATAGGGAAGAAGCTATTACCGAAGGTCTCATGGTAAGACTTAAGTCCGAGACCATGATAATTTTTTGTTTTGAGGTCCCCAGATGACAAAAACACTATTCGTTCAAATTTATATATATATGTGTGTCCGTGAATGCGACAACTTGAGTAAAAAACGTCCGATTTCGATGAAATTTAGCTCAAATGTGTAAAATGACATTCATGACTTTAAGTTCGAAAACCAGAAAAATCGGACCATGGGAAGGGGGGTTTATGGGAGTTTTAAATTTTCCAAAAATCTGTTTTTTGCATTTTTCACCCTACAATTTAAAAAAAAATTAATTTTGGTTTTGATCATGTTATAGAGCTTAAAAAAACAAATAATATAGCATTTTGAATTATTAATCTAGGTTAAGTGGTTGCGGAGAAAATCCAAAAAAACCTACTCATAAAATCTCCCATGTTAATCTTATGGGAAAAAGGTTTTTGGCATTTCCTCAGTTTATTTTAATTTAAACTTCACATTTGCTTTTAGAAATATGTTCAGTTCCACAAAACAATCATTTTGGTGATTAAATTGTGATTCTACGCCCAACCGTTGCTGAGATATTCAAAGTGCTAAACACAGTACGTTGTCCAATGTTATCCTTATGGAGGATAAATAAAATTTGATATCTCGATTATTTATGAATGTATGTTGATGAAACTTGGTATGTGGCTTCACGTAGTACTGGTATATTGATATTTGCACAAACAATTGATTTTTTATTGGTTATTCCCGTATCAGCATACCTGCATACTCAGCCCCCATGTTATTCTTATGGAGAATAAGTAAAATGTAATGACTCCCTTAATTTTGAACATAAATTAATAAAACTTGGTATGTAGCTTCACTTGGTTGAGTTATATTCATAATTGCATAAAAACCCATTTTTTGTTCCTTGTTGCAGCAAACCTGCTTACACAGCCCCCATGTTATTCTTATGGAGAATAACTAAAATGTTATATAGAGCTTATTTATGATTGAATATTGATGAAAATTGGTCATCAAAAAGACAAATTTGAGAACAGTTAAATTATATTTATATTAGCATAAAAATCAATTGTTTGTGTTCCTTGTTTCAGCAAACCTACGTACTCATTACCAATGCTATTCTTATGGAAAATAATTAAAATCGCTTATATGTGAATATATTTTTATGAAACTTGGTACACGCTTTATGTGGAATTCAGACAAATATTATGCATTGGAAATTCGCTGAGTACGCAGGTTTGCTGCGACGGGGATATTTGGTTGTTTCGATAACCGGGAGGTTAATTTAAGCAAGATCGCTTGCAACAAATTACAATAAATTCTGACGTCTTGGTTGACTTTGCTACACTTAGTTTTCTGCAAGCGAGAGGATGGTAGTGCGCACAATCGAAAATTGAACAAAGCAATTCTTTGAAAAATTAGTAAAGAACAAATTTTGTTAGATTGAATGTAATATAATAATTAATCCTTCAAAGACAAATTCAGATTTATAAAAATATAAGTTGTATTTGCAGTGGCTGTGATTGTCTGGAGGCCAGAACACCTGATGACGTCACGGTGGTGGTCGTGATGCGTATTGTGTATGCGACTCGCACCGCCACTCCCGCGCCTTGACCCGTCCACCGAACAGACAGTTTTGGCGACGGTATCGATTCATTGTTGACTTTTTAGTTTCTTTCGATTAAGCTTCAGACTGTGCGGAACCGCCGGGGTATGTTAAAAACAGAGTCGTAAAAAAGATCGTTTGTAAAAATGCTAGAATGTTGTTGCATATTAAACTAAAACTCGTTAAACACGTGATAACTACTCTCACACTCATAAGTTCCTTTGCAAGCTATGAAAACGGCCAAGCAATTAGTGAAATTAATTTATAGATTTGTCGGCATTAATTTGTTCCGAGGAATGTAATTAACCAGAATTAACAAATGTTAAAAATCCGTTGGAAGTATCGTATAATATCATACGTCAATGAGGAGAATCAAACGTGTTAAAATTTCACCCTGGGAGTTTTTTTAAATATTACTTTTACAAATTATATGGATCATGGGTTTGTTTGGATGAGAATTGCCCACCATAGAATGTCACGGGTTTACACAGCTACAGTGTAGTTTACAACAACTACTGTATAGTGCGTTTTATATAGGTGAACTATAGTTCAACTTTATTTAGGGAGACCGGAAACTAATCGTTCAAACTAAAAAGGTTTGGTCTATATACATAACAAAAATTTGGTATATTTTTGTTATGATCTATAGACCAAACCTTTTTACAACTATATACTCATATCATAATCATTAATCATTGGCTTATTTATATCTAGTCACATTTTAGGTACTAGTGTTGTTATGAACACTGTCATCACAAGAAGATAAAGTGCAACAAAATTAACATCGTCGACTATGGTTTACTGTATTATAGATATATAATCTCTTTGATGTAATCAGGTAATAGTTAAATCTTATGGCAAACATATTATTATTAGCGAATTTCCCCTATAGGGAAGAAGCTATTACCGTAGGTGGCATGGTAAGACTTAAGCCCGAGACCATGATAACTTTTCGTTTTCAGGTCCCCAGATGCCAAAAACACTATTCGTTCAAATATATATATATATATATATATATATATATATATGTGAGTCCGTTACCGTGATAACTTTTGAAAGAAACACCCGATTTTGTTGAAATTTGGCACAAATGTGGAGAGTAGCATTTATGACTTTAAGTTCGAAAACCAGATCGATCGCACTATGGGAAGGGGGTTTTATGGGGGTTTACAATTTTCCAAAAATCAGTTTTTGCAAATTTGACCCCAAAATGTTAAAAACACTCAATTTTGGTTATAGCCATTTTATAGAGCTTAAAAAAACAAATAATTTAGTACCTTGAATCATTAACCTAGGTTAAGTGGTTGCGGAGAAAATCCAAAAAAAAACGTGTCCCATGTTAATCTTATGGGAAAAAGACAGTTTTACTAAAAACTTCACATTTCTGTTTATTAATGTGTTTAGCTCAACAAAACAAACATTTTGGTGTTCTAATCGTTGTTCTACGTCCAACCGTTGCAGAGATATTCAAAGTGCTAAACACAGTACGTTGTCCAATGTTATCCTTATGGAGAATATATAAAATTCTATATCTTGATTATTTGTGAATGTATATTGTTGAAACTTGGTATGTGGCTTCAACTAGTTTTGGTATATTGATATTAGTACAAAAAACAAGTTTTTTGTTGATAGTCCCCACAGCAGCAAACCTGCATACTCGGCATATGAATAACATGGGAATGTTATTCATATGGAGAATAAGTAAAGTTGTATATTTCCCTGTATATTTTATATAGTTGTAGTTTTGTAGTTGTATATTTTATGAACCTAAATTAATAAAACTTGGTATATAGCTTCACCTGGTTCAGTTATATTGATAATTGCAAAAAAATATTACTTATCTTCCTCGTTGCAGCAAACCTGCTTCCTCAACCCTATTGTTATTCTTATGGAGAATAAATAAAATGCTATATATCACTTATTTATGGATGTATTTTTGTGAAACTTGGTAAGTAGCTCTATGTAGTAGTGAGTCACATATATATGCATTGGAAATTCGCTGAGTACGCAGGTTTGCTGCGACGAGGGTATATATATATATACTGTATATATATATACTGTCTATATATATATATATATATATATATATATATATATATATATATATATAGTATATATATACTGGTCCTATAAAACTGACACATACTTACTCCCTTTTAACTTTCTTTTAGTCAATAGCTGCCTTTACATTTAAACTGTTATAGAATATGAAGTACAATGTAGCCGTAGCTTACGTAGAAACCTTAAAGTATTTTTTTTTCAGAAATTTTCATTGACATATGGGTAACGTACTGTGTTTACTGCTAAATGAAAATTTATATTTGCTATGCAACAGTTAGTCGTAGAATGATAATTTAAAATACTAATTTACCTTATTTAGTTTTTAGAGATGTTTTAATGATGAAGGGTTTCTCAGTATGTACAAGGATCAGTGGCGGATCCAGCCAGGGGGCGCGGGGGGCGCGCGCCCCCCCCTTGGACTCAAAAAAGGTTTAATTAATAGGTAATAAAGTGATGCTACCTGTTGCTGTACTCGTTTTTGTTTTAAATATTTGCAATTCAATTATTTGCACCAACACGTCTTACCTACTGGGCGATGCTCTACAAAATGAGTCCTCCCCTATAACGGGTCACTACGAATAGTTTTAATAGTACAATTATCATGGAAGGTGTAGGCCAAGATAGTGAGCCCCGGTGGTAGGACGGCAAGGAAGCAAGTCGCATTAGAATGATACGTCCTTTATCTATGTATCTTAAGTAACTTACTACATCCAAAATGTTGTAAGATAAACAGTTGCCGATCGATACATAAAATTATGGAGTCACTGAGCTCCTGAAATCCGATAAACACAACTTACTAGCAGCATTGCAGTGCTGCCGTTGTTGGCATAATTACGCCAAATTGGCGGATTTGTTAGGTCTTAGGGGTATTTTTTGGCGGATTCTTGGCGGATTTTACCGAAAGACATGGGGACTTTTCATCTTTTTGGGGTGTTTCATAAATTGGTGATATATGCTGTGTTTTCAACTACATCTGACTGATTTGGGCTCTGTGGGCACTAAACGTGGCATCTCCTTCATTCGTGGCATCTGTACTGAACGAATCAATCAAATATATATTGGCCAGAAATCCTACAAACATATTTTTGTTCAATTACACTATGTCCATTAGTCACTATGTACTAAGTTATTTGTCATCCATTGGAATCCGTTCCGTTCGTCACGCCGTCATCACCGTCGTAGGGTGGCGTTCCACTTATTGCTTGTATGTTTGTTTTGTTTGTTTATGCAATAGTTAGTTCGTTTGCTGTTTTGATGACTTGCTCATTTTCTTGGTCTTATGTGATCGTCGTTTTAAGAATAGGGCGTGCTAAAAAGCTAAACAATAATGTTCATGGAAACAATACCATAGTTTCAAAATTAGCACAATAATACAAAAATTGCTGGCATTGTTGGGTGTTATGCAATGAGGTAAATTCTATTTAGAGCTCTCGTCTGGGATGAAAAGTGAAGCCTTCAAGCTGACCACAATCTTCCTCAGGTAACCAATCAAATACTCTTTTCACAAGCTATGTGTTAGTCAGCCGACAAACATATAACTAGTGAAGGGAGGATTTGATTGGTTACCATGGGAGCAGAGGGTCCTCATATGTAGGCTTTACTTTTTTACCCCAGACGAGAGCTCTATATGATTATAGTAGCTTCGTTGGTGTTATCTTTCATTAGTTTTCACTTCATCACACTCAATTTATACCATTTTATGTTCAGTTGTTTATACAGTAAATAATATAGAGTTTAGGCACACACGCTTGGTGACGCGTTTATGATGATAGAATCGCTAAAACGCTTAAACAATTCTTTTATAAACAATGCCAGATAATGTTTGAATAGCACATTTATTTTGCCACCTATAATAAATATACTTTGACTATAATCAGCTCTTAATGACGCTAGAGGAGAAAACAGGTAATATAGATCAATAAATTTTGGGAGATTTTTGGCGGATTTTCAGCAAGTCTGAGGTTAAATGGGGATTTTTTTATAAATCTGGCTTTGCGGATTCTTGGTGGATTTTCATGTCCAGATGGGTGTAAAATGGGGGATTTTTATTTCGGCATTGGAGTAATTTGCCAATATCAGAGTGGAAACACTGCTTAATATGTGTAAGGTAAAGGCACCACAGCACCGGCCTAGAGACTTGGGCCGAGCATCCCTAAGGTAACGCACCGCAGCACCGGATTGTTGCCTTTGGCTGCCCTACGAGCACACACCGCAACACCGGCCTTGGGGCTGGGGCCAAGCATCCCTTAGGTGACGCACCACAGCACCAGCCTATTGCCTTAGGCTACATTCTATCCCGCACCATGCCCTAGGGCTGCCCCTAGTGGCACACACCGCAGCACCGGCCCTGCAGTCTTCCTCAATAATATTCTTCTTTTATGAAACCTTTGCGTTCCACCTTAGCCTTTTCTGTGCGTCAGTTTAGCCTTGAGTAGTGCGTGTGAGTAAATAATTTTGTATAAAATGTTTGTTTTTCGAGGTAGTAGTTGTATAAAATGTGTATATTTATGTATACCTACTGTTTATTGTATCAGTGGAATACATAAATATTACACATTTCATTGTGAAATAAGTGTTATAATGTAATGTTTTATTTGTTAGCATCATGAGTGAATTGAATTTAGCGAGTACTAACATCTACCTCCCGTTGCTGCGGGACGTTAACGTTTATTGAGAAAACCAAAATTTTCAAGTGCGCCCCCCCCCCTCAACAAATTCCTAGATCTGCCCCTGATCCCGCACCATGTCACCCCTTAGGCTGCCCTAGTGGCACACACCGCAGCACCGGCCCTGCAGTCTTCCTCAATAATATTCTTCTTTTATGAAACCTTTGCGTTCCATCTTAGCCTTTTCTGCGCGTCAGTTTAGCCTTGAGTAGTGCGTGTGAGTAAATAATTTTGTATAAAATGTTTGTTTTTCGAGGTAGTAGTTGTATAAAATGTGTATATTTATGTATACCTACTGTTTATTGTATCAGTGGAATACATAAATATTACACATTTCATTGTGAAATAAGTGTTATAATGTAATGTTTTATTTGTTAGCATCATGAGTGAATTGAATTTAGTGAGTACTAACATCTACCTCCCGTTGCTGCGGGACGTTATCGTTTATTGAGAAAACCAAAATTTTCAAGTGCGCCCCCCCCTCAACAAATTCCTAGATCCACCCCTGACAAGGATTGTGATGGAACAGCTCAACAATGTAGACAATGCAAAAAATATAGGCATTTAAAAGTTTACAATTTCATGCAAATTTTAAAAAAAACTGAATTTCGGAATTTTGAAAGTTCATTTCAGAACCCTATCCCCCCCAAAAATATTGGTGGAGTAATTTTATTGAAGATCTAAAATTATTATAAACCGAAATATTTGTAATAAAACCATTATAGCCGTTATTGGGAAATTTGAATTTTAAATTTGTTTGTGGTTTGGGGGAATTAAAATTACCCCTTAAAATTAAAAACTCGAAGAATGAAAAAACCCTTGGCGATACCTACATCAAATTTTATCAAAATAGGGGTCCACCTCAAAAACCACTTTTTTGGGTTCGCAGAGAGCACCAAAATGAATATTTATATCCATAACTCACATTCGAAAATGTTGACCAGAAGAATAATTTCTCCATATACATGAGAGTTGTTTCTCCACAAAAGTGCTATTTTGGTAAACATTTTCAAATATCCCATAGGGGAGAAAGTAAATCCTTATGTCCGTAAAAGATAATAATATTTGAGGAAGGTAGATTTATTGTACTTGCCACCAACTCGAGTGTAAATTATATTGTTATTTATGAAGAAGAGTGCGTGAGTAAAATTACAACTTCATAATTGAAAAATCATTTCAATTTTGATAAATACACTTTATTAACATGAGATTCACTAACAATTTGAGAATTGTTCAGCTTTAGATTAAACAGACTAATTGGACTATGTGCAACAACTGTTTACCTGACTACGTAACTGCTGCTCAGCCTAATTGTTGTTCTATTGGTGATGCAACAAAACCGCGCTTCTTCAGTGAGCATTTTACAAATCATTCGACAGTCAAATATAAAATGATATACTTTTTGGGAATTTATAGGGATGGGAGGGATGAAGTGGGATTTTAAACTGTAAATTACCCGAATGCTGATGTTGTGATCGTCTAGAGTATTGACGTTACATTTTAATTGAATTTTATTTTTTCACAAAGCTTATTATACATCATATAAGTTTTCGACGGATTAGAACTATACTTTGTTGTTATTGAACATAACAAAGAATCGGATCATAAAATCTAAGTTGCTCAAAATTAGCAACAATAAAATAAAGACCTTAGAGTCATAGTAATAATTTTATACTTCCGTAGTATTCGTTTATAAAATTTGTCGCAGCAACGGCGGATGCAGAATAGGAGTCTGTATAAGTTAATTTTTGTACAATCATTATTAGAACTGAGGTATCAATGTTATTTTTCATAGTGTTGTAATGTATAAATTAGTCTGTCTGTTTGTAAACGTTTATAACTTACACTTATTTGTAATTTGAAAAAATGCAGCGTTTACGCCTTGAACTTGTCTAACCAAATGCATTTTTCCTTCTTGCGGTAGGCCTACATAATATACTGGAATTCCCGCTGCTGATATTAGGGCTCGAACCACTGCCGCGCAGCATGAGCACGACGCGCAAGGATTTGCAACAATTTGCGCTTTACATTTGCAGCGGCAGCGACCACAAAATCAAAGTTCTCACATATACTTTACCTAATTTTAAAGAGAATGACGGTATCTAATATTCCTGTTTTCGTATTAAAAAATGGGTAGTTGCTGTAATAAACTTGTACTTAAAACAAAACACACAAATAAATTAGTGTTTTTTAGCTTTTAAAAATAAAAACAACTTATATCATAAAAGTTATTTTGAAATTGTAAGAAACTGTAAGAGTAGCTTCATATTTATTATTTTATATTCCATTCATAATTTTTTGTTAACTTTGTTTTGTTGACGTTTTGTTTTGAGGACTTCTACAACGCTTAGTTTTATGTCTTAGCATTGTACTTTCGCAGATTTTTTCGAATGGTAGACCGGAGCTTTAAAAATTGTGTTGTCTTGGACGGTTTTTGTATTGTTCTCTTTTGATAAGTTTTAAAAATAACTTGCGAAGTTGTATTACAAATGAATTGAATTGAATTCAATCAGACTCTTGTCTAAGTAAACTTACCAGTGAGCAGATCCCTGTAATCCATGATGACCATAACACCGCTACACCGTGAACCATGTATCAACCAGGGTTCAATACGTCACACGCGGCGGCGGCGCGGCGCAACACTGCCAGAGAGCCAGAGTGCCAGTGCCAGCCGCAGGACTCCCGCCAAGCGATGGTGCTGCTGTAGCGCCTCTAGCGGCCACCGGTCAAACTGTCACTGCATTGTTGGACCTTCCAGTTCCGGCGCGGCATGCAGACACTGCATACAATTGGTGCACGTTTGATCCAAACGCCAAACACACTGTATTTATTAAAACTATTTATCAGTTTAATTTGGTTAAAATTAGAGCCTGATAGTAAGTTTTTTAAGTGGCTTCATCAGCTTTGTACTGAGGTATTTAAACAAATTAAAAACTGAATTTTATGATTTGTTTAGGTTTTGACTTATTTTTGTCTGCCCACTTGGTGGGCTGAAATATATGGTTAAAACTAAGAGTATTACTTAGTTAATCTGATTAGTTTAAAATATGTTCTCTCTTTCTCACTACGAAAGTGCAACTTAAGTGTATAAGGTTGTATTTTGGGTGGGCGTTTTCAAATAAATTAGTTTCAATAACGGCACACAAATGGACCACAGAAGATAAATAAACATATACTGGTACCAATAAATCTAATCTATAGTGGTATCTATATTGTAACACATCTGTATGCCAAATCAAGAAAGTATTTGAAACAAATAAAATTAACTGAGCAATGTATACATAACCCTATAAGTAGAGATACCCCATGTTAATTCTTTTAGCGGATTTCCTATTTAGGGAAGAAGCTATTACCGTAGTCGGCATGGTAAGACCTAGGCCCGGGACCATGATAACTTTTCGTTTTGAGGTCCCCAGACCCCAAAAACACCATTCGTTCGAAACTGTATATATATATATATATATATATATATATATATATATTATATATATACTATACTATTCGAACGAATGGTGTTTTATAAGTTTCATTAAAATATATTCACCAATAAGCGATATATAAAATTTTAATTATTATCCATAAGAATATATGTATACAGTTTCGAACGAATGGTGTTTTTGGGGTCTGGGGACCTCAAAACGAAAAGTTATCATGGTCCCGGGCCTAGGTCTTACCATGCCGACTACGGTAATAGCTTCTTCCCTATAGAGGAAATTCGCTAAAAGAATTAACATGGGGTATCTCTACTTATAGGGTTATGTATACATTGCTCAGTTAATTTGATTTGTTTCAAATACTTTCTTGATTTGGCATATATGTGTCCGTGGGTGCGATAACTCTCGTAAAAATGGTACGATCTTGATAAAATTTAGTACAAACGTATAAAGCATTATTTATGACTTTAAGTTCGAAAACCAGACGGATCGACCCATTCAAAGTGGTATTTTGGGGGGTTTTGTACCCCACAAATGGGTTTTTTGAAGTTTTTACATGCAATATTTTAAAAAGTCAAATTTTAATTTTCACCATTGGATTCAGTTTAAAAAAAAACACAAAATTTGGTTTTTTGATATTTTCTCTTCGTCAATTGGTTACAGAGATATTGAAAGTGCTAAACACATTACGTTGTTCAATGTTATTCTTATGGAGAATAAGAAAAATATTATAGCTCGCTTATTTATGAACGTATACTAAGGAAACTTGGTATACGGCTTCATCTGGTTGTGGTCTATTGTTATTTGCACAAAAAACACAATTTTTACCGATAATTCCTGTAGCAGCAAGCCTACATCCTCAGGCCCATGTTATTCTTATGGAGAATAAGTAAAATGTTATGTATCCCTTAATTATGAACATAACTTAATAAAACTTGGTATGTTTGTTCACCTAGTTGAGTTCTATTGATATTTGCATAAAACCCATTTTTTATTCCTTGTTGCAGCAAACCTGCGTACTCATCCCCCATGTTATTCTTATGCAGAATAATCAAAACGGTATGTATCGCTTATTTATGAATTTATATTGATGAAACTTGGCACGTGGCTTCACCTAGTTGAGTAAAATTGATATTTACATGAAACCCCATGTTTGTTGTCCTTGTTGCAGCAAACCTACGTACTCATCCCCAATCTTATTCTTATGGAGAATAATTCAAATTTGATATATCACCTATTTGTGAATATATTTTTATGACACTTGGTACCTTTGCGGCTTTATGTGGTACTAAGACATATATTTTGCATTGGAAATTCGCTGAGTACACAGGTTTGCTGTGACGGGGGTATTATTTAGTTCTGTCCCCCAAGTTCAGAACAAGAAAGCCCATTTACAGATGGGTGCACTGTCAAATATTTACATACACAAATACCCCTGTTGCAGCAAACCTGCATACTCAGTAAATTTCAAATGGTACTTCACTAAGTCATGAAGCCACTTACCAACTTTCATCAAAGTAAATTCATAAATGAGCGAGATATAACATTTGATTTATTCTCCATAAGAAAAACATTAGGACCGAGTATGCAGGTTTGCTGCATCAAGGACTACAACAATATGGTTTTGATGCAAATACCAATGAATCACCAGTCAGTCCCAGTGCCCAGTCAGTGAAGGCAAAATATCACCTGATATCGGAAATAACTCCCCCGAAGCTGGATTTTTCACAGATGGTAGGACACATTGAGTCCCCGGTTTTCCCCCTTGTGCTTCACTCCCCACCACCCTTTGAAGTTGATTTTGCAAGTGTTTCGTA
The DNA here is from genome assembly GCA_963675035.1 of Allygus modestus. Taxonomy (NCBI): domain Eukaryota; kingdom Metazoa; phylum Arthropoda; class Insecta; order Hemiptera; family Cicadellidae; genus Allygus; species Allygus modestus. The sequence goes on along the minus strand of OY776111.1, from coordinate 235,202,578 downwards.
ATATGCTAAAATTTCCATAACTACTACACCAAATCGAACATTCATTTTTTTGTTGTGTTTCTTGTTAGTGGGCCTATAAAATATGGCATCATCATTATTTTGATAGAAGCAGTGTATTGTCTTTGCAATTTATCATTAAAGTTATTAATATTTTTAATAATATTTTATTCATTAGGCCTATTTGCAAATAATATTGTCCTGAGACAGTTTTGAGGAAATATTTGATTTAGTTATGCAGAAAATATCTTAAGCTCTAAAACGATATATAAATCAATATATGGTTTAGAGCAGTGGTTCCCAAAAGGTGGTCGACGGACCCCCAGGTTCGCGAGTGGTTTTCAAGGTGTCCACGGCGGCTAGCTGGTATATTTTAAATCAAACTATGGTATGTTTTTATTCAGGAAATTTATTTCCTTAACAAAAAATAGCCTAAATATAATCCATAACCTGTTTTGAATAATAATAATTTTAGCTGTCGAGAGAGTTATAGCCTACAAATAGAGGATATATTATGGTGTTCTTCCCACTATACATGCATAACTAGCATCTGGTACCAACATCCCTCCATCCCGTCCCTTCCACCCATTACTCTTTTACGCGCTGCAGTAATTACCCAGCTTTGGGTATTGTTAAGATTGTGTAGAAATTATATGGGGATTACAACTGTCTGTATTGCCGACTATAAAAGATGGTATTTTCTTGGCGGATGGCAGGCAATATTTCAAATTCAGTCTGGTAACACTGTGTAAGTGTAGGCCTAAATGAAGTCCAGCTGTCAACAGCCTAGTTCTAGCTTTAACAGCATGAATAACAAATTTAATTCTAGTAAAAAATTAGAAAGTATAACTGTAAGTATTTGGAATTAGGATTTACATATGTTGGCTCTGAAGAAGAGCCACGTCCTCAATGTGTAATTTGCCTTGACGTTTTGAAATTATTAGATTTCTGGATAATTGTACAAGGAGACCACAAGACGTTATCTCTGAAAGCAATTACACATTTAACACCATTTTGTACAACCTAAACATGTGAATAGGTTTTACATGAAGAATAAATATAGAAATCTTCTCAACATGCATGATGGTTTCTGTGTGAATTTCACCAAACTGTGTCCCAATATTGAAGACATTTTGGGAAAAAGGATAGATTTCATCATTCACACTGAACAAAATAACAACATTTGTTTACATCCACTTACTAATTTGTATCTACTTACTAATTTCAACTGATTTTTCAACAAATATAACTCACTCATATATATGCTTTGTAAAATAAAAATAATTTGAGTTTTATAGAACAACTTTGGAAGTTATTTTTCCACAAAAAGTACCTTTAATTGGTTATACACAATTGGATGTTATATTACTTACTACTAACACTTTTGGTAATTATAATAAGGTAACGGAGTATAAAAATGTGATTTCAATCTAACACAGGTTTCAGGGGTCCCCGATGGTTTAATTTATTTACTTGGGGGTCCACGACCGACTGCCATTTGTGGAACCTCTGGTTTAGAGAAGGGAAACAGGGTACAGGCTAGAACATAAGTGGGAGCGCTCAACTAGGTTTGGCGATTTGGCGCATAAAATAGTGCTGTAAAAATAAGTAAAAAAACTAGCACAATCTAGGATTTTGGTTCAGTTGTAATTTTCTTCCTCTGTATAACATACCAAAAGTCCTCCCCTAAAATTGATGCTGTAATATGGCCGCCATCTTGGAAAATGGTAGCCATTTTCATTTTTTGCTTATTACTCTTTTATCATTGATGATAGAGAGAAATAACTTGCACTAATAATGTTGGAAATTAAGAGGGGTACAATTTTGGTTATTACCGTTTTTGCTCTAAACATGACAGTTTTCGAGTTATTAGTGAATTTCCTTTGAAAAGTGAACTATTAGCATGACCCGCACGGTGAAACTTAAGCCCGGGACCACCATAGAAGTTCCTAACGTGACCCCCTGAACACGTTTTGGGGGGTCGTTCAAAATTTTATATATATATATATATATATATATGTATATATATGTATATATATATATATATGTGTATGCACTCTAGCGGTCGCATTTTTTGTCCGATTTACTTCAAATTTGGTAGGGACGTTCCTTTCTATAATCTGTTGGACAAGTTCGTTGGGCAAAACAATCGGAAAACTCTAAACCCATTTTTTGGGGATTAATCTTTCAAATTTCGAGTTTTTGGGCCCAAAAAGGGTCAGGAAAGCCCCAGATGTAAAATTTATGCATGTAAAAAGATGGGAATTAGAAAGGCAAAAGTTTTAAGCCCTCTCTCGTCATTCTAGCATAAATATTTACCGAGTTATTAAAGAAAATGTGTATCGGCTAGAACACAGTACGTTGTCTTATGGAGGTTTTACACTAGAAAAGCCTGTTATTCCTTTGTTAGAGTACATTTATTACCCCCAGAAACCTCACGCTTACTTTCAAGCCTGTCTGGACCTTCTCCTAACCTTATAAAGCGCAAAATTGTATTCCCAGCTTTGCAAGTAAATGAAACCAGGAATATCAGAACAGCCAAAAAATCAAAGTTTTCAGATTTCGATAAAAATTGGACAAATGTATGTTTTTACACTGATTTTGAATTTTAAAAGTTTTTATGTGGAAATTCACTTCCCTCACGTCAGCGTGCTGCGTGCAAACTCGTTAATGATTTAAAGTAATAAATATATACAGAGGGTGAGTCAGACTGCACATCCTGCATGCATAACACAAGAACGGCCTAGTACAAAGACGTCAAACAGAGGGTGAGTCAGACTGCACATCCTGCATGTATAACACAAGAACGGCCTAGTCCAAAGACGTCAAACAGAGGGTGAGTCAGACTGCACATCCTGCATGTATAACACAAGAATGGCCTAGTCCAAAGACGTCAAACAGAGGGTGAGTCAGACTGCACATCCTGCATGTATAACACAAGAACGGCCTAGTCCAAAGACGTCAAACAGAGGGTGAGTCAGACTACACATCCTGCATATATAACACAAGAACGGCCTAGTCCAAAGACGTCAAACAGAGGGTGAGTCAGACTGCACATCCTGCATGTATATAACAAAAGAACGGCCTAGTCCAAAGACGTCAAACAGAGGGTGAGTCAGACTGCACATCCTGCATGTATATAACACAAGAACGGCCTAGTCCAAAGACGTCAAACAGAGGGTGAGTCAGACTGCACATCCTGCATGTATATAACACAAGAACGGCCTAGTCCAAAGACGTCAAACAGAGGGTGAGTCAGACTGCACATCCTGCATGTATAACACAAGAACGGCCTAGTCCAAAGACGTCAAACAGAGGGTGAGTCAGACTGCACATCCTGCATGTATAACACAAGAACGGCCTAGTCCAAAGACGTCAAACAGAGGGTGAGTCAGACTGCACATCCTGCATGTATATAACACAAGAACGGCCTAGTCCAAAGACGTCAAACAGAGGGTGAGTCAGACTGCACATCCTGCATGTATAACACAAGAACGGCCTAGTCCAAAGACGTCAAACAGAGGGTGAGTCAGACTGCACATCCTGCATGTATAACACAAGAACGGCCTAGTCCAAAGACGTCAAACAGAGGGTGAGTCAGACTGCACATCCTGCATGTATATAACACAAGAACGGCCTAGTCCAAAGACGTCAAACAGAGGGTGAGTCAGACTGCACATCCTGCATGTATATAACACAAGAACGGCCTAGTCCAAAGACGTCAAACAGAGGGTGAGTCAGACTGCACATCCTGCATGTATAATACAAGAACGGCTTAGTCCAAAGACGTCAAACAGAGGGTGAGTCAGACTGCACATCCTGCATGTATATAACACAAGAACGGCCTAGTCCAAAGACGTCAAACAGAGGGTGAGTCAGACTGCACATCCTGCATGTATAACACAAGAACGGCCTAGTCCAAAGACGTCAAACAGAGGGTGAGTCAGACTGCACATCCTGCATGTATATAACACAAGAACGGCCTAGTCCAAAGACGTCAAACAGAGGGTGAGTCAGACTGCACATCCTGCATGTATATAACACAAGAACGGCCTAGTCCAAAGACGTCAAACAGAGGGTGAGTCAGACTGCACATCCAGCATGTATAACACAAGAACGGCCTAGTCCAAAGACGTCAAACAGAGGGTGAGTCAGACTGCACATCCTGCATGTATAACACAAGAACGGCCTAGTCCAAAGACGTCAAACAGAGGGTGAGTCAGACTACACATCCTGCATGTATAACACAAGAACGGCCTAGTCCAAAGACGTCAAACAGAGGGTGAGTCAGACTGCACATCCTGCATGTATAACACAAGAACGGCTTAGTCCAAAGACGTCAAACAGAGGGTGAGTCAGACTGCACATCCTGCATGTATAACACAAGAACGGCCTAGTCCAAAGACGTCAAACAGAGGGTGAGTCAGACTGCACATCCTGCATGTATATAACACAAGAACGGCCTAGTCCAAAGACGTCAAACAGAGGGTGAGTCAGACTGCACATCCTGCATGTATAATACAAGAACGGCTTAGTCCAAAGACGTCAAACAGAGGGTGAGTCAGACTGCACATCCTGCATGTATAACACAAGAACGGCCTAGTCCAAAGACGTCAAACAGAGGGTGAGTCAGACTGCACATCCTGCATGTATAACACAAGAACGGCCTAGTCCAAAGACGTCAAACAGAGGGTGAGTCAGACTGCACATCCTGCATGTATAACACAAGAACGGCTTAGTCCAAAGACGTCAAACACTATGTTAAATATCAAATTAAATTATAAATACAGTACTGCATTTTGAGACTTCCCATGTTTTCATAAATTTAACTTTTTTTACTTTAACAGTGATGTGAGTGAATATAATAGGGTAATAATTTTAGGGGGCTTAAAAATGTTGATTTATTATTTAATATTTATTTATTCTTATTTATTGTTAAGTGGTGATATTTTTATGATTTATTCACATGGAAAAAGCTTAATTTTCACTCGTTTCCATGTGATATTTAGTGATTGAAATGAAAACAATTTCAAAAAGGTAAAACTATTCAAATTTCAATAACATAAATTTTATGGGAAAAATGTTTAAAATATTGTGATCTAAAATCGTGAATTTCACGTATTTTTTTCTCGTTATTTTTATGTGAAATCTTGTGAAACTTTTACGTTATATTCTCGTGATAATTTCGTGATTTTTTCCTTTTTTTCAAGTTATAATAACGTGAAAATAAAATATGAATCGTGATTTAAACTATTAAAATTTCAATAACATAAATGTCATGGGAAGAAAAATGTTTAAAATGTGAAAATATTGTGATCTAAAAACGTGAATTTCACATATTTTTTTCTCGTTATTTTTATGTGAAATCTTGTGAAACTTTTACGTTATATTCACGTGATAATTTCGTGATTTTCTCCTTTTTTCATGTTATAATAACGTGAAAAATAAAATAAGAAATGTGATTTTCACGTGAAAATAAGGTTTTTGTGCTATCTGGGATTATCTGTAATAAATTGCAAATGGGAAATGTATTAAAAATACTCTTATTAAAATCTAAATCAATAGCGAAAGTCACGAGTTCGAACCTCAAAATATTCTTATCTGAACCTAAAGCAAATTATTCATAATTTTAAAGATCTCGTCAAAAGAAACAGAATCCTTTATCCATTTCAAAATGGTCGCTATTTTAGTGAACAATTTTGGCATTTACGGAATACCTTAAATTAATTACGGAATACATACCCTGTATTGTCCAAACAAATAAATATATCTTGTTTCCGATTGAGATTTCTTACTCAAAATAAACTAAGCTTTACTCTGATATAATACATGACAGTTAGTTGATTTAGAACAAAATTACTATTTCAATAGAATGTATTTTTGATATTGTTGTAAGGCCAAAATTAAAAAAGTCAAATATAGTATATTATGGAAAAAATCATACAATCGTAAAGGTTTTGCAAATTCTAGCAACTTTATAAATTATGAGGTTTGTGTATCTTGACCATCTTGACACATATCGACCATAAGGTACGGTTATTGTTACACCTGATGTGGTACTTAAAGTGATACAAGTTGTAAATGTTAGTGAGTGGAGAAAATACAATCTATGATTACAAGATTATGTAATTACATTGCATGAAATAATCTTTACTTACTTTACAAAGTATTTATTTATGATCAATTATCATTATAATATAATATGTATTTTAAAACTCGATCAAAAATATATATCTTTATATGTAATTCTGTAAGCAAAATTTTTAAGTCAAAATTGTGGGACTTGTTTAAGATGGCTCAAATTAAAGGTCTTGATTTCAGGGACTCGAGAAAAATAGCAGTATTTCTAAATAAGCCCGTTGCAGCAAACCTGCGTACTCAGCGAATTTCCAGTGCATAATATATGTCTTAATACCACATTGAGCCGCATACGAGTTTCATTAAAATATATTCACAAATAAGCGATATATAAAATTTTAATTATTCTCCATAAGATTAAGATTGGGGATGAGTACATAGGTTTGCTGAAATAAGGAACACAAACAATTGGGGTTTATGCAAATATAAATATAATTAAACAAGGTGAAGCCACATACCAAGCTACAATTTTTATCAATATTCATTCATAAAAATAAGCGATATATAACATTTTAATTATTCTCCATAAGAATAACATGGGGGCTCTGTAAGCAGGTATGCTGCAACAAAATATGTGTTTTCATGTAAATATCATTATAACTCAACTAGGTGAAGCCACATACTAAGTTTCATCAGTATACATTCATACATTAGCGATATAAACCATTTTGATTATTCTCCATAAGAATAACATGTGGGATGGTAAGCAGGTTTGCTGCAACAAGGAACACAAAATAATGGGGTTTTATGAAAATATCAATAGAGCTTATCTAAGTGAAGTCACACACCAAGTTTCATCCAAATACATTCAGAAATAAGCAATATATAACATTTTAATTACCCTCCATAAGAATGACATAGGGACCGAGTACCTAGGTTTGCTGCTACGGGGACCATTGGCGGAAAATTGTTTTTTGTACAAACCATAATAAAGCACAACCAGATGAAACCATATACCAAGTTTCGTCAGTTTAAGTTTATAAATAAGCGAGATATAAAATATTTCTTGTTCTCCTTAAGAATAACATTAGACAACGTACTGTGTTTAGCACTTTCAATATCTCATTAAATAATTGATGTAGAGTAATGATCAAAATACCAAATTGTTTGTTTTTTAAGCTGAATTCAATGGTAAAAATTAAAATTAGAATAAAATAAAAATTGCTTGTGAAAACCCCAAAAAACCCATTTTTGGGGTACAAAACCCCCCTTAGGATCATGCAATTCGTCTGGTTTTCAAACTTGTTCAAATAAATGGTACTTTACACATTTGTGCTAAATTTCATTAAGATCAGACTTTTTTTACGATAGTTATTGTGCTTAGGGACACACATATATATTATATACATCTATACAAATTTGAACGAATGGTGTTTTTGGCATCTGCGGACCTCAAAATGAAAAGTTATCATGGTCTTGGGCTTCAGTCTTACCATGCCACCTACGGTAATAGCTTCTCCCCTATAGGGGAAATTTGCTAAAAGTTACCAACAAACGAGAAATAACATAAAACATCCCCCATAAGGAAAGCATGGGAGTTTAAAAACATCTGCTTTGTACACATTAAAACATGTGATTAGTGACTACTTTGTTTACAAAATTGAACTGACATATGTTTATTTCCCTCAGCATGTAAAGAGTAAAACGAGTTCGCACGCAGCACGCTGACGTGAGGGAAGTGAATTTCCACATAACAAACTATAAAAACTCAAAATCAGTTAAAAACATACAATTATTCCAATTTTTATTCAAATCTGAAAATATTGATTTTTTGGCTGTTCTGATGCTCCTGGTTCTATTTACCTGCAATGATGGGAATACAATTTGGCGCATTATAAGGTTAGGATAAGGTCCAGTCAGGCTTTAAAGTAGGCGTGAGGTTGTTGGGGATGATAAAAGTACACCAACAAATGAATAACAGGCTTTTCTAATGTAAAACCCCCATAAGACAACGTACTGTGTTTGGTCACTACACATTTTCTTTAATAACTCGATAAATATATATGCTAGAATGACGAGAGAGGGCTTATAAGTTTCGCCACACTAATTTCCATCTGTTTACACACACACATCCATCCATCAAACAACCACTGTTAATAACAATAACACATCCATCCATCCATCCATCCATCCATCTGTTGTTATCGATCCATCCATCTGTTAATTTCACATCCGGGGCTTTTCTGACCTTTTTGAGCCCAAAACTCGAAATTTGAAAGATTAATCCCCTAAAAAAAGGGTTTAGAGTTTTCCGATTGTTTTGCCCAACGAACTTGTCCAACTGATTATAGAAAGAAATGTCCCTACCAAATTTGAAGTAAATCGGACAAAAAATGTGATCGCTAGAGTGCATACACATATATATATATACATATATATATATATATATATATATATATATATATATATACAATTTTGAACGACGCCCCAAAACGTGTTCAGTGGGTCACGTTATGAACTTCTATGGTGGTCCCGGGCTTCAGTTTCACCGTGCGGGTCATGCTAATAGTTCACTTTCCAAAGGAAATTCACTAATAAATCAGAAGAGGCAGAGTATTCGAGCAAGGTTAGGGGCTACGGCCACTGACTATAAGCCACTAGTTTTTATAATATTCTTATAAGGCCAAAATTTAAAAAGTCAAATAGTTGCGTATGGCAAAAAACATGCAAGTGTAAAGGTTTTGGAAATTCTAGAAACTTTATAATTTACGAGGTTTGTATAGATCATAAAAAGTTGCTAGGATTTTTAAAACCTTGACAGTTAATTGTATGCTTTTTGCCTTATGCTACTATAAGGCTTTTTTAGCGAATTTCCCCTATAGGGAAGAAGCTATTACCTTAGGTCTCATGGTAAGACTTAAGCCCGAGTCCATGATAACTTTTTGTTTTGAGGCCCCCAGATGCCAAAAACGCCATTCGTTCAAATTCATATACATATAGGTGTGTCCGTACGAACGATAACTTTCGTAAAAATGGTCCGATCTTGATTAAATTTGGTACAGACGTGGCAGGATTTATTTTCATGAGTTCGAGAACCAGACAGCTCGCTCTATTTAAAAGGGGGTTTTGGGGGGGGGGGTTTGTACTTCAAAAATTGTTTTTTTGAACTTTTTACATGTAATTCCTTTTAAACCCAAACTTTTGTTTAGACCATTAAATTTAGCTTAAAAAACAAACAATTTGGTATTTTGATCATCGCTCTATGTCAATTGGTTACCGAGATATTAAAAGTGTTAAACAAAGTACGTTGTCCAATGTTAATCTTATGGAGAATAAGTAAAATTCTATATCTCGCTTATTAATGAACAAATATTAATGAAACTTTGGTATGTGGCTTCATCTGGTTGTGTTCTATTATTATTTGCACAAGTAATAATTTTTACCGATACTTCCTGCACCCCCAGATTTTATATTTTTTTGCCCCCCCTGATTTTATATCTTTGCTCCCTCCCACGATTTTTATTTTTGCCCCACCCCCGATTTTATATTTTGCTCCCCCCTCTTTGATTTTATATTTTTATTTTATGTCCCCCCATTTTATATCCCCCTCCGATTTTATATTTTTGCCCCCCCATTTTTATTTTTTTGCCGCCCCCCATTTTATATTTTTGCTCCCCCCAATTTTATATTTTTTGCCCCCCTCCGACATTATATTTTTGCTCCCCCTGATTTTATTTTTGCCCCACCCTCGATTTTATATTTTGCTCCCCCCCTTTTTCGATTTTATATTTTTATTTTATGTACCCCATTTTAGATTTTTGTTCCCCCCCTCTTCGATTTTATATTTTTCATATTTTATGTCCTCCCGATTTTATATTTTTGCTCCCCCCAATTTTTGTTTTTGCCCCACCCCAAATTTTATATTTTGTTCCCCCCCTCTTCAATTTTATATTTTGGTTTATGTCCCCCCTCCATTTTATATTCCCCCCCGATTTTATATATTTGCTCCCCCCCCCCGATTTTATATTTATGCCCCCCTCCCCCCTCACCTATATTTTATTATTTTTGTTTGTACTTGAGTTCTTTTATTTCTAAAAGCGAATCCAAAGTGTTATGTGTACCGAATTGGAGTCGCAAACCACACGCCGTTTACTACCCGACAGAGTTCCTCGACTTAGCAACAGTACGCGAACTATCTGCCAGTATATTTAGTTAACTTTGATTTAATTGTACGTTAAACGTGTAAAATGTAATTTTAATATTGTAAAATAACGTGGATTGTTATTTGCTTTAGATAAACTACCATTTATATACAACCCGTACGAAGGACGGATACACAGCTAGTGGAGAATAAGTCAAATCTTATGTCACCCTTAATTATGACATAAATTAATAAAATTTGGTATATAGTTTCACCTCCTGTTGAATTATACTGATACTTATATAAAAACCCACTTGTTGTGCTCCTTTTTGCAGCAAACCTGCGTACTCATCCCCCATGTTATTGTTATAGAGAATAATTTAAATATGGTATACATCGCTTATTTATGAATGTAGATTGAAGAAACTTGGTATGTGGCTTCACCTAGTTGAGTTATATTGATATCTGAATAAACCCATATTTTGCGTTCCTTTTGCAGCAAACCTGCTTACTCAGCCCCATGTTATTCTTATGGAGAATGATTCAAATGTTATATATCGCTTATTCTAGAATGAATATTGATAAAACTTGGTATGTGGCTTCACCTAGTTGAATTGTATTGATATTTGCATCAAAATTGTGTCAGCAAACCTACATACTCATCCCCAATGCTATTCTTATGTAGAATAATTAAAATATCGCTTATTTTTTAATATATTTTTATAAACTTGGTAAGCGGCTTTATGTAGTATCAAGACAAAAATGTGTATCGGAAATACGCTGAGTACGCAGATTTGCTGCGACGGGGGTATTTCAAATTTGGCCTCATAACAATAGACCTATCAAAAATAGATTTCATTAAAATAGTTATTTTGTTATAAAACATCTGTCATGTATCATATCAGAGTAAAGCTTAGTTTATTTTGAGTAAGAAACTTCAATCAGAAACACGATAGGCCAATATTTATTGATTGGGAAAATACAGGGTATTATGTAAATGTCAACATTTGTCACTAAAATAACCGCCATTTTGAAACAGTTAAAGACAGTTCGATTCTGTTTCCTCCAAAATGTTTCTTTTGACGAGACCATTAAAGTGATGAATAATTCGCCTTAGGTTCAGACAAGAATATTTTGAAGTTCGAACTTGTGACCTTAAAACTTTAAAGAATATTTTTAATACACTTCCCATGTGCGATTTAGTACTTATAATTTTGTTTGATGTCTTTATAGACTGAGCCGCTCTTGTATTATACATGCTGAACATGTGGTCTGACTCACCCTCTGTATATATTTATAACTTTAAATCATTAATAACTATTAAATCCTAGTTGAGAGCTCCCACTTTTGTTCTAGCCTGCACCCCGTTTCCCTTCTCTAAACCATATTGAATTATACATCGTTTTGAAGCTTAAGATATTTTCAACATAACTAAATCAAATATCTCCTCAAATACAGTCTCAGGACAATTTTATTTTCAAATAGGCCTAATGAATAAAATATTATTAAAAATATTAATAACTTTAATTTAATGATAAATTGCAAAGACAATTACTGCTTCTATAAAAATAATGATGATGCCATTTTTTATAGGCCTACCAACAAGGAAAAAAAAGGAGTGTTCGATTTGGTGCAGCAGTTATAGAAATACTAGCATATTTCGAAATGCTTGCAAATCAAACTTCAAAGGGTGGTGGGGAGTGAATCACAAAGGGGAAAACCGGGGACATTTGTAAAAATGCATGTCTTAACGTGTTATATCATGTGAAAAAATCCAGCTTTGGAGGAATTATTTCCCACATAAAACCTTTGTTGACTGGGCTACACTAGATGTGCAACAAACAAAGTCTTACCAATTTATGTTCATAAACAAGCAAGATATCACATGTTTTTATTCTCCATAAGAATAACATTATAGCAGGTTTGCTGCCATGGGATCACAAAAAATGTTTTGTATGCAATTATAAGTAAACCTAAATTATATGAAGCCACGTACCAAGTTTCATTATGTTTCAGTATATTATATTAATGTTTCATTAATAAGCAAGACATAAAATTTTACTTATTCTCCATATGATTAATATTGGACAATGTACTGTGTTTAGCACTTTCAATATCTCGGTAACCAATTGACGTAGAGCGTTGATCAAAATACCAAATTGTTTGTTTTTTTAAGCTGAATCCAATATTGTCAACTCAAGTATGGCTTTAAAAATAATTATAAGAAAAAAGTTTAAAAACCCATATTTTATGTAAAAACCCCCCTTATAATGGTGCGATCTTTCTGGTTTTCAAACTCATAAAAATAGATGCTGCCTTACACGTTTATACCAAATTTCATCAAGATCAGACCATTTTTACAACAGTTATCGTGCCTACAGACACACACATATATAAATTTGAATGATTGGTGTTTTTGGCATCTGGGGGCCTAAAAACGAAAAGTTATCATGGTCCCGGGCCTAGGTCTTAACATGCCACCTACGGTAATAGCTTCTTCCTATCGGGGAAATTCGCTAAAACCAAATGTTAAAGGGGCTGTATTAGCCCCTATAAGTGTTATTATATTTCTTAATTTAGAAAACCTTTTTATATTTTTAATCAAATTATATTTGTGTAAAATTTCTTGAATTTGCTAATCCAATATTACAACATGCTATAATGTCGTAATGTTGTGAATGTGTTTAATTAACTATTAGTTGATATAAGATGTTTATCATGTTTCAATATTGTATTTTTGTAACCCTACAAATGTCTATCAATAAAGAGTAGGACTTTTCCATGAATATTTTGTTGTTAGCGAATTTCCCCCATAGGGAAGAAGCTATTACCGTAGTCAGTATGGTAAGATCTAGGCCCGGGACCATGATAACTCTTCGTTTTGAGGTCCCCAGACCCCAAAAACACCATTCGTTTGATTAACCCTCACTTAGGGGTGAGGGTTGAAACCCTTAACCACTTAAAAAAATACTTTTACTTATGCTAGTCACATTTACCAAAGATTGTTTGAAATTTTACAGTCGTTCAAAAATTAAGAGGGGGGACCTTTATGAGACACCCGGTATATATATATATGTGTGTGTCCGTGAGCACGATAACTCTCGTAAAAATGATCCGATTTTGATGAAATTTGGTATAAACTGAAAAGCAACATTTATGACAAGTTCGAAAACTAGTGAGATTGCTCCATCCGAAGGGGTATTTTGTATCCCAAAAATGGGTTTTATGAAATTTTTACTTATAATTATTGAAATGGTCAAATATATTTTTACCATTGGATTCAGCTTAAAAAAACACACAATCTGGTATTTTGATCATTCCTCTACGTGAATTGGTTACCGAGATATTGAAAGTGTTAAACATACTACGTCGTCTAATATTATTCTTATGGAGAAAAAAAAATTTATATCTCGCTTATTTATGAACGTATATTGAAGAAACTTGGTATACGGCTTCATCTGGTTGTGGTCTATTGATATTTACTAAAAAAAAATAATTTTTTGCCAAAGGGTCCGTAGCAGCAAACCTGCGTACTCAGCTCCAATATTATTCTTATGGATAATAATTAAATGCTATGTCTGCCTTAATTATAAACATAAATGAATAAAAACTAGTATACGACTTCACCTAGTTGAGTTATATTGATATTAGCATAAAAACACATTTTTTGTGTTCCTTGTTGAAGCAAACCTGCGTACTCAGTCAGCCCCAATGTAATTCTTATGGGGAGTAATTAAAATTGTATATATCGATTATTTGTGAATATATTTTTATGAAACTTGGTAAGTGGCTTTATGTAGTATTAAGACATTTATATCTCCATTGGAAATTCGCTGAGTATGCAGGTTTGCTTTGACGGGGGTATTTTATTTGACATACGATAACAGTGAAGCTCTTTTCTTTAATTGGATAAATTCAGTATCAGTATTTGCTGCAAATTACTCACTACCCATGAAAAAAATAATTAGGCCCTAATCGTTTTTGAGTAACTATAGGAAAAGTTATGAGATTTGTTGCAAAAAATTGCTATATTTAGTTCGCATTTGACTTAAACTTTTTATAAGTTTGTTCCATAACAATAATTGTTTGGATAGTTAATTTTGAATTAAAGATAAGATTAATAAACAAGTTCTGAGTTCAAATAATAACACAAGATTACTGTGCATGAATCGGAAAAATGTATTTCAAACACAAAGAATAGAAGGGGCACTATTAACTAGTTTTGCATTGGGCCTCCAAAGTTATCAAACGACCCTGCTGAACACTAGGAAAATAAAAAGCTAAAAATAGGTAAACAAATTTTATTCAGCATAAACATATTTCAAAATAAAAACAGTATAACATATATAACTATGAAAGGGTCAAAAACAACAATGACTAGAAATGAGATCAATTTGCCTGAGTTGTTTCAACATTTCTTTCCACTTCAGTTTGTTAATGATAGGTCTCCTTTTTTCAGATAAACAGAAATAAGTTGTTACCTACCGTATGTTTTATACTTAATAGATTTTCCCAAAGCACATATAAATGTATAAGCTGCCTACACACCTTGCCAAATCCAATGTGAAAGTATGAATGAATCTTTCACTGCTGTGTCATTTTGACTTTGAAAAATTGACTTGCGAGTCACTCGTTTTGATTTGGCTAAAGTGTAGATATGGCTAAAAAGTAAAATTTTCACAGATAAAACATAAAGGAAAAAACATGAGGTAAAATATAGCAAGAACAATGTATTTCATGTACTTTGTAAACAAAATTAAGAAGCATACTACTCTAAAATGGAAGCTCTAAATCAATTTAATAATGTGTTGAAAATAATAATGTACCAGTAATTTAGTTATAATCGACAGAGATAATAATCATATTCAATATCATGTTGAAACTTTTGTAAATGTGGAATTTAAGAGAACATTCATTGATTTGTAATCACAAAAAACTCTGATTTAATTGATATATTTTACACACACATAAAAAAACAATTAAAACACATAATAAAATACAACAGTTGGTGGTCTAGTAAGTCAAACAAAACGGAATTTCACAAACTAAAGCAGTAAAAACAGTTTATATAAACTAAACACAGTTAAAGACTAATTAAACAAATACTTGAGCAATGTAACAAAGTTAGATGAATAATTGGAATATCACACTTCATTTAAATAAAAATAATGTTTACTACAAATAAACTATTTCTGAGAACATAAAAATTCAACACAAAGTAAACTATGTTATTAACAGACTATAAAATTAAGGTAACTTCAACTACATGGCAAACTTTGTAACTTTCTATCCTAAAAAAGTTAAAAGCTTATCATAGTCAGACGGATGCACATGCACAATCCAGCAAGACACACAGACTAGAATATCAGGTCAGCTCAGACGGATGCACATGCACAATCCAGCAAGACACACAGACTAGAATATCAGGTCAGCTCAGGAAGTCTACCTGCAAGTTTACAACAATCAAAGACTGATTTACAAAATAATATTTGTTTAATATTCAAGGACTGGCACTATTTGTATGGAGATTTAAAAATCTAAAGAGCTAGAAGATTTAAAGGTGCTTAAGATTAATAGGACATCATACGATTTATTTTCAAAATATTAGACAGCGTAAGTAATAAAACTTGTGAATGTAAAATTCCTTAAGTTTTATACAAGATCCAACAAACTGGTTTGAACTAAAATCAGGATATAATCAATAGGCCTAAACAACACATAACATCACAGCTTTGTACACAAGTTCTGTGTATTTCCAGAGAAAAATAGTTTACATTAAAACTATTAGAATGTTATAAAACTCATCACGAAGAATTGTTTACACTAAACATTAGTGAACTAAGATACTATTTACAGCCTCTATAAAAATCAAAAATAAAAGTAACTTTAGATGAATTCAACAAAATGAATTGAAAACTAATTTCATAAATGATAAACTCTTGCTACACAAATGACTTTGTCGCAACAAATGTCCATATTTATTTAGCAAAGTATGAATACAAATTATACTAACAATTAAATTATAAAAAAGTTATATTTTAATTCTAATGTAAGTAATCTTAAAATGAAAAAATAATGAAAAAAAGTTGTTAAACAACAAGTATTTAGCAATAATAAAAATAATGCTATATAATACAGCATAAGTGATGATAGATTTCTTGAATATTATTAAAATAAATATATAAACACTCCAGAAGGAAATAAAATATCCCCGTTGAATCAAATCTTCTTACTCAGCAAAATACAAGTGCATATATATAAGAACCTCACTACCACATGATGCCATTTACAATGTTACAATGTGTACTCATAAATAACCTGATATAACATTTTATTTTGCCTTCATAAGAATAACATTAGGGCTGAGTTTGATTGTTTGCTGCAAAGGAAGCTAGAAAAATGGTTTTATGTAGATATCAATAGACCACAAACAGACTGATTTACAAAGTTGTATAAATATTTGTTCATAAATCTGCTTAAAATATCTCAGTGACATTGACATAGAGAAATTATTCAAACTTCTATATTTTGGGGGCAAATTAAGTGGTGTAAGCTAAAATTAGATTTCAATCATTTCTATATAAAAATTAAGAAAATAACATTTTTGGGGTAACAAATTTCCAAAATATTCTTTCAAATGCGAAATCTGTCTGGTTTTCAGACTAATAAATGTTGCTTTACACATCTGTGACCAAATTTAATTAAGATAGAACTTTTTTGCATAAATCATTTTATAAACAGACTCATACATGAATAATACAAATGTACAATTTGAATGAAAGGCGTTTTTGGTATCTGAGGGCCGCAAAACAAAATGTTAACATGGCCTCAAGGTCAGGTCTTACCATTCCACCATATTTACCTTCAGTAATAGCTTCTTCTTGAGAGCGGAAATTCCTTTAAATACATGAATAATATATAAAGGATTAAAAATATGATCCTAATATTGTTACAAAAGTCTAGATTTCAAATATTTATTTTGTACAAATACTGAAGCAAAAAAATTACAAACTGGTCTTTAAAAACCTTGGTGTTATGCAATGTGACTTATACCCTGTTAACCTTGTGTGGCGGATTTGCAGGGAAAGAGTTCAGTGCATTCTGTGATAAATGGTGAATGGCACTCCTTTTCAGTTCGGACTCAATGTGTATATGCAATAGTAGTTAGGCTATAGAATAAATTATGGCAGGGTTGTTTGATTCAACTACATTGCAACAGCGACTATCCGAGTAAAGTTTGGCTTTGTGCCACAGGGTTTATGTTAAATAAAATATAAAAATAAACCTTTTAATGTCAAGACGATCGTGGTGATAAGTGACATTTATATGTTGCTTGATTTGCAAGACCGAAGCAACAATGTCTGAACTGGCAGTTTCCACTTGGCTTGTGAATATGAAGGTGACCAATTCTATGAGTTAGTGTCTAGTACTTATGACAACATCAGTTTCGTTTATCCACCTTTGTGGTTTGCCTATCCATGATTGATTCGCTCGCCTGTTAGATTCAGTTATACCTCTTGAATCTATATTATCGGCCTTGCTCAACAAAGGTTAATGTTTGTACTTTCTTACAGTACATTAATTAAAAAATTTAAACTAGTTGTTTCATTATTTTAAAACCCGATAGCACCAAAGCATTTTAACTATCCAAGTTTTTCCTAATCTGGAGTAGTCTCAGTTCTATTCACTCGGATAATCGTGACTCTACTGTACTTTGTTTCATGTAGTGCGATGTAGTAAAGTGAGCTGGCAGCAGGGATACAAGTTCTAGTGTGGTAAGAGTTGGATAACCAAACTGCCTATATTATTGCCAACTATGGGAATCAAAGTTCACCTACAAATATCATATCCAATAAAACCTTAAGAGTTTGTAATTTGTAATTAAAGACATTTTCTATATGTTTATGATTGACATATTTACACCCCAACAAAGTTATTCAGTTATTTTAGGGACACCCTATATATTAAGCCATTGGCCTGGGCGATGTTTGACTCTGCAACATCTTAGAGCAAGCCTGATTAAGGTGTCTAAAACAAAAACTGTTTGTTGACAAAACCTTATGCAAAAAGTGAATGCTGGCATTCAACTTCAGCTTCAGAAAGTTTTGTCATTGATGTGGAAGTGGTCCTCCACTAGGGCACACAACACCAACCATGGTGAAGGGTTAAACATCTGATAATGGTATTAATTCATGCTTTGTTAAAATCTTGATACATCTGACCATAAACAACAAAAGTAACTACTTTCCCATACCTAATCAACATTCAGATTAATCATCATAATATTATCTTTCTACCATTTATTGACTTATGGTTAGCGCTGCTATAATTTAAGATAGTGTTTATCAATGAGAACCTTGGCAACCTCATCGTTTTATCAGCTTCAGTATATAAAAAAGAGAATTTCCACAAGGACATATTATTTTCAGTGTTACTTGTGATCAGAAATGTTAGCTGAACAAGCACATCAAAATATTTATTATTTATTATCTTTTAGATATTGTATTTAAACAACAAACACTTATATTAGGTATCTAACATTTAATAAACATTAATATTGACATTATAATTTACTCGGAATTATGTAGGTAACATTATTTAACATACCATAATTTTTTGGGTACAAAATTACAAATTATTTATAAACGGTTGTAACAAGTAAAAGCACATGAAATCATATAAATTAGAAGGTATGACACTGAATGGGGTGATTACACGGTGGTTTCTTTGAATATCTTGGGGAGCTCGGAGTCCTTGTAGTGAACGTACCGGGTGATGGAGGCAGGATCGGTCAACATTCTCTCGTCCACCACGATGTTAGACCTTTCCCACACGTCTGCACTCTTCACCCCTGCAACCCATCCACCGATCACACTTCAGTAACAACATTTATACAAACAACTAAGTTCCTGCAAATGGAACAATTCAAGTGATTATCCAAAATAATGACTTCAGAAGTGAATTCTTACCATGGATGGTATCCACAACAACCTCTTCGGCTCTCTGAGGGCTCTACCCTGGGCCCCCAAGCTGTATACTGCCACTAGCTACAAAATCCTGGGCTAACAATCAAAGCTTCTTCAGTAAAGCCATTAATCAACTAATTTTTAATTTTTTTTTTAGATAAAATCAACATTAACAATGTAAACTATTTTGTGGGTATTGGCAAAACATCGCATGTAACATAAGTAACCTAAAACATGAGGTATTATATTAACCTAGTCGACCCGTGCGGAATTCCGCACTGCGAACCAAATCCTGTCAGCTGATCAGATGTTCTTTTGTTTAAATTTTCGCTCCTGTCAAAACAAACTATTACCTTTATTTATCTTTCATATTATTCAAATTTCCGAGAAGCGGTACATTTTTAGACCGTGGGTCTATTTTTCATCAATAGCCAGCAGTTAGAGGGTTGACAAAATTTAAACTTATGTTATTGTGTATATGCCAAGGTAAGACAGTATTGTTTACCAAACTGTAAGCTTCTAGGTATTATGTAAATGCATGAAAAAAACCTAAATTAGGATCTAAACTATGTGCGGTGGCTAAAAGTCACCTGTAACTAATAAAAACCTGTTACACAATGGTTTTACACTCAACGTAAGCACAATTTACAAAAAAAAACAAACATTTTAATTAAATTAATCTTTTACTTAAAATATTAGAAGAAAGATTTTAATCTTATTCAGGGTATGGTCAGGAAGGGGGGGGGGGTCGTGAGACTGATGCAGGAGGAAGGGCAGAAATATTACTCAACAAAGCGAATCTCAGGCTTGCTTGTGAGTTCTCGAGTGCCAGGTGCACAAGCAGATATTTCATTGACATGTTTCCTATAAGTTCAGACAAATAGTCAAGTATACGTTATTTTCAACGAATTCATGAAATTAGGCCTAATTTATATACTTTAGTCATCGTTGAGTATAGAGGCGACAATAGCCCTCGCCTCTGAAACTAGTTTATAGAGGGGTTGTCCATGTGGGCCAAAACACAAAAACAAATTTTCAAATTTGTTTGTGTGTTTAAACAATTAAAACTGATTATATGACTGCTGCTATATATTAACTGTAATGTAAAAATATGTTGTGTCAAATACAAGGCCTGGAAGTACCACAAAAATCTTGAAAAATCTATAAATTTATATCTATTGGTGAGCGGAGCGAGATTACGACCAAAGTTGTAGATCGTCAAAAGTCCAAGAAGTCGAGGTTTTTTTGACCATCCGTTTGGCCGCCAGAAACTCTATTATTAATTTTTAAGGGGATTAAACTTTGAAATTGCAATTGTTTCCAGTTTTACTGAGGGTTTCAAAACCTATGATCATGCCAAATTTAAATTTTCTAGCACCTAGAAGTGGGTCGGAATTTGTACAACTTAGTTTTTCATAGCTAGCTGAATTTGTATACCTGAGTTGCAAATTCAGTTGTACATCACTGAAATATTAGATAGATAGCTCTGACAAGAAGAAATTTAGAACTAGACTGAATTTCTCTCACTGAAAGTTGAATGAGCAGGCTACTATATTGTGTATCGTAGCACCTCCTACCAAGCGTAGGCGTTTTTTCTCGGGGTTACTTTTCTGGGGGTAGTTTTCCGGCGAGTCTCTCTCCTCCCTCTGACTGTTTCTCGCATTGTTGGTATTAAAATGTTTATACAGTAGAACCTCACTTATTCAAAACTCAGGGGACAGCCAATTGATTTTGAATTAAAGGAAGTTTGAAATATGGAGAGTTTGAATTGGTTCGAGTGGTTCCTAAGTTTTGTTGCATTTGTTAAAAATAACATACAGGCTGGCAGATGGAAATGAAGGGATTTAGAAAAAGGTCTATATGAAGTTTTTTGCTTCTTTTGATGGGTCACCCAAAAATCAATAGGTTTCAATAGGTGTCTCAATAGGTTTTCCAATGGCAAGTTACCCATTTGATGGATATGAGATACATTAGCTACATTTGGTTCCAAGTTAAGAAATGACAAATCGTAAAGTGTTTTAACTTACTATTTGACACTAACTTACTATTTAAAATTGAATTTCCTACATTTACATAGAAAAATAAACTATATCTCTCATAGTTCCATCTGCAAGGAGGGAACATAGTTACTGGCTTAAAGGTTAAAACTTCTTCATAAACTCCTTAGGTTATACAAGGACTCTTAATAAAATTTTAAAAGGATGTGAAGACGATCTTTTGGTTGAATGATGACATTTATTATTAATTTATAAAGTGACTAATAATAAACTTTTAGTTAGTATTATAATTATTATAAAATCAAATAAAACTACTACTTACCAGTACGGAGACAAATTATAAACAAGTATTCAAGCAAGGCACACATCTAGTCCTCTAAGACGGTGCAGACAACAGTCTACATAAAAAAATAAAAAAAAAAAAACGTATACAATGAAAACACCAACACTCTAGGATAACATGACAACAATCAACATGCTGTGTACACTAATTTTTAGTTTGTAGAATATTATTTTTGCTGTATCAATTTGACTTTGTACCTGTTTGATAATTACCTTTGTAATAATATCTATAAAATGTAATGTGTACAATAAAGAATAGTCTATTGTCTATTTAATGAATTAAAATAGTTTAAAAACATTGCTATACGATTTGTTGTTTCTTTAAGTTAATTATATTGAAGACACAAACAAGAACAAATAACATTATACATTATTACACTGGAATTAATCAAGTTTAAATATGTGTGCTTATCTGGTCCTACTTGTTATTCTGCTCGTGGGGAGACTGATTAAGTCCAATTTTAGTTGAATTACTCAACTTCGTCAAGTTTTTTCTCTAAACAAACACACACATACACGGATGAAATATACAAACACAGTCTCTCACACTCCCAATATTTCGCAGAACTACAAAAACGTTTCCCGTTTTCAAGGGGGGTTTTTCCCTAGCTTGCCGGGCAACTAAAATTGGACTTACAGCCTCCGCACGAGCAGAACAACAAGGTGAGTGTTGCCCAAAAGTAGGATCTGGATTGTTACCTCGCCTAAAGGAAAAATGTCATTCAAAAATAGTATGTGTGCTTAGTTTGTAAAACATTTTAAATCATAATCCCTTGAAGATATAAATAGATTACCACATATTTCAGGTATGAATGTAATAAGTCATTCTGCTTGAAGCTGTAACGCAGTGAAGTTTTTACCCTCCTCGTAAAATTGAAAACTGGATGATATTTTTAAGGATTAACTATGCCTAAATTAATTTCTTGTAAATTAGGAAACTCACTAGATAACCACTAGATAGATACTAAAGATGAGGATATCAAAACAACATACCTAAAGACAAAGCTGATATATAAACTCATCTAAACTTTATTACATCATGGATCCTATATTTCAAAATCCCTAGGTCCTAAGTTTTTTAAAATTTAATTTTAACATCATTGTTTTTTTACATTACTCATTAGTTTTCATAATAGCAAAATGTAGAAGTTGTTTATCATAGTATTAATGCAACTTGAGATGTTCCCTCCCTTCAAGAAACAAAGCATTGGACTCTTTTGCTATGACTCATCCCCACACGTCATGATACAGAAGGGCACACTGAGGGGAGGGATTGTGTGAACTCCTGGACTACCAAGAAGGGGCTCTGTGCAAGGAGAGAATGTGTTAACACCTTGACTACTAACTGTCCTACACATAGGTGCAAAGAGGGAATTTTGTAATAGTCAATTACTAAAAAAGTTCTTTTTATTCTAATACTAGTTATTTATCAATTTTAATTGATTATAGCAATTAAAATATGTTTCTGTGAATCGCGTCTACACATTCGGAGTTACGGCCGGATCACAGAGCTAGTCAATCCCTTGAATTTCCTCTAGAGAACACTGGGTTTTTAAATTGCTGTTTGACAGCATAATAGGGCGTTCAATATGCTCACTTTTCCCTTGCTCACTACAGAATCAATAGTTCACTGCATAATGTAGTCATCTCAAATGGAAGATGTTCTTGGTTTGATTCTCGAGTTACTCTCTAATTTTATTTTATTATTCAAAATTTATTCTAAATACCTACTTAATAGAATAGAATAGAAACATCTTTCTACTTAATGAGGTTTTCAGTCAATGCAACTGTTTTTTCAAAACAACTCAAGTCAACATTTACATACAGTGTAATACAATACAACAAGACTCAAATCTAGCTTATTTTTAATCTTATAGTGACATGTACAATTTGTTTGCTTGCGTATTAAATGTTTTATAACAACAAATCTTTCAGGTAGCTCATTGTACTTCTGAGGCCCAAAATATGTAAACCCTTTTTTCCAAACTCAAGATTGATGTGAGGCTAATGCAGCAGGCCATCCTATCTTGTACACTTCTCTCTTATCTCTTTGCAAGGCACTATTTTACCTTTGAGATAAGCAGGTCTGTGCGTGCCAACTACCCTGTGCACAATGGCAACGGTGTCCAAAACGCAATTATTTAGCACCAGCAACATTTCACTTTGTCTTCTGAATTGTGATATATGGTTAAATTTCTGTAGGTCAAAGACAAACATTGTTCTGTAAGCGGTTTACAATATTTTTATACCCCATTGTTTTAAACCAAAAGCGGGGGGTTTCAATATCTTCAGTGTAATCAGTATTTTAGCCTCCTAATCAGCTATTAGAATTTAGCTACTTATGCCATCTACTCACAGTTAGGTTACGTTATTGTAGTTCTATTTTTACTAATACTTGGTTACTGTAAATTATAGTTTCTTCATGCTACTAGTGCCAGTGCTGTCTAGTAGCAACTCCAAGAATCAACTTGCCATGTGAGCCAGCCACAACACTGGATATCTAGACGCTAGTGTTTCTGTGGTTACTCAATGTGTTAGCAACTTCCAGTCCCTTACTGGACTGTGAACTAATATAGAACCATTTTACTTTGTAAGTGTTAAGTGTAGATGTTTTTTGCCTCCTTAGGTGTGGGCTAATATCCCTCATAAGGTAGCTTTCCATGGTATATCTTCCCTTGGACCTACTACTGGCTTAGTACTCATACCAGTTGAAACCAAACCTAATCTACATTAAGCTATTGCTTATCACATTATCATGTATTCGACTATTAAACTCGCCATATCAAATTTGAAGGTGTTATCATGACAAAACCCATAAGATAGCATATCAATGTGTTCTTTATGATTCCTACTTTTACTAACATTTTTTAAATGTGTGAAATTCCCTCAGGGCTTTGTCCTATTGGCCATTAAGTTTCAATGTTATTCTATGATTCTATGATGTTCCAATCTTCTAGTTAAATATTCCCGGTATAACTAGGATCGTCAGGCCTAGTTATTATTAAGCTGTATGTATGTAAAATTACAATGTGGTTATTGTAAAACCACCTGACACACCTCACTGAGAAAACACCTGCCAAAGTATCCTTTTCTTAACACTTCATTCTGCATCACTAGTATTTTATGATATACAACTCATTAACAATTATAAGCTATAAAAAATGTGTTAATATTATTTGTGAAAAGTTACAGATCCGCCTACTTACTACCATCACTTTGACACAATAATTGTGCATAAAATTCACAACAAAATTTACGGTAACTTTGTTTCCAATAATAAAAATAAATGAAACTACTATCATATTAAAACTCATTTTGATAAGGGAACCATAGACAAACATAACTATATCACACTGTCGAGAGAATCATTGGTTATAGTAACACTGGGTTTTCCATATTTATTTCAAAGTAACATTTCACCTTAGGATGGCTGAAATATAGTTAAAAGTAAGTTTTTGGTATTTACTAATTGAGTGTTGTATCATTAAATAATAACTAGCACTGCTAAGTGCATTACTATTACTGATTAATAAAACCCATGCCTCGCCGTACAAGGTAAGTAAGATGTGTACATTATTTCAACCTTTATTCGAATTATCACACCTTTTTTTATTTTACTTAAACTTAACAATAAGATTTTAAAACTCAGTGTGTCAATCTAAAAAGGAAAAATTACAACAAATCACAGATAAACTGTAAACTGTGAAGGTTTATTTATGATAACTTAGTATACTATAAGCGTAACATAATAACATATTAATATTCATAATTTTTCTTGTTTTAATAATTAATTTGAACAGTTTAATTCCAGTTAGGTACTTAGGTAGTTAGGTTTTGATTTATTAAACATTATAATAACAGCTCACAAAATATATGTTGTTATGCTATTATTTGATTTCTCAGAATTAAAATAAAACCACCACACAGTGGTTACATGAATAATTATAACAGCTTCTTCCCTGTAGAAGAAATTCGCTAAATCTAAAACTTAACAATATAACAACAAAGCTATAGTAGAAATACGGAAGAAAAAGCTCGGATAAAAATCATAAATGCTATTGTACATATTAACACAATTATTGTCAACAACAAACAAGATGATTTTCAGTAAAATAAAACTGAATATATCATAAGAAGTTAATTTGAAACGAGTTCGCACGCAGCACGCGAGGAAGTGAGGGAAGTGAGTTTGTGAGGGAAGTGAATTTCCACTTACAAAACTTTTAAAACTCAAAACCAGTGTAAAAACATACATTTATTAAAATTTTATTGGAATCTGAAAACATTGATTTTTTGGCTGTTCTGATGCTCCTGGTTTCATTTACCTGCAATGATAGGAATACAATTTAGCGCATTATAAGGTTAGGTTATTGGTCCAGTCAGGCTTGAAAGTAGGCGCGAGGTTGCTGGGGATGATACAAATACACCAACAAATGAATAACATGCTTTTCTAATGGAGAAACCCCATAAGACAACGACTGGGTTTAGCCAATATACATTATCTTTAATAACTCGGTAAATATTTATGCTAGAATGACGAGAGAGGGCTTAAAACTTTTGCTTCACCAATTCCCATCTTAGAACATGCAATAATTTTAAGTCCGAGGCTTTTCTGACCCTCTTTGGGCCCAAAAACTCAAAATTTTAAAGAATAATCCCCATAACAGGGACTTAAGAGTTTTCCGATTGTTTTGCCCAACGAACTTGTCCAACTGACTATAGAAAGGAACGTCTCTACCAAATTTGAAGTAAATCGGACAAAAAATGTGGCCGCTAGAGTGCATACACACACACACACATATATATATATATATATATAATTTTCAACGACCCCCTAAAACGTGTTCAGGGGATCACGTTAGGAACTTCTAAGGTGGTCCCGGGCTTAAGTTTCACCGTGCGGGCATAGGCGTGCGCAGAGTCCGGTCAGCGTGGGTGCCAGAACCGAAAAATTCGCCCCCCGCTCCCCCCCAAAAATCTTGCAGCTCTAAGAACTTAATTATCTGCCAAATAATTGAATACGTCAATTATTATTGTATGTAGTCTAAATAGTTAACTCCTCCTAAGCACAAATGTGTGCTTATCTTATTCAATGCATTGTATATTGTATCTGCATAGGTATATTTGGTTTTCATACAAATACATATAATATTATATCATAATGTTACTGGTTTTGAATTACCTTCTAAAAAAATTAGATTACGCTCAGGCTGGACGG
The DNA here is from genome assembly GCA_963675035.1 of Allygus modestus. Classification (NCBI taxonomy): domain Eukaryota; kingdom Metazoa; phylum Arthropoda; class Insecta; order Hemiptera; family Cicadellidae; genus Allygus; species Allygus modestus. The sequence continues at coordinate 235,175,839 of OY776111.1, read as the reverse complement.
CTGCACGTCACACCGATTTCTCGGTAAAATAGTCAATCTTAAAGGTTTTTAAAACAATATAACAATTAGCAATCAGCTGAAATAGGGGACCAAGCACTTTTTAAAATGGCTAAAATACAAGAAGATAATATCATCGCAGAATTGATCTTTCCTCAGAAAAATATACTTGGTTGTACTATATAACTGACTATAGAAAGGAACGTCTCTACCAAATTTGAAGTAAATCGGACAAAAAATGTGGCCGCTAGAGTGCATACACACACACACATATATATATATATATATATAATTTTCAATGACCCCCTAAAACGTGTTCAGGGGATCACGTTAGGAACTTCTAAGGTGGTCCTGGGCTAATGATCGGATCCCTAATGAAAAATGACATCGGATCGGACAGACGAGCGGGGTAAAAACGGTGGGGACGATTTTAGTTGCCATTGTGCAGGTCGGCTGTGTACTTGTGTGAAGATTTCCCCCACTTCACCCATTTACCCATTTTCCCATTTCACTGACCACCCTACAATTTTACCCACTTCTCTCCAAGCGTCATTCCTTTTCTCTTTGTGGTAGTCAAGAGAATGGTTTCCCACAAAACTTACCGATTTTTGTACTCGGAAATAAACAACAAATTTTTTTCCTCAGACTACTCCATCGTGCAAACTACGTTACATAAACTAGTGAACTGAAACTAAAATGACAACAGTCAATACTGCAACCCTCACCATCGTAGCGCTAGCCGAGGGGCTCGTGACGGTACTCTGGACGGCGCTCGGAGCAGCGTATGGAGGTACCAAACACTACCGAACCCCGAACAAGACATTGGACCGATCTTTCTTTGATCTTTCCTCAAAAAACTGCCTCGAGAGCGCTCGGTGCTCGGTCCAAAGTCTTATTCGATGGAAGCCCGCCAGCGAACCTTACGCCGAACCGAACCCCGACACGAACTGTCGTGCAAACGTTCGCTAGAGTAAGGTGGACTCCGAACTCCGACGCAAACTTCTGGGCGAACCACCTGGAATCGGTTTTCTGGCGACACATCAAAGAAATGTTTGCGATGATGTTCGCGTCGGGGTTCGGTAGTGTATGGCGACTCCCGAACATCCCCGCGAACACCGGCCGCTGCGGCCCAACGCTTGCCTGCGTCAGTTCCTTCGTTGGCTCCAAAGACAGTGGTTTTTGTTACCTGGCAGTGATGTCGTGTCCAGTTAATAGTGTTTATTGAGTGAAGTGAGTGTCTATTGGGAGTCTAATGTAGAGAGGTCTGAAGATGACCAGCTTCTTCTCATAGAGTGCTACAAGAAGATGCCAATATTGTGGAATTTGATACATTACTGCATTACCGGGACCAGTTTCGTGCCTCCTTGAGCACTTACTTCCTGTAAGATTGATCAAGAACTAAAAATCTGTAGGAGACATTCTCGTGAAGTTCTTATAGTGTCCACTCACCCAACAGTCAGTTGTCAGTTGTCCCAGCAAAGTTACACCTCCATCCCTTCTCTTTGTTGGAGAAGCTTGGTTTCCTACCAGCGACGGTCTTGCCTCTTCTTCTGAAGAACATGGCTGATGTAGATGTAAGCCGCTGCAGCTAGTTATTCATCAATTGAACACCTGACCGAGAAAGAAGATTGTGGTTCGTGCGAAAATTTTCATGTCGAGGTTCGGTTCGGGGCTAGATTCTTTCAAAAGGCACCGTGAACTTCACCACGAACAAATCAGTGTTCGTGTTGGGGCTCGGTTCGGTGTAATGTTCTCTAGTGTATGGTTCGGAGGCCCCACTAACTACCGGATTTTCTCCCTTCGAGCCCAAATCCTGCTCGGTCCGATGTCCTGTTCGGGAAAAAGTCCGGTAGTGTGTGGCCATCTTTAGGTATCTGTATTTGTATTATACTTACATCTGGCACTTGGTTTCCAAAAAATCTGTCGATCGTCACGCGAAAATTCAGATGTCAGTTCATGTATTGGACGTCGATTTTAATTGAATTTGTAAATACTACCTAACTGTTTTACAATAAAAGTCCCAACCCCAGTATTACTTACTATTTAAACAAAAACGTACATATTATTTTGTACTTATTTCTCACATTAAACATCATTTTTGTAACATTCCAAAATCTAAACATTTATTTAATCTTCTATTTTGGCGCCCCCCTCAAGCCCTGTTTGTAACTACCGTGGGTGCCGCGGCACCCACCGTGCGCACGCCTGTGCGGGTCATGCTAATAGTTTACTTTCCATAGGAAATTCACTAAAAATGAGTTTTTAACATTTTGGAATTGTAATCGAACATCGCTGAATGTATATAAAAATGGAAAGGGAGGTGAGAAAAGTCCAGCAAAACCTGAATACAGAAATATTAATTCAATTTGAAATTCAATTAAATAACACATACAAAATCAAGTCATTGAAAAATATATTTTTAAGCGTAATAAAATGGCAACATACAAAGAGTTGGAAGAAAATAAACTAAAAACTATAAATGCAGTAGAAACCTGAATGAATCATTATTTATTTTTAAAATTATGATATTGGACCTTTTATTTGATAAACAAAATACAGATATATTGGAATATTTTATTCATTTAAATGTCACACATAATAGACGACGGGTGTGTGTATATATGGTTGAGTAACCAATAAAGTTTAATCTCTACCATTTTTATGAGTGAATTTCATATGGAAAAGTGAACTATTAGCATGACCCGCACTGTTAAACTTAAGCCCGGGACCACCATAGAAGTTTCTAATGTGACCCGCTAAACAAGTTTTGGGGGGTCGCTATCAACTTTATATATAGATCATATATGTGTTCGCACTCTAGCGGTCGCCACTCTTGTACGATTGACTTGAAATTTGGTAGGAACCTTCCCTTCTGTAAACAGTTGGACAAGTTTATTGGGCATAATAATCGGACAACTTTAACCCTCTTTTTTGGGATTTTAATTTTTAAATTTTGAGTTTTTGGGCCCAAAAAGGGTCAGGACAGCCCTGATTGTACAATTATTTCATATTAAATTATAGTGTGTAAAAAGACAAAAGAAGCCCTCCCTCATAATTCTAGCACAAGTATTTACTGATTTATAAAAGAAAATGTTAATCGTCTAAAAACAGTATGTCGTCTATGAAGATTTTACACTGTTTTTCATAATATGAAAAACAGTATAAAATCTTCATAGACGACATGCTGTTAGATATTATCTTAATGTAGTTTTATTTCCCCCAATACCCCTATACCAACTTGTTATCCTGACTGTCTCCTCTTAACCTTATAATGTACAACACTGCCATCCTAATAATGAATTTAAATATAACCAGGAGCATCAGAAGAGCCATAAAATAACATTTTTCAATACAAAAAAACTGTAACCAGTGTTGGTTTAAACCCTTTATTATTTTATTTTTTTAGGTTTTAATGCGGAAATTCACTTCCCTCACATCAGCGTGCTGCACGCAAAATTATTTTTATTTTTCAAGTTATTTTTAATCACGTATTTTTTTACAGATCCCTTTTAAAAATTGTAACAACAAATTTAAAATTGGGTGTGAACTATTTTTTTCTTACTCATATTTGTAACCAGCTAATATTTTATGGTAAAAATGTACTTTTAACACTTTCGCTGTGTTTGACATAACATAAAAATCTCATATGTTTCAATGTCGAGCAATGTTTTGATTCCAAGACACCCGCAGTGAATGCCTGTTAAATCAATAGTATTAAAAGCAAATAAAACGTTTTTTGAGTTTTTTCATAACTAAGATATGAGTCTGAAAACTGGAGATTAACAAAGAGAAAAACTGGTAGAAATGTTGTGAGGTAGCTTTTAAACATAGCAACATTCAGCCTTCTATGTATTACAGATTTTAAGTTATGAGTGTACAGGAAGAGTTTAAACCCTTCGACTACCCAATGGTAAACCACTTGGTGGCCCTGTAATTTGTGCGATTTTGCATTCATTACTTTAAAAATTTGCAGTAAATTGCAGAATGGATGAAACCTATCAGTATACATATTCAGTTTGCTTGTAAAAGACAGGAGAATACCAGTAGGACTGGTAAAATAAATAAAATTCAGAAGTTTTTTTTTAGAAAAGGGGAAAAATTGAAAAATTGGAAAAACATTTAGACCGAACTGTCATAAGTAAAACTGAACTATAAGTAAACCATTTGTTTAAGGAAAAGTGCTAAATGTTCAACGTGTTGACAATTTTTTTCCCTACGTATAAATATTCCATGAAAAAAATGGTATAAATGAATTATATACAATAATAAGAAATAAGTGTAAATGTCAATCTTTACACAGTCTGTTAAAAATGGTAATAAAACCCATAAAACAATAAATAAATAAAACAAAACTGATATTTCCTTGAAATTAATAAACAAAATTAAACAAAAACTATTCATGAACAAAATAATACATAACAGAAGCAGAAAAAACACATTATCATACTGTATTAGTATACTTGACATAGTGATTTTTTCCCTAAAAATGTTTTGTAGTCAAAGTTATTTACGTTTTTAGAAACACCTGTTATTGATAATCAATTATCTTGATCTGCTGCTGCTAGAATATCAATATAAGATTTCATTTTCAATCATAAGAAACTGAAAGTTTAGAATGTGATCTTTTGATTGATGTCAGTATAACCCAACTTCACATTTGTTTTTTTACGTTTTACAGCTGTTTGACACCTTGGCTACAGACTGCCCCACCCACATTCGTAACACAATATTAAAAAACCCTTAAAATAGACCAAGTCAAGTATATGGCAGCTGGGTTTTACTGCAGACTGACGTCCTGCAAACGGGATAGGGCTAAATTGTTTATTTGAGACTATCGGTAGCCAACGAGTTCTGTCATATGGGTGCTCACAGGGTTATGACCCTTACTCCCGAGATTTTGAATATATTGATTGATAGAAAACTGAAACTAAAAAAATCTATATTAGATCTTAACACATATCTTACAAGGTACTCACTGCTTCTTCACCCCAAATGGGAGATGAGACTTGCCGGGAGTCAAGAGTAAAATCTTAAGTGTAGGCGTAGGTTGAATTTAAATAAAATGAAGTGTCTTAATTAGTAGACAACAATTCTGCAAATCCAACCACAGAGTCAAAAGGAGCAGCTGGTCGAATTTCACCTTAAAGTGTCATTAACGAAAGATAAAATGTGATTATTTTAAAATTCTCAATACAACAGTCTTTTTAAGGTCCAGTTTCTTTAAGGGTTGACCATTAAGGCATAGAGGAATTCTCATATGCCTTATGGCTATTATTATTCATCAATTTAAAGGTTTTACAGTAGTTTTACTATATTTTTCTTAGTTTATTTATACCTGATATAAAAATCAGTCAATGCTTACATTTAAGATTTTATTTTGACTCCTTGTGGGCCATCTTCCGTTGGGAGAGAAAAGATAATGAGTTCTCTAAAGAGGAGGTTTGTTGGTAGGAATATGGATTCAAAGTAATTTAATTTAAATCCTAATCAATGCAAGGGAGTAAACACTCACCCTGTACAGTAATTTTAAATTTTAAATCATGACTTTTGATAAAACGGCAGCCATGCATAAAACATATTAATTCATATTTTTAATCAATAATATAAATTTTCTTCTAGTTAAAGGATGAGTTTTAAAATATAGATACAAATATTATTCAACAAACAAACATATCAAACATGTACAATCTAAAAGGTATTAACCTAATTTGTATTGCCATAACGGTAAAAAAACACAAGAGTGTATTATCAGTGAACAAAAATAAAATAAAAACATGTGACATGAACAAATAACACTAATGTGCAAAACAACTAATAAGCCTATAATGACAAAAATCCAACTTATACAAGATTAACTTTCAATTTTGCTACAAAACATAGCAAAACAAAAACAAAACAAAACAAATAGAAGCAACTACAATGCACTATTACAAACATGAAGGAAAACAAAGCTTGGGATCCATCAAAGCTTGATACATCAAACTGAGAACAGGTTAGGGGAATATTTTAGGTATTGATATCCATATGTATTTTTTTTCAATTATTATACTGATTTGTCCACTCTGAGTTAAACTCAGCTTCTGTGATAAAACCATTTACAGAATGACTGAAGAACATGTTCAATTTGAAACTCCAGTTGAAAATAAAGTTAACTATGCCTTTTTACATAAGGTCCAAATAATTTAATCATATATACAACTGTGACGATGTTTTAGGAAATTTAAATCTTGAATACTCTCATCACTGATAACCTGCATATTTAGCAAATTTCAAATGCACCTATAAATATACCTAACTACTAGCTACGTTAAAAGTTTTATAAAAATACTCATTAATAAACAAGGTATAGTTATTTATCAAATATCCATTAACATTAGGCGAACTACGCAGGTTTACGATATAACACTGACCCCCAAAAAGTTTTTTTTTGTAACACGAAAACTAACTGGCCACAACCAAATGAAACTACTTACCAAGTTCCATTAAAATATATTCATAAATAGGCGTGCTATAAAATTGAATTATTCTCCATAAGAATAAAATCAGACAACATACTTTGATTATCTCTGCAATTAAAATTGAAACTCCAAAAACGTTGTTTTTTTCTTTTACAGCAAAGGTAAGGTTTTCAATGAAACTAGAATTGCCCATGTGCAGCTTAAAAACTACCGTTTTGAGCTGGTTGAACTTTTTGCTGCACGATGATGCATCTTTTTGATAAATAAGTAAGTGAGAATTACCTGTTTAATTATCATCTGTGTGGTTTTAAATTTTTGTTGTCATTTAGTGGTAATGGTATTTATCAAAATAATAGCTTAATTATTAGTTTTTAAGAAGTACTAAGGGAGATATGACCTATCTCGAGAAATAATATACAAAGGTTAACTGTGAAAAGTCTAAACACTTTATTCCCATAAGATTAATTAACATGGGAACATTTTGTAATGTGTTTTTTGTTTTCTCTACAACAACCTAACCTAGGTTAATGATCCAAAATACAAAATTATTTGTTTTTAAGCTCTATAAAATGGTCAATAACAAAATTGTGCGCTTTTAACATTATAAGGTAAAATACACAAAAACTGATTTATAAATTTTAAACCCCATAAAACCCGTTTTCCATGGACCAATCTTTCTGGTTTTCAAACTTGTTACTTGACAGATTTGAGCCAAATTTCATCGAAATTGGACGTTTCTTTTGAATGTTATCATGATATAATATGCATTTTTATTAATAAATACATAAATATGAATTATTTGAACAAACAATGTTTTTGACACCTGGGGGCCTCAGATGAAAAAGTTATCATGGTCAGGGGCTCAGGTCATACCATACCACCTACGGTAATAGCTTTTTCCCCGTAGGAGAAATTCGCTAATAAAGTCAACTCCCGATTACCCGGGGTAATGACCGGTTGGAGGGTCATGGATAACCCAAAACCACGGTTAATTCAATAAATTGAGTATTACGAATATAATAAAGGTTTATCAACATTTGTATACTACAATATTGTAATTTAATGTAATTTAAGATATATTTATGTAAATTAAATACTTTTGAAAATCTTTAAATTGTGATAACATCTACAAACAATCAAGATAATAATAGTTAATACTAGCAATGGTTGATAGCAGTAAATACTAGCAATGGTTGATAGCAGTAAATACTACCCAAAACGCGGAATGATATTTAATAGGTTAAAAATCTCTAAACACCAAACAGTATGCTAATTAATTCCGCACTGGGGAAAAAACCCATGAGGGTGAACAAAGGTGGGAAGGGTGATTGTTTTGAGATGTTTCTATTCTTAGACGTCCGTCCGTTCGTCGCTGAGGGTGAACCGCTGTTATGGAATGGTGATTGTTTTGAGAAGTTTCTACTTTTAGACGTCCGCGTCCGACCATCCGTCCGTCGCACTGCCTAGCCAGGTGCAGTGTCTAAAGCAGTGTCAAGGTTATCGCTCCCCATCACGCGCCCATGGCTCATTAGCGAGATGACAGACTCTCAGATTATGTTGTGTTAGCTAAATTGTTAGCATAGTATTTATTCTAATAAACAAAGTAAATTAAATACTTTCTGAAGATAATTTAGCAAAATAAATTGTTATTATTGCTCTATTTATGTTTATACGGGGATAAATAAAAATAATAAAAATAAACCTTTCGTGACCCCGGTTAAACAGCAACCCGATTAACCCGCTCCCGGATAATCGGGAGTTGACTGTAATACATTCAAAAGCAAAAAATGAATGTGTTATGAGATTAATGATGTCAGATTATTAAAGTCTAAAACAAAAAATGTAAAACCTACAAAACATAACAATATTACATCACATGACTAGGTATTAAAAGGTACATCTATCATCTCATCTATAAACCTCAAGTAAAACTCAATAAACAGATAAACAACTGGTAGAAATACTGTACTGAGTAATCTGAAATATTTGTTCCGGTATTATTCTACAAAATATTTCTTAAACCTTGGTAACATCAGATTTAAAAACCTAACCATTTCTACTGGTGAAGTTAGTCTGTTTGCATGTTGCAGCAATAGGCTCACTGGACAGACAAAGATACATTTGTGGAAACTACTGATAACAACTATCTATCACAATATCACTTAGTTTTGATTGCTCTTCACGCTTACACCATTGAAATATCATGATATTAAACAACACCTGTCGTTTTCAAAGGAAACATTATCTAAACTACCTTTGTTCCCTGAAATGTTCGATTTAATACTATTTCTTTGACTTTTTGTCAGCCTACGTTTCTTCCTACACCGAATGGGACAGCAACTGTTGCACTTCAATTCGGTTTTTACATCTAGAGGAATCATCCCGACAGAGATGTCTTCTGTACTCTGAATAGGTTCGTAAGGCTCTTCTAAAGATATTTCTTCAAGAACTGGAATTTTACTTACTTCCATTGTGTCACTGTTCTGACTTTTGTTCAGCCCGATCGATTCCTCGGTGTTCTCGCCACTACTGATTTCCTCGAACCATTCTTCGTCAGAGGAACTGTGATGACTTTGCAATCGGAGGAGAGAGTTCTGTAGGTTGGAGTCGGAGATGAGCCTGACTCTGGAGTTGCTCCTCCAGTTGTTGGTGGTGCGGCTGGAGATGGAGGCGGACCGCGCCCGCCAGCTCTGGGACTCACTCAGGCATCGGCAACCGCCCTGCCGCAGCAGCCCCACCCGCGGCACCTCCACGAACGACGCCGACTGCACACGCTTCACGATGTACCGCTCGTACACCTTGGGCTGTCCCACCTCCGGTAGAGGGCGGAACCCCGGGGCCTTGATAGAGTCAAAATCCACCCCTATATTGCCCTCTGAACTCAACCTGCTAAAACTTAACTTCTCTCGTTTGTCCTTTCGAAAATCAGGAAGCATTTCCATATGTTCTAATTCTATGTGAAAATCCAAAAAAGAACCGTCTATAGTGTTGTTAACACTTATCACACTGCTACTGATATCCGTTTCTCTCGGTTTGATACTGTTTGATGAATCCGTTCGCTCCAAGCGTCGAGCCGCTACACTAGGCTCGACTAGGGAGGGGGTAACATGCAGCAGGGGACGGTTGTCACAACAGACTACCCTACCTGCCTCACCGACTAGGCTTAGTCGCAGGAACACCGGCTAAAACAGACAAAACAGACTCATGCAGGTAGGACAAATTATATAAACATATGCCAAATTATTTTACTACAAAAATTTGGTCGAGAGATTATTATCATTAAGATTGCATCAGTCATTTTATTCCTCATCTGAAATTCTGATTCCTAAAGTATTCGTGATAATTTGTATCTTAAAGAATTAAATCAGACCTTAATCTGTCACATTACAGTAGAGTCCCTCTAGTCCGGCCTCCAGATGGATAATGATAAATTACAAAATAATAGTCATTTAACCAAGGATAGTTTCGCATGGCAGAAACCATCAGGAGTCAACTTGTTTGTTAGTTTCCAGTTTTAATGTGGTCTGAAATGATTTAGTTTTGGACAAACTGTTTATCGATCTTTGATAACAAACTTATTTTAATATAAATACATTTTAATGTGAGTTTAGTTTTTAATTACAAGTTTATTAATTTTAGGCTTTGTATTTTATTTAACTGTGTAATAAGCTGTACAGCCAAAAATGTTCTCAGAAATATAATGATTCAACTAATGGATAAGTTAACAACAGCAACTTTTGCGTGAGAAGATTTGTTAAATTGTTTAAACCGTCTTAATTGTTAGATATTCAGCTACAAAATTATAGAGCTGTGTTTTATAGTTACAAAGTACATTTAATTCAATCGACCATCTTGTAGTACAGCCGAGGTCCAATCCCAAGGTTGTCTGACTAGAGAGAGCCTACTGTAAGTTTTAAACTGAATGGTTAAAAAAACTGATCTTGAAGTAGGTAGAACTGTTTTTAGGCTGATGAAATATATTTTAAATTAATGGCAATAGTTTTCATGAGCTTCAAACCTTGTGTTAAAATGTTAGCTTTAAAGAAGTTTTTAAAAACACCTGAACAAATAATACATACGTCAATTTACAAAATAAGAAAAAAAATATAAAACTACATCAAAGTTAAGAACCTGGGGTAGATAAAAATGTGGAGAGGTATTTAAATGAGCACGACAAACCAAAACAAAAGAAAATATTTTAAACGAGATTATTTAAAAGATATACACATAGAGACAATTTTGAAGAAATCTACAAAATTAAAGCACTACATCTAGTAATTCTTATTTACATATGAGGCTGCATAATATTAGTATAATATGTATGTAAAAATTTCTGAGAAAGGAAATGCGATGAAATATACTCCATTGACCTGTAACTGGTACGGGAGATGAAGGTGAGGTGAGGTGAGGTGAGAGTGATGTGAGAGTCATGCTGCTACCGGGACTCACCCCAGCGCCAGAGATAGGCTCAGGTACACCGGCTGCATGCGGCAACGCACCTCGTCAATATCACACCACACACATACTAGCCTCACCACTACTGATTGAGTTTCATTTGGTTATAGACAATACATGTGTTATACTTCAAATTGGAGGTTCACAAAACATGTGTTTATAGTTTATAGTTCTGCCGTTAAATCACAGAATTACAAAAAGAACACCTACATAAAATTACTTTCTTTGTATTATCCAACTTGAATTAAAAGAATATTTTAAAAACTCAAGTCTGAGTTATGTAGTATCACTAGTAAACTGCAACCAGCTAATGCGAAAAAGGCTCCATAAAAACTTCAACAATTAACACCATGATTGGGAGTAAGTTGAATTGAAAGACTGTGATATGACTGGTGAGACCACTCAACAATTACAACTGAACCTCAAGAGATTGACTTACAACAGGGAGGAAACTGTGTATCATCAGTAATACTGTGGAAGGGCCGTACAAAAACTGACTAACCCACAACACAACCACCAGAATGATAGTCAGAAATATCTTTATTTATTAACTGCAGGCATTTACAGAAATAACAGTATAAAAAATCTTATGATACTTAATTTATACAACTATTAAAACCTAGGCACAACGAAAAAGAAGCTGTTGTGTTGGTTGAAATATCCAAATATTCAAAATCAAAATCAAAATAAAAATTGCAGTACAGTTCTACATTATGTGGATGCATCGTTTAAATTTGTGAGAGAAATGAAAACTTACAAATTAACATTTGAGTTTTGGTAATTTTCTTGGTAAATAATTTTTAGTTCCCAAGCTAAGACAACATTATTTATATAAATGAACTTCAGCCGATGCCAGTGACCGTTTATTTGATCTTAAAAGCTATAAAGATTTTGATTGTTTTTAGAACATTGAAGAGCTATAACTGAAGAGGTTTAATGAAAATTGCATACTTCAGTTTTTCATTAAATTTATTGTATGCACGTCATGGCGTAATAAAATGGGGGAAAAAATAGGGCCTTTTGTTTGATTTGGAGTTCAGGGAATGTTTCAAGACTCATTTTACCAATTAGCATGACTATTACTTAAATTAGTATTTTTCAAAAATAAGAAAAGGTGGGATACACAGCTAACTCACCTGAAGAAACTGGTTCAGATGAGCACAGCAACAAAGAAAGTATTTTTACACACATATTACATAATATTTTGTCTCCATTTGAGACTTCTTCAGATGTAGAGAGAGACTGTCAGTTAAAATACTGTTTGAATATGAGCTTGTACAGTTTTGCCAACACAAAAAACACCAACACAAATTTCTTGGAACTATATACATATAATACACACTATTGCATGAAATGTTTCAGTTAGCTGTGTAAGGAAGGGTAGGTATGGAAAGGTGTTAACTGGGATCTTTTCTCTAATATTCAGGTTAGGTGGGGCCCTTGAATTTGTTACAAATTGGTAAGCTAATTCCCATCTCCTGAGCATTGAGCATTACAATGTTTTTTGGGGAAGGATTTCAAGGCTTTTGTTGTGAAACAGTCATCAAACTGGAGGCTGTGAATCTGGGCATGTTGTGCTATTGGTTTTTCTTTATTAGTTTTTACATCATGTCGGTGTCCATTCATGCGTTTCCTGAGGGTTTCGGTGGTTAGGCCTATATATTGAGCGGGGCATTGTGTACATTCTAATTGATAAATGAGGTTTTCAGAACAGCAGGTATGGTGGCCTTGGATTTTGTATTGCTTTTGACGGTATGAACTAGTAAAAGATTCTGATGGTTGGTTGATTTTGCAGGATTTACATCTATTTTCGTTGCATGGATATGAGCCTGGAGATGGTTTTTCTAAACATGAGTTTGATGGGTCAGGTAGTTTTGGATGTACTAGAAGGTTTTTTAGGTTCGGAGGTTGTCTGTAGACCAAGGTGAGAGGTTTCTGTAGAAGGTTCTTCGTTTGGCTGGAAGATTCTAGAATTTTAAATCCTGTTTTAAGGAGACTGTTTAGCGGTTGTAGGCCAGGGTGGTATGTGGTTATCGGGTTCAGGTGTTGTTGTTTATTGTCATTTGATTTTGTACAATGCTTCTCGGAAGCAGCTATCTGAGATTTTACTAAGTTTCTAGGATATCCTCTGTTTTCTAGGGTCTTTTGGAGTTGGTTATTATATTGCTTTCGATTTTCATTGTTGGAGATGAGACGGTTCCCTCTTAAAGCAAGACTGTAGGGAATGGATCGTTTTGTATTATTTGGATGGCAACTAGAGAAGTGTAAATACTGTTGATGGTTTGTTGGTTTTATATAGATAGACGTGGTGATGTAATTGTTAGTTAGGCTTACGGTGAGATCCAGAAAGTTTACTGATATTTTTGAGAAATCCCAGGTGAACTTCAGTGGGCCAAAACAATTTAGGTCTTCTAGAAATCTCTGTAATTCTTCTTCGCCATGGGTCCAAATTATGAAAATATCATCTATGTATCTAAACCAACAGATAGGTAGTCTTTCTTGTTTCTTCAAAAAATTGTCTTCATACTTTCTCATATAGAGGTTAGCGTATGACGGAGCCATCCTTGTCCCCATAGCTGTCCCCCTAATCTGCAGGTAGTGTTTGTCTTGAAATTGAAAACTGTTTCTTTCTAAGATGAATTTGATGAGATTTGTTATGAATGAGGTGATGGGGAGGGAACCCTTGGGTCTGTTTTGTAGGTAAGTTTCTGCTGCAGCAAGGCCGTGAAGATGAGGAATGTTAGTGTACAGGGAGGTGACATCTATTGTAGCCAGAATTGCATTGTCAGGAAGGGGTTGAGCTATGTGGTTCAGTTTTTCAAGGAAATCACTAGAGTCTCTGATGTAGGAGGTTAAATTTTGGACAAGAGGTTGTAAAAAGGAGTCAACATAGGCAGAGATTCTTTCTGTTGGCGAACCGCAACCTGACACTATAGGCCTGCCTGGTGGGGGTGTGATTCCTTTATGGATTTTTGGAAGAATGTAGATTTTTGGAGTTATTGGGTCTTCTGGTATTAACAAGCTGGCTGTTTCAGTAGTAATATTGTTTGATTTGGCATGATGAGATATTAGGTCTGTTAGTTCTGTTGTGAATTTTTTTGTTGGATCTTCTTTCAGCTGGAGATAGGTAGTGGTGTCCGAAAGTTGTCGTTCAATTTCTGAAATGTAGTCTTCTTTGTTCATGATGACGGTAGTTGAACCTTTGTCGGCTGGGAGGATCATTATTTCTTTGTTGGATTTTAGGCTCGAAATAGCTTTCTTCTCAGGTATGGTTAGGTTGTGTTGCATCGTGGAAGTAAGTTTGTTCTCAAAAGATGGGTCTGAGATGTTTTGTACCAAAAAATTGATATACTGTTCAATTGGGTGGTCTGACGGTAGAGGAGGTGGATCAAAATCTGATGGCGGTTTGAATTTTGTCAGTGCTGGGTCTAGGTTGGTTTGTGTTGTTGGGTTCGAAGAGTCAAAATAATATTTCAGACGTAGATTCCTGGCTAAGGTCATAATGTCCTTAACAAGGCTAAAATGGTTGAAATGGGGTGTAGGACAGAAGCTCAAACCTTTTTCTAAAACTTGTTGTTCTGCTGCAGAAAGCTGATGACTAGATTTGTTACTAGATGTTACTAGATATGTTATCACCAAATCTGTAACATATCTAGTTACAACCTCTTGTCCAAAATTTAACCTCCTACATCAGAGACTCTAGTGATTTCCTTGAAAAACTGAACCACATAGCTCAACCCCTTCCTGTACACTAACATTCCTCATCTTCACGGCCTTGCTGTAGCAGAAACTTACCTACAAAACAGACCCAAGGGTTCCCTCCCCACCACCTCATTCATAACAAATCTCATCAAATTCATCTTAGAAAGAAACAGTTTTCAATTTCAAGACAAACACTACCTGCAGATTAGGGGGACAGCTATGGGGACAAAGATGTCTCCGTCATACGCTAACCTCTATATGGGAAAGTATGAAGACAATTTTTTGAAGAAACAAGAAAGACTACCTATCTGTTGGTTTAGATACATAGATGATATTTTCATAATTTGGACCCATGGCGAACAAGAATTACAGAGATTTCTAGAAGACCTAAATTGTTTTGGCCCACTGAAGTTCACCTGGGATTTCTCAAAAATATCAGTAAACTTTCTGGATCTCACTGTAAGCCTAACTAACAATTACATCACCACGTCTATCTATATAAAACCAACAAACCATCAACAGTATTTACACTTCTCTAGTTGCCATCCAAATAATACAAAACGATCCATTCCCTACAGTCTTGCTTTAAGAGGGAACCGTCTCATCTCCAACAATGAAAATCGAAAGCAATATAATAACCAACTCCAAAAGGCCCTAGAAAACAGAGGATATCCTAGAAACTTAGTGAAATCTCAGATAGCTGCTGCCGAGAAGCAATGTACAAAATCAAATGACAATAAACAACAACACCTGAACCTGATAACCACATACCACCCTGGCCTACAACCGCTAAACAGTCTCCTTAAAACAGGATTTAAAATTCTAGAATCTTCCAGCCAAACGAAGAACCTTCTACAGAAACCTCCCACCTTGGTCTACAGACAACCTCCGAACCTAAAAAACCTTCTAGTACATCCAAAACTACCTGACCCATCAAACTCATGTTTAGAAAAACCATCTCCAGGCTCATATCCATGCAACGAAAATATATGTAAATCCTGCAAAATCAACCAACCATCAGAATCTTTTACTAGTTCATAACATCAAAAGCAATACAAAATCCAAGGCCACCATACCTGCTGTTCTGAAAACCTCATTTATCAATTAGAATGTACACAATGCCCCGCTCAATATATAGGCCTAACCACCGAAACCCTCAGGAAACGCATGAATGGACACCGACATAATGTAAAAACTAATAAAGAAAAACCAATAGCACAACATGCCCAGATTCACAGCCTCCAGTTTGATGACTGTTTCACAACAAAAGCCTTGAAATCCTTCCCCAAAAAACATTGTAATAGCTCAATGCTCAGGAGATGGGAATTAGCTTACCAATTTGTAACAAATTCAAGGGCCCCACCTAACCTGAATATTAGATAAAAGATCCCAGTTAACACCTTTCCATACCTACCCTTCCTTACACAGCTAACTGAAACATTTCATGCAATAGTGTGTATTATATGTATATAGTTCCAAGAAATTAGTGTTGGTGTTTTTTGTGTTGGCAAAACTGTACAAGCTCATATTCAAACAGTATTTTAACTGACAGTCTCTCTCTACATCTGAAGAAGTCTCAAATGGAGACGAAATATTATGTAATATGTGTGTAAAAATACTTTCTTTGTTGCTGTGCTCATCTGAACCAGTTTCTTCAGGTGAGTTAGCTGTGTATCCCACCTTTTCTTAATGAAACTCCCAAGCCAAGTGCTTTTCCTTTGCAAATCTATTTTTCAAAAATGTAATTTATGTAGACAATGTTAACAGATTTTATAAGCTTGATTAACATTCACAACCATCAAACAAAACATGTGAAAACAAGTTAGAGACCTACTATAAAATACGTTAAGTGCCATAAATACTTGCAAATCAGGTTCTTAAACAAACTTCCTGAAGCATAGAGATTATTAAATGTGAAATCATACAAGAACAGAAATTGTGAATGGATCACCATTGAATCCTTTTATTCTGTAAATAAATCTTTTAACTAGGAGGTAGATATCAATAGTTACACCCTACTCACTGCATGTTATGTTTTAGTTCTGAATTATGGTACTGATCTATTATAGTAATATGTCTTTGTCTATGTAGTTGTTTATGAATTTTACAGTTCTGTAAAGAAAATGACAATGGAAATGATTCTGAATACAGAACTTCACCTGCAAGAATCATAAGAAAGAAAATAAATTTAAACAATGATAAGAATGTGGTTGAATTAGTTTATAAATAATCTTCAAAACTCTACAACAAGAAAGTAAACTTTAAAACTTTATTGTTAACTTAATATGCAGTAATATCAATTTGTTTTTATTCCAAGTTAAAAAATTTAAATGCAGTTTTATTCTAAAGGGTATTCAAAAAAAGTTGCAGCAATTTAAAAAAAAATCATATCACCCTACGTAATTAAGACAAAGTAATATTTCAATATACCAAGATATAAAACATATATTTAAGAAGTGACTGTACTCTGCTCATGACATTCAGCCGAAGCGCAGATCCGGTGTGCGATAGGAAGCCACTACACCACATAGCGAGACTGTGGCAAGATGACTTCCTGTCGCGCTCAAGGTCACTGGCGGAGTACAGTCACATCTAAAAAACTTGATGTTTTTCTGATTAGTTGGCAGATAAAATAATTTATCTAACATACATAAGGAGATATGAATTTTGAAACTGCTGGATTTGTTTTCAATGACCCTGAACTTAGGACTGTGTTTACCAAGAATGATTTAAGTCAATAACACCTTTCTATTTTATTAAATGTATTAATCTAAGTTAAACTTGTTAAATGTATTATTTGAAGTTTACCTTGTGGTCTCCCATACAGGTGTTCTCTCCAATCGAGCCATACTCAACACTCTTCTCATCATCAATCTGCAAAGAAAACATATTTTGAAGATTTTTTAAATTTTATTTAAACACATTTTACAACTATGGGCTACTGGGTAGTTTATAGAAGGTAACTTAGAAAGATGCATAGTAGTAAAAATATGAATCATTGAGTTGCCATTTTTTTTGGGGGGGGGAGGGGGTCTCTAGGCAAAAACCAACATCTTCACCAGTGACAATTTTCATTTGTTTTTTTTTAGGAGAGCCAAAAAACGGATATAACTTATTACTTATTGGCCAAGCATAGATGCCTATTTTTAATTATAACCAACCACATAAAAATATAACCAAACAACATATATCAGTTTATGCTTCTAAAGATAGCATTTAAACAGAAATAGCTTATGCTTCTCACTACTTAATTATATCGATCTGTTTCAAAGAAAAAAGAAGAATGATATATAAAAGCCCATATGTGATTAAATGTCGTATAAAATATTGCTTCAACAATCCATCCATTATGGGCATTATGGTCATTGTTCAGCCTGCATGTAGTTCCTAATTTTTGTTAAGGGAGTGGGTTCAAGTAATTTCTCTCACTTAAAGTTTATTTTATGCTGCTTTCATGATTATTATATTATCTCTTCCTTAGTTCAGTGTTTGGTTTTTGGTATGTATTTACGCCATTGACATTTTTCAACGTTTTGAAAGGGAATAGTTCAAATCCTATCTTAATACTACCTAATTTCGACCTGATCTTAGAAAAGGTATCTAAAGTAAGCCAAAAAACATTGTTGTGTTTGTGTTACAGCAGTTTACAGATTTTCATAAACAAACGCCAATAATCATTCCCATCTAGGCTAACAGAAACTAATTTTGGATATGTAGTTCTACTTAATCCCATAATAATTCGAAAAATACTCTTTTTAAAGGCTATTTTATTAATGTTGACTATTTCACCTCAAAACAATTTTATGTATTATTTTTGCATACAATAATGTCTCTTATTGTATATAATCCTAAATTGTATATAATAAGAATTAATTAGTTAAATAATTTAAAACTACTTCAAATTATTTATTTTAATCAAATTCAAAATTTATCTCAACCTCCATTGTACACTGTGCAAAGTGTGTAAGGGGGAAAAAGAGAAAAACTTGTGACAGAGAAATTATTTGTGAAACCCTTTGTTGAAAGCAACGTAACAGCCCCTTTCTTCTCAGAATGACCTAGTGATAACACCTATTTTCTGGGACTCAGCCCACCTTAACTTATAATTCCCTAAAATTAGTACAGTAGACACCAAAAGTTCATTAATTTAAATAACAGAAAAACCACCGATATAGATTTTCCCTTTTAGAGATCTTCAAGCCATTAATTAAAGGAAGAACTTAAATGTTGGTGAGACATTCCACTGATATTGGTATTCCATAGGGAGCCAAGGATTTGACGCCAAGTATATCTCCACCTTAATTATCTGCAAGGACTAATTATATCTCAAAGTCAAAGTTTACCTTACAGAGTCAAACATAGACGTAATTTCAGCATTTCGATTGGGGGGGGGATGTCCATGGTCCATCCTTCTATTATACAAAATGCCCCCAATATCACCATTCCCTTAGAAAATTCGGTACTGCGGCTGGAAAAAAGGTACCGATATACACACAAACGAGAGCATAGGACGATACCGGCCGCTCTTCCACTCTTTCAGTCCCTTCCTAGTACTAGTGTACGTCAGTCGATCAAGCTGACAATTTTTCATTTCATGAGTAAAATTTTTAATCAATACTTTGTAACAGTAAAAATAACTAGTTGTCTTGTTGCTCGAATCCGAGCAAGTTTGTACCCAACGAAAGGTTTCTCCAGTTGTAAACAAACATAACAAAACATCTGAAATAAAAACGGATGATAACATTGTACTTTCAATCAATACAGCAAATTGATGTAAAACTACCTTTAATTTGGTACCTCAAACATTAAAATCTGTCCAACCGTTATTGAGTTATGACTGTGATGAAAAAAAACCCTAGCGTATTGATATATAGATAACAGACTACTTTTAGTGTTCTTTGATGTATCATAATAACGTGTTTTTCGTTTACTAACAAGTTACTGGCTACTGTAACAATTATATTGATATCACTCAATAAAAATACATAGTGTATTTACAGTATACTTGTATGTTTAGTATACAACAATTTTTTTGTTTGTTTTACATTATCTTCTTCTAAAAAATAATATCTCGTGCAGGCCGGACGTCACTCCAAATTCTCAGTAAAAGTTAAGGTTATAAACAAATTATCAATAAATGATTAAAGTATATATTTCTGAGAGCTTTTCTTTAAAAATATTAAAATCAAGAACATTCCATCTCAGTACGAATTAATCGGTTCAATTTTGTCTAGGTAGCAATAGAATTGGATTTCTTAAATTTGGTGAGAATGATGGCATTGTTATTTATATCGATAATTGTAGGAATTTTCCTATATCGGGTTGAAAAATCCACTGGTGTAGTGTTAACACTAAAAACTATAAGCAAAGATAAAATAAATATCAATCGAAAAGTACAGTTAGACTCAAAATGAAAAACTATACAATATTTATTTAATTGCCTAAAACATATTTCTAGTGATGTGCGAGTACTCGAAATTTTGAGTTTGAGCCGAGTTCGGCAATAAAACTCGAAAGTTTTGAACGAGTTTACTCCTGCCGTTTACCCACGATACCAAGGGTCGTCCGCGGCCGTGCGTCGTCTGTAAATTCAAATTGAGTGTGAACACATTTGAGGTGTTAAAGAGTTGTGATGTGGATTTAAATGTTTTATTAATAAATAAGAAAGTTGTGGCTTATAAATTTGTGTTACTCTTTACACCAAAATGGAGGATTTACGATTTACCTTCAGATTGAGTTGTATGAACACTGAATAGTCCACTTTTAGGTTAACCTAACCTTGTCATTTTTTAAAGTAAAATATCAAAAACATATCTGTAATGAAATCTAATAGGTAAGCATAAGAAGTTTGTGCTTGTTTTTTGTTCCATAATAATTGAAATTGAGTCATCCATTAATTTTACGCTCAACTGTCCTTTGGTATTGAGCTGTTTTTAAAGACAAGTGATTTGTTTTGGCCTTGTTTAAGTTTCATTCATGATTTTTTTAATAATTTGTAATATTTTCAAACTCTATTTCAGACATGGCTTCAATTTCATCAATTGATTTGCCAGGCACTTTCAAACATATATTCATGTTGTTGTTACTAACTGATTGTTATTATTAGGACTATTAGTGTTAAAATTAATGCTAAGATGTTGGTAAATAGATTTTGTGTGGTAAGTAAGTAGGTTAATGTTTTACCTTATAATAGGCCTTTTAAATATTAAAATAAAGTTTATTTTAACTTATAGGCCTAAATGAAATTTTATTTTCTCTATTCGTAAAAAATATGTAGCTTAGGCCTAAACATAATATACACAACATGGGATGAATAAAAAGGAGGAAATAAAATAAAAAACTGAGATTATTTTTTAATGAAACTGTTAATTAATACCATATATAACAACCTTAATACCAAAATATTAAAAGTATTTTATCTTTATGGCAAAATGTAATCAATTACTTTGGTACGATTGATTTTCAGATAAATGTAGGTACTTACCTTTTCCCAATAAAGCAGGAATCTATTTGTTTTACTTACTATTGTTATTTTCAGGTCATACTGACTAGAAAAGTCTATTTTAACCCTAGCCGTGGCCATTCGACCAATTTGGTCGAACTTTTATGTCGCTTGTTGTGGCCATCAACCAAATTGGTCGAACTCTACAGAAAATTTTGTAACGTTAATAAACCAATAATAATAAACTAAAAAGTCATCAATATTCAAAAGATCACATTCTGAACTTTCATTTTATTACATAAATGAACCATGTAGCAGCTGTATAACAATGTTACGACGATTACAAATTGAATGAAGTTTTGGCACAACGCAATTGCTGCAGCCGACGCTCTGACAATGGCAAAACACGATACTTTTGAAATTACCCAGATCGGGTAATTTTTCTTGCAGGAAGATGCGGTTGGTACCAATGCACAGCTGAAGAGTTGCGCTTTATTTTGGTATTAATTTTTAGGATTAAATATTGATTGGACAGGTTATATGATTTTCTGAAAACAGGTGTTTTTGTTTTTCTTGTGTAATGGCCAATTCGACCAAATCGGTCGAACTATAAAATCACGTTTATATGCATTGTATGTTATAGTTACTAGTCAAATAATATGTTATTTTGAAGAGGAATAAATGTAGAGTAATTTAGTTTTGCCGTTGGCATCACTGCTCCTAGCAGAACACCTGTCAGATACTCAACAATTCGTCATATGTTTTGATCAGTTGTTCGCCATTGCGGTATTGGTATATGCATTTCTAAGCATTAGATGATTTTTATCTGAGAATCATTTATGAATTAGGTATTATTTCGGAGTTTTAGTGTTAGTGAAGTGTTTGTGTGTATATAACAGTAATCTTTATGCATAAATATTACTGAAGTGTGTTAGAACAATTATTTCGTAAACCCCTACATAGGCCTATTGACCGCACGTTATCTCGTATATAACACGCCACTACCCTATGTATATGTAAATATATATATAGGTATATTTGATTGTTTATTGTTACCTGTAGTAATAATAAATAGATATAATATGACATTATTTATGTTTATACAGATTACAAAGATCTCATTGAAAAATACTACTTTTCACAAATTTGCCAAGTCCGCGACTATTTGTTTGTTGCTACATAACACATATACAAATAATACTTTACCCTAGGTATTATACATTTATATTTAGGGAATTGAATGTACTATAACATGTTTATAATGGTTTAGGGGTAAAAAATTTGGTAAAAGAGTTATATACTAAATATTGTGAAATATTTGTTTACAAAAAACGTAAAAATAGCGAAACATTCTTTTATTTGCATGTATTTATAAGTGATAATAATATTTTACCATCAACTATATGACTTTTTTGGATTCCTTACTTCATTAGCTTTACAAATATGTATATATATATATATTAGTATATACATATATTACATGACCTATTTACAACACAATATAACACTGTACAGTTTATGCTTTTTTCGGTTTTCCGTTTATTATTATATTATGCACCTAATACTTACAAAAAAAATTATTTTCCCAACATGTTATATATTTATATGTAGGGAATTAGATTGTCTACAACATGTATATAATGAATTTTCCATAAAAAATCCGTAGAAAAAATTTCACCGAGGCTGTTTTTGAAATTTATAAAAAAAAATTTATTTATTTTTTTTTTTTTCACTTTACCGAAAAATTATTTTCCTGAATCTTTATTATTTTAGTATTTATAGATTCTCCTATTCTTTTCAGTCAAAATGAATATGAGGTTGGCTAGGTTTACTTGTACAGTTGAATTTATACGAATTTTCAAAAAAAGGTCTGCAAAATCGCCAAATCTGCTTGGCCATTTCCCACTTCAACATTAGGCCACTGCTAGGGTTAATAACAACATTTATAAATGGAAACCTATACACTGTTTTGATCCAATTCAACTCTACCTATGTGTGTTTTTTTTTATTATTTGTATACTCGACTCAAACTCGAGATTCAAATCTTTTGCTATTTACTCGACTCGACTTAAAAAACCTGTACTCGCACATCTCTACATATTTCAAGTAAATTTGTATAGCGCTTAAACCCTCCTATGCATAAGTGAAATTAAAGAATTGTTTTGAATGGCAAACTACCGTAATCTTGAAATCCATTAAGAATTTAATTTTGCAAAATAGTTCTTTTTTAGGCTTGATATTTGCATACGAAAAGCAATTCCAGAAAAATAACTATAATCATCAACATATTACAAGAACTGCAAAAGGTTTTAAGTTTATCTAATTGTCTTTGAAATATTAATACTAAAATCTAAAGTAGTTTAATTATACTAAAGATTAATGTTTATTAAGTTACAGTACCTTTGGAATCTTATTACATGAATTCACAACAAATTTCACAATTCAAATATGTAAACGATAACTAGAAGTGTTCTCTACATACGTAAAGAAACCACTAATTTGAATCTGAGGACGAGAATGATTGAAATCAAATTGAAAGTAGAAGTATTTATTTATATCTGTTAAGTTGAGAAGTAACAATATAAGTTAAATTTGGATTAATATCTCCATCTTATAAAAATGGACAAGAGGAGACTGGAAGGTTATTGTTGTGTTGTCCACACAACCAGCTACTCGGCGACCCGTTACCAAGAAATCTGTTGATCGCCACGGGAAAAGTCAGACTACAGTTCATGATTTCCGTTGATTTGTATCAAATTATCACCGACTATTTAACAATAACTGAGTTACAGTAAATAATGTTCCCGTTACAAAATTATAAAAACTAAAACTACTATTTCTAAAATAGCTAAATATTATGTCTTATTTATTTCAAAAACTTAATTGTTATCAAATTTTTCATAGATTTGTACGTACAAGTTCCTCTAAATGATTGGGGGGGCAACTGCCCCCCCCCTGAATTACGCCTATAGAATCAAATAGTAATTACAGATAGCTCACAGGAACCACATTTTAACAATCAGAAGCAGCCATATCAGAACTCGACTTTTATATTAGTGAACTTTATTCCCACACAAATACTTCAGAACATAACTGGCTTGTATTTTAAGGAACAAAACTCATTATTTGATTTTATCTTCTTGTTGACTTAAATGAGAAAATTCATTATTAATACAGAATAACGATACATAGATCCATTCCACAACACAAACCTCCTGAAATAAAGAGCAACCCATGAAAATTAGAGCCAAGCCTAATACGAACTTGTTTTAATATTTATTAACAGGTTTAAATTCTCCTCCACCTTTGTAGCATTGAGTTGTTCCCCTATTCATAGCAACATTGATTCCCATTGTATTTTTCTACAATAAATCAAACCAGTTTTGTCAGTTAATCGATAAAGATCTTTTATTACTGAGTATTATAAGTTAGCCATTTTGATTAAGCATTGCATTTATCCTAGAACCTAACAGAACATACGAGTTGTGGCAACAGCTAATTACTAAAACAAGGTTGAAAAAGTTACAGGAGTAAAAAATTAACAACAAATTACTTTTCAGCATCGTGCCTACACAGACTCTGAGATAACCTCGGTACTAACATATTTTTATAAAGTGTGGTAGAAATTCCAGGCTTTTATTTACAGCTTTTAATTGCAGGCTTACAGTTACAGGAGTTACAGGAGTATTTTAATTTGTTCTTGGTGATCCATGATTGGTGTTCATTGGCTATTCGCACGCTACCAGTTTTTTTTTCATCAGTTACGTACTGCACTACCTACTTATGTATTTTGGTTATATTCATTCAATAATTAAATATATTCTTTGGGGTTTATCTTCTGGATCATCAAATGTTTTTAAAGCTCAAAAAAGGATTGTCCAATCAATGGTTAAAGCAAACAAACGTCAAAAGTTGTAAACATATATTAAAAAGACTACAAATTTTAACCCTTTCTTGCATTTATACCTGGGAATTGGCATATTTTATAGTTAAGAATCTAGACCTTTTTGATAAATTTAAATCAAATACTAAATATAAAACTAAATTAATGCAAATATATACATAACTATCCTATCCATGGATTGTCTTTTTTTTAAAAAGCCCGTTGTATATGGCACTAAAAGTTTTCAACAGTATCCTTCTGGAAATAAGGAGTCAATCTCCAAACCTGATGTTATCAAAATTTAAACAATTTCTCATTGAAAAAGCTTGTTGCAGGGTTTCAGATTACTCGGTTGAAAATAACCAAGAACCTGTTTGTGCATGAGTGAACCTGAACGTGGGGGGAAGGTTCGGTATTTTAGGGCCTGTATAGACCTTTAATCTCCAAAACATTATGTTTTTGTTTTTAATACTGGTTGAGTTGTTTTTAATTTTGTATTAAATGCATGTATATTAGTATAGTATTTAATCTGTTATACATTTTATGTTATGTAAGTATTTGTAATTATGCAAGATTCTGGAAAAAGCATATCCTGATGACGTAATGTCAAATGTTATGTGCTAATAAATTGATTTGATTTGACGCATGCATTATAACTTGCCTGAGAGACCAGCAGCTTGGCAGTCTCGGAGAGCACGACGCGATCGCACCACGACGGACATCGCGTCTGCATGTACAGGCGGCCACTGTGCGTGTCCTCCTCGTAGGGGTAGCTGGGCGCGAAGCGGATCGGGAACTCAAACAGCTGACCCGCAAAACACTCCAGCTCCTTGTCAAACTCCTTCAGCTATCACACAGCACATTTTGTGTGATTACAACTACTGATATTGTAACTTGGAATATCCTTATTTACCAGCTATTCTCTGAGGCATAGCACATTTGTTAAAGGAAAAAACAGGAATATAATATTGCTATTATAAATCAAGTTATCTCCAACTGATTTTCAGTAATTTTAGTGTGAACACTAAAAACGCCTGTTACCAAAAAAAGTGAACTTCAAAATATGCATTGAAAACATAAATCTATAGAAGACATTAAATGCCCTGATTTTTTACCATGGAAGGCCTCTTTGATTGATAAAACCAAGACAATTTATGCTATATAACTATTTAGTAATACACCTTTTTTCATGACATAGACATTAAATGCCTTGAATTTTTTACTGTGGAAGGCCTCTTTGAGTGAGACGACCAAGATAATTTAAACTATACAACTATTGAGTAATATACCTTTTTTTAAATAGGTACCAAACAATAAACCCAATAATTAAGAAAATATGCATACCATTTTTTAGGAATTCTCATCTACAAAAGTATAAATGAAAAACTGTAATTTTTCACTAATTCACTAATTATAATTTGTTCTCAGATATAATAACAAACTTTTTAGTAAAAAATTGTAAATAATAAAGAGTGCTGTGCTGAAGTCTTGTGAGGGTTTTCTCAGATCAGGCTATTTCCAAAGATGGAAAGGGATGATAAATTGAGGTAAATATCATTGCAAAAACAACTTAAACTAAGTGCATTAACAAAATCCTTTACAATACAAATGACATTTTTTTAAACTCTAACCTAATTGACGCTAAAAAGAACTCAAAAAACAATTATTAGCACTAGAAAGAGTTGAGGTTGATATTTTTATTCACACTCACCCACTCCCCAGCATTTTTTATGAACAAATTTTGATGATCGTAGTGACTGAATTCTTTTTTTCCTAAAGTAAGTATAACCTGAAATTGGAAGAAATCAGTGGTTACTAAAAAGAAACATTTAACATTTATAAGTGATGTATATAAAACCATTTCACGACAATTTTAAATCTAATAGTTAGGCTAAAATTTGTGCAATATGAATTATAGAATAAGTAGCCTAGTGCTTATAGAAAACTTTAAATCAGTGGGTTGTTTACAGATTGATTTTTACACCAAGGATTTTTGCTTTTGATCAATTTATTGATAGCTTTTGGGAGGTTATTTGATACCAGAATTTTCAGGAAGGTCTTCAAATTATAAACTCTGGGAGGGTTAACCCATTGGCGTAGACATACGAGCTGGTCTCGTTCCTTACTTGTAATTTTATTAACCTGTGAATTGGAGTATAAAATTGGTGTTTTTAAATGGATTAATGGTGTATTTTAACTAAAATATTGTTTTCTTTCAGTTTAGAGAGTCGCATTGGCACATGCACAGTAGACATAAGTAAAAATTAGCAAAATCAGTGTTGACCATGTGCAAGTCTCAAAGAATTAACCGATCCCGTCAACTTCCAAGCAAGCCTGCCACCGTTTGTTTTACTTGGGCCCTCCCACCAACGTTGCCACAGACCGGTTAACTCATTGAGAGTTCCACAATTGGTCAGTTTTGGTCGTGTGCGGGAATCAAACCCACGAAAATCGAATCACCACCTGGCCAAGGTGTTTCCACGACATAGCCAACTCAGCTAACACGACCAAAGGCCTGGCGGCGATATTAAGGTTTTTCAGTCAGTCCGCGCCCCTAGCGGATAGAACCGTAGACGCCCGCGGTCATTAGTTACATATTTTGATACTAGAGTGCAGCATCAATCAATTCCCGTTATAGCCTACTGCAAATAGAATAAAATTACTACCTCAATGGGTTAATGACATTTATTGTGAAATGCAGCTCATAAAACGGTTTGATAATTTTATTGTTTGAATGTATTCCTTATGCCAATAAGGACATTTAGCTGTGGAATAATGCAGCAAATCGGTGGTTTTAACCTACCTTAACTACTACAGCTGTGTCCAAGTTAGTGTATGGTTATTGAATGAAAATATCAATGTTCATATTGGTCCGTGTCTATCGTTATCACGATGAGTTCAAAGCCAAAATATCGTCTAAAATTATTAACTCATCTATCAGTATAACCTTTTTAAAGCAAAATTGATACATGAACTTTTAAGAAAGCAATGTTACTCCTACCCCTATCAACCACAAACGCCAAAAATGCCTTGATAAGAAACCTTTTGGAAAATATTAAGTTAAAAAAGATTAAAATGTACTTTAACTTTTAAACATTGATGTTGGATTTTACTTACTTTGTCACCTCTATTTAATATGGCCTCGAAGTGGGCAGGCCCACTTAATAGGCCATGGGGCCAGTTGATTTTTGTTTGGAAACTAATAAAAATTTGTATTTCAAGATTTATATTTCCTAAGTTTGGGGTGTTGTTTCAGATATTTCAGATGGTATATAGGCCTAATGAAAGTTAAATGAAATTTACGTTATACTGTTTGTATAAGGTTTTATGAAGTATATTGTTTCAAGTAAAGTACATGGGGGCCAAATTTTGCTCTGAGGAAAACCAAATCTCTACCACATGACGTGAGTTCTTTACATGAGTACTTTTAACCCGTACATTCAGAACCTGTTTAGAACGGTTTCTTGTGGATTTTTAAACTGACCGGATTATTTTCCAGTTGTTTCATGTGCAAGTTTTAAAATACCAACAAACACTTAATAAATTCCATAGAATTAAACAAAATTGGCCAAAAAATTCAGGTTTTTTAGAGTGACTAGGATATGTTTATGATATCAATATACTCTATATCGAGGCACTTATAGTAAAAATATATTGGAGGTAAATTATTATCGATATACATATTATGAATGTTGACCTCTAAGTATTGATATTTGCGATGTATTGTATATCGATACCAAAAAACAACAAAATAAAAATAGATATATCTTTGAGGCTAAGAGAGATTATTGAAATTTATAAAACAGTAAAATAAAATGTGCATGCCTGTCAAGCGCTATTGGGGGGGGGGGGTTAGTTTTAGTTTGATATTGCCAGTTATTTTCAGTTCTTAAAAAAGGTAGGAAAAAGAGTAAAGGCCTTTTCACACTGAGATCTGTCCCATAACAACCGGTAAAGTAACATGTGGCCAATTCACACCGCAAGAGACGTCCACGAGGTATTGATCTTAATTTGTCCAGTTTTCTCCTCTGACTAGTTTGTCATTCACTGGTAAAAGGTGAGAGGATGTCCTGTGAACCATAGTGGTCTAGTTTTTGAGAAGTGTATATATGAGGCACATGCCTCACCAGTAAACTGTCCCATGTTTAGAGTAACCAAACAAACAAATAACAGGGGAAATAGTATATGTTGAACCCTTCTGCAGCCTAACAGCTCCGAAGCACGTGTGACAGGAGGACAAGTGCGCATGCGCGAGGCCACCGACGCCGCGTACATTTCTAAAAGATTGCTCCCTGATTAGTTGGTTTAGTTCGCAGACTACAAGTTACGTTTTTTCGGCGATGTGATTTGCCCCATTTGAAACAACGGTGACCGATCTTTTAAAAAGTCTGTCACGTCCTGTCGCATAACGTAACGTTACGCCGGTGTGAAGTGGCCTTAAAACTGGTTCAAAAGGAGCATTTAAAAACAATTGTAACCGTTTCCGTTACGATGGTTGAGTTGGCAATGCTAATTAAAATTTATTTGGCTACTCAAATTTGCCTATTCAAAATACTTTATTTGAATTCAATTATCTTCCAAACGTAGGCTTACCTGTTCTTCATCCCTGTATAAAAGCTTGTTGATTTCATTATTTTTTGTACTGTTGACCTCTACAGGATTCAAACCAATGGCTAGTTTCTGCAAAAGAAAAATACATTTTCAAACTTAAGTGATCTGAGTATGATGTTTACTAACAAGACAAGAAACTATCTTGGAGACCTGGTGTAGTTACAAATATATCAAATACATTTTTTAGGCACATTTTTAAAACCATAAATCCAATTGAAGAACTTATTAAGATCTAAGTTACTGGCACTTCTTGATATTTAAGAAAATATCTAATAATTTTTAAAAAGCCCGTCTCACAAACAAACTAAGACAACTGTTGTCAAGGCAGGTGAAATTGTGAAATCCACTATGGTTGGATAGATGATTCCTTCGGTCAACACATATCCAACGGATTACAAAAAAAAACATGAGGAAACTTCCAGCTGACCCTACCTAGGGATAAAGTGTTATAAATATCATATTATATTTTAGTTTTTGCACTTTTAGCGAATTTCCCCTGTAGGGAAGAAGCTCTTACGTTAGGGTGGTGTAGTAACACTTAAGCCCGAGACCATGATAAC
Organism: Allygus modestus; assembly: GCA_963675035.1. Classification (NCBI taxonomy): domain Eukaryota; kingdom Metazoa; phylum Arthropoda; class Insecta; order Hemiptera; family Cicadellidae; genus Allygus; species Allygus modestus. The sequence goes on along the minus strand of OY776111.1, from coordinate 235,145,731 downwards.
TTTTCATTTTGAGGCCCCCAGATGCCAAAAACACAATTCTTTCAAATTTTGTATATATGCGCATATATATATTTATTTATTTATGTGTCCGTAAGCACGATAACTCTCGTAAAAAAGGTCCGAACTTGATGAAATTTGGTATAGACGTGTAACGTAGCATTTATTTGAACGAGTTCGAAAACCAGACGAATCGCACCATCCACAGGGGGTTTTTTAGGGGGTTTGTACCCCAAAAATGGTTTTTTAGGGTTTTCACATGTAACTTTTATTTAAATCAAATATTTAGCTTTACCATTGAATTCAGCTTAAAAAAAATTTGGTATTTTGATCATTGCTCTACGTCAATTGGTTACTGACATATTGCCCCTATTTCCCCCTACTTACAGTCTTCATCCTTCGGCATCATATTGGGAAACACGCCCCCGGCCCCACACCTGTATACGACGACGCTCCTCTCCGTGAGTGATAAAACGCATAACAAGTGCTAACCACAGTACGTTGTCTAATGCTATTCTTCTTATAGAGACAAATAAATTTTATATCTTGCTTATTTATGAATACAAATTGACGAAACTTGGTATATAGCTTCATCTGGTTGTGGTTTGTTGTTTGCACAAAAAACAAAATTTTCACCTATGGTTCTCGTAGCAGCAAACCTAGGTACTCGGTCCCCAGCTTATTATTATGGAGGATAATTAAAATGTTATATATCGCTTATTTATAAATGTAAATGAATGAAACTTGGTATGTGACCTTACTCAGATGAGATCTATTAATATTTGCATAGAAACCCATTATTTTGTGTTCCTTGTTCCAGCAAACCTGCGTACTCATCCCTAATGTTATTCTTATGGAGAGTAATTAAAATTGTATTTATCGCTTATTTGTGAATATATTTTTATGAAACTTGGTATGCGGCTTTGACATTAGAAATTATCTGAGTACGCAGGTTTGCTGCGACAGGGGTAGCAACTTCACCTTCAACTTCATATTTTTCTCTAGAACTGTCGATTTAATTATAATTAATGGGTTTATGTATGCGCTATAACATCAAACCCACCAATGGCCGGGATCAGGGCCATGGACAGACTGGTTTTCTCGGGTAATTTATTGGCCATAGAGCGACAGTTTGCTGCGGCAGTGCCACGAGAGGAAGCTTGATAAAAATAAAGTCAGTTTTTACATAATTACAATAAACCGCTAACGATAAAAATTCCCAAACCGCATAATGTCGGATGTAACAAGTGGATTGTGTAAAGTTGGCCATTAATGATGATCCGGCCACTTAATATCAGGCTTAATCACAATCAAACTGCGTAATATTATCCAAATAATGACAATAATTTGATTGACAATAACATTGGAAGGGTGGAAATTGACCCTATGCTACAGGAAGCAAAACTTTAAATTCATCTCCGCCACTGTTTCTATTTTACACAAGTTTCTCATCGGAATGCCAACTCTCACTCAAATGACTGCTCTAAAAATACTTGGAAATACACTGTAATTATTACCTTTATGACACCTTTCATGTCTGTCCTAAAGTTAAAATCACCAAATAAAAAGAATGGAGCAGATCCATACTGGTCTGTATGAAACCTGAAACAGAAGTTATTCAATATACTAGTAATGTAATGTAAAACAAAACACAAATTCTTGAGTAGCATAATATGTGTTGTTAGAATTAACAGGATAAAATAAACTATGGCTTACAAGACTACAAAATATATTTACTCTTATACGTATGAGTATCAGAAGTTGGAGTATCCGTAACCTTCAAGATGCAAAACACCATGAGTAAAATACTGCATCACAAGATTGAAGATTGTGATAAGTTTGATAAGCCCGGTGTATATAAGATCAGTCGTAATGATTGTGATAATTTTTATGTTGGTCAAGCTGTTAATATTTTAAAAAGATATTAGAATCGTGTTTCAGCACGGAAGAATAGGAAACCAGAAAGATCAAATGTCGCAAAGCACCTCCTCAAAAACGGCCACACATTGGGAACAATCATAGATACTTGAAGTATTCTCCAGACTTGTAAGAAAGGAATGTAATGAAAATCATGGGATCAACTATTCATTTTTAAGGAAAAATGTAAGGATAGGAATAAATTGATTAATGAACATGTTAACTTTGACTCTGGTGGTACTTATCGTAACTTGTTTCCGGATCTTCCGGTCGCCAATAGTATATAAGCTGTACGCCATCTTGTTTCCGTCATTCTCTGATTGGGCCTGATGAAGACTTGTGTGACTGGTTGAAATCGATCGCCTTGTACCATTTTTTGTGTGTATATTTACCGTCTTGTATGTAAGTACAGCATAAGTGTAAATATATTTTGAAGTGTTATGAGACGTAGTTTATATTATCCTGTTTAAACAAAACAGCGAACATCTGTTTTACCCTGAATTAGATTTTTTCTGAATTAGATATATTAACAGTTTATGGTCTGTATATTTATGAGACGATAAAATATGTTAAAACAAATAGCTTTTTAACAGAAAATAGAAGTCATGGCTACAATACACGATCTCAAAGATATGTCGAGAAACACAGACTAGAAATATTTAAAATGAAACCTTCCTATAAAGGGATTAAATTCTTTGACTGTTTGCCTAAATCTTTAAAAGATGAGAGTAACATCTGCAAGTTTCTTAAATTGTTAAAAAAATACCTAGTAAAGGAAGCTTTTTACTCATTGGACAATTTTTTAAATAATAAATAGATTAAGACAATAGATTTATAAGGCTTATGTTGTATATGTTATCTGTACATATTCATGACTTATTCATTGTATATACTGTATATGCTTTTCTGAATAAAGAATTTTGATTTGATTTGATTTGACCCTACAAATATTCCAGACTTCCTAAAGATTTTACTTAATGGGGTAAAATATAAAGCAGTTTCCCTGATATAGGTTTGAAATTGTAAAAGAAATAAAATTGCTTATGATTTTTTTCCAATGAGTTTATATTTTACTTTTTTATAGTTTAAGCCCTTAGGAGAGTTTTATTGCAAAACTAATGTAATATTTTTTCTGAGATTTTTACACAAAGACCTTTCAAGGATGTGGTTGATGGGTGTTTCTTTCGGTTTTCTCAAAACTTTCTGGTACAGTTTGACATTAAGTATATAGTATCGAGATGACTAGTTGGCCAGCTAGTAACAAAAGAGTGGAGGGGAGAGCTAACCCCACCATAATCCTTCCTTTATGCTATTGGAGAAGTTATTTATTTGTTGTAGTGCAAGATTTTATCACAGCTGACAGTTAAACACCACTACATATCACTGATTGTTTCTTGGATGGCTGTGTCAATAAATGGTGTATGAACAGTGGTGGGGGTATCCTTCCCCTCATACCTTTCTTTACTTGCTGGCGATCAAGTCATCTCCAAGTCTGTTCAGCAGATATCCGTACAGGTATTATGTATATTAATTTTATTTAATACTGAATACTGACTTTATTTAGTTAAAAAAAGAGATTGACAGCCTGTTTATGCCCGTCCACAAACACTATACATCTGTGCGTGGAACGTATCCAGCAAAGCAAGCAGTGAGCCGTTACAGTACAAGTTGAACAGTACTTGTAAAATTTACGTGCAAGGGCTGGGATTCTAACTCACAACAGAGCCGCTGCCATGGTTTCGGAGTCCGACGGTCCTTGATCACTAGGCCAGCAACTACTCTGTTCGGAATTGTTTCATTTTAGTTCAGTTAAAACATGATAGATAAGCCATGCTAGTTATTAAAAATGACACGAAAATTCAACTAAAAATGCAGGCAAGCAATTCAAATTAAAAAAGTATTTGATTTTGTAATAACAAATCGTTTAGTATTATGAACCAGGCCCATTATTAGGAAATCCATCTCTATGTAACGATTGGGGAAACAACGTTTTTAGGGTATTTTGACTCCGCTGAATACGATTCTGTCTGTTGCCAAAGCAAATTTTGTAACAGAAGTGTGGTGTTCAAGATGGCGGCCAAAACTCTGTTGCCCCATGTCATCTCCCTTGTTTGTTGGCTTGAAATAATGATTTAAACGTCTGCATAGGGTTTTCTCGGATGCCAAACACATTGCAACGCTCAAATTTACGTAGTTTGGAAGGCATAGGTTCCAAGATGGCCACTAAAACTTTGTTGTGTTTATGTGAGCTCCATCTGTCTTCTTGTATTTGGAGTTTAAAATCGAGATCGTTTTTAGTAGTTGTATATATACTACCTTTGATTATTAAAATACCAGTAGATATTTAAAGCAATGTTTAAGTTTGAAGCCATGTTTTGGAATGCACTCCATCTTGGACACCACACTTCTAGTCCAAATTTCGCTTTGGCAACAGGCAGATTCGTATTCAAAGAGGTCAAAATACCCTAAAAACGTTGTTTCCTCAATTGTTACATAAAATGCTTCTTGCATTGTTCTTTTTGAAAAAAGTGTCTGGTCTATTAAAATTAAGCTAAGTACATTTGGATGAAAAATAATATAAATTACTTTTTTATGTCTTTAACATCAATGTACATTCATCCCAATTACAGTAGACGCTCGCTAATCCGACAGGTTCGGAACTTTGGCAGTGCCGGATTACCGAAAATTCAGGATTACTGAGGCCATCTAAATATAGCCGTTATTGAGAGAATAGCGGAAATACCACTAAAAATAAACAGTCAAAAGGAAATCATTGGTTAGCGGGCCATTATTCCGTGTTTTATTGTGCTATCTCTGAATTCGGTAGTAATGAAAAATGTTAAAAACAAAACAACATTTCAACCAGAAAATAGATTTAAAGTATTATCTTTTATTATATATTTTTAATACAGTACAGTTAAACTGTAACCCGCCGATTGCCTGCGTACTCTACCGATCGCGCCCGAACTCTACTGATCACGACCAAAAGGCTACACAGTGTACAAACATTTTTTTAGACTCCTTTGACCGAGCGAGCTTTTACTGTTCTGGGAAAAATTTATTCAGTAATAAACAAAATTAATATACATAATACCTTATATTTTTGTTCTAATAATCACTAGCCACAATTATGATTTGGGGCATCGTTTATAGCATTATATATAAAAAGGATTACAGAGTTGTACTTCAAAAATTAACACATAAAGTTGAATATAATAATGATTATAAAAACACAAACCTGTCAAGCGTATACTCAAGTGCTCTTTGTCTGGTCTTGGAATACACGGACGGAAACTGAAAGCAAATTATAAATGAAAAATATAAGTTGGAGAGGTACATAACTAGTCAAGCTTAAAAATAAAATGTAGACAAGCATTTGAAAAGTTTTCTCAATGTAAATAATTTACACATAAACAGGTGGTTATCATTTACCCAGAGGTAAATTTGTGAAAACCATTAACACTTTGCGTGCAGCTAAAATATGACAAATACCCCCGTAGCAGCAAACCTGCGTACTCAGCGAATTTCCAATGCATATATATGTATCTTAATACCACATAAAGCCACATACCAAGTTTCATCAATATACATTCATAAATAAACGATTTATGACATTTTAATTATTCTCCATAAGAATAACATGGCGGCTGAGTATGCAGGTTTGCTGAAGGAAGGAACACAAAAAATGGGGTTTTATACAAATATCAATATAACTCATTTAGGCAAAGCCACATACCAAATTTCATTAATTTATTTTCATAATTAAGGGAGATAACACGTTACTTGTCCTCCATAAGAATAACATGGGGCTGAGTACGCAGGTTTGCTGCTACGGGAGCCTTTGGCAAAAAATTGTTTTTTGAGCAAATATCAATGGTCCACAACCAGATGAAGCCATATACCAAGTTTCGTCAGTATACGGTCATAAATAAGCGAGATATACAATTTTTCTTTTTCTCCATAAGAATAACATTAGACAACGTACTGTGTTTAGCACTTTCAATATCTCGGTAACCAATTGACGTAGAGAAATGATCAAAATACCAAATTGTGTGTTTTTTTAAGTCAAATCCAATGGTAAAAACCAAAATTTGATTTTTTCCAAAATTATATGTAAAAAATTCAAAAAACCCATTTTTGGGGTACAAAACCCCCCCAAAATACCCCTTCGGATGGAGCGATCTGGCTGGTTTTCGAACTTAAAGTCATAAATGTTGCTTTACACGTTTATACCAAATTTCATCAAAATCGGATAATTTTTACGAGAGTTATCGTGCTCACGGACATATATATATATATATATATATATATATATACATATAGATATATATATATATATATATATACAGTTTCGAACGAATGGTGTTTTTGGGGTCTGGGGACCTCAAAACGAAAAGTTATCATGGTTCCGGGCCTAGGTCTTACCATGCCGACTACGGTAATAGCTTCTTCCCTATAGGGGAAATTCGCTAAAATACCCCCCGTCGCAGCAAACCTGCGTACTCAGCGAATTTCAAATGCATTGATATGTTTCTCACTAGTACATAAAGCCACTCACCAAGTTTGACAAAAATACATTCATAAATAAGTGATTTATTACATTTTATTTATTCCCCATAAGAATAACATTAGGACTGAGTACGCAGGTTTGCTGCAACGAGGAAGATAAGAAATGAGTTTTTATGCAATTATCAATGTAACTGAACCAGGTGAAGCTACTTACCATGTTTTATTAATTTATGTTCATAATTAAGGGAGATATAAAACTTTACTTATTCTCCATAAGAATAACATTAGGGCTGAGTATGCAGGTTAGCTGCTACGGGGACAATCAACAAAACATTTATTTTTTGCGAAATTATCAATATACCATTACAACATGAAGCCACATACCAAGTTTCATCAATATACATTCATAAATAATCAAGATATCAAATTTTATTTATTCTCCATAAGGATAACATTGGACAACGTACTGTGTTTAGCACTTTGAATATCTCTGCAACGGTTTGACGTAGAATCACAATTTAAACACCAAAATGATTGTTTTGTGGAGCTGAAGTGATTGGTAAAAGAAAATGTGAAGTTTAAAGTAAAATTAACTGAGGAAAAGCCAAAAACCTTTTTCCCATAAGATTAACATGAGAGATTTTATGAGCATGTTTTTTGGATTTTTTCCGCAACCACTTAACCTAGGTTAATAATTCAAAACACCATATTATTTGTTTTTTTAAGCTCTATAACATGGTCTAAACCTAAATTAAGTGTTTTAAAAATTTTAGGGTAAAAAATGCAAAAAACTGATTTTTGGAAAATTTAAAACCCCCATAAACCCCCCTTCCCATAGTCCGATTTTTCTGGTTTTCGAACTTAGTCATAAATGTCAGTTTACACATTTGAGCCAAATTTCATCGAAATCGGACGTTTTTTACTCAAGTTATCGCATTCACGGACACATATATATATATATATATATATATATATATATATATACATATATATAAATTTGAACGAATAGTGTTTTGGACATCTGGGGACCTCAAAACAAAAAGTTATCATGGTCTCGGGCTTAAGTCTTACCATGAGACCTACGGTAATAGCTTCTTCCCTATAGGGGAAATTCGCTAAAAACACCCAAAAACTGAAATGTTTTTACTTTATAAAAACAAAAACTAACATTTTTATGTCAGAACTCTGATTTATAGTTGAAAATGTTCTCCGATCACTTCTTCCAAGAAATTCCCCATCTTGAATTCATCAAATTTGTAGAATTTTACCCAAAGTATCTTTTATTTCTGTTAGTAGGTTGTGTTGTATTCATTTTATTACTATACCCCAACAAAAAACAACACAACCTACTTAACGTTTAACTACATGCAAGCTACATAATTAAAATTGAGTCAGACTTAGTTCAACTGACACTAACGAAGGTTTTGAAAAGATCAGTATTCATAAAATAAATATTGCTTCTATAACCCTAGCTCAATTGAACACAATTTCATTGTAGTATGGACATTCTGTCTTACTGAAAATACATATTAAATGTAACCTCAACTATTTATTATAAATAGGAAGTAAGATTTTGTTCTCAATCTATAGTACAAATTAGTTAATATTACAATTAGTATTTGTGTAATTTAATAGCTTTTCGCTCCTAGGAATAGTCTGGAGAACTATGATATTTTGATTTAATAATGCCAAATTTGAGCTTACTATTTAGTGTACACAATTTTGTTAGAACTGTTTGATTAAAAACAAGACTTTGAAGTTGAATTGTTTCTAAGAATCCCAGAATCACTTTCATTTGTTCCACAGCGTTATACAATTCTAGTCTTATCTATACAGACAAAGAAACTCTTCATTACCCTTTATAATCAAGGCATGTACTACTTTTACAGTAGAATTTAAAGTTTTTGACCACAATTCCTTATCCAAATCAAGCCAAAAACTGTATTAATAAACTCTTTCATCCAATTCCTCCGAAAATCTTCCCTTACTCCTTATTTCAGTATGCGAGAGTTATATAACCGTGGTGATCCGAGCAATTAAACTATATATCATCTCTTCCATTAAAAACTTACAGCTACACAACCTTGTAATTTTAACCATGCCTATTTAAACAAATACCCCCGTCGCAGAAAACCTGCATACTCAGCGAATTTACGATGCACATTGTTGTCTTAATACCACATAAAGCCACTTACCAAGTTTCATAAAAATACATTCACAAATAAGCGATATTTTAATCCTATACTCTAATATGAGTAAGGTTTGCTTGCTTGCTTGCTTGCGACACGGATCTCAAAAACGGCTCCAACGATTTCCTTCAAATGTTGGAAATAACTAATTTCTGGGATAAAAATAAGTTCTTGACAGGCCTTATCCCCAGGAAAAATCAAGTACCGGTAATGTAAAAAAACTAAATTGAAAAGTTAAAAAATTAATATTGGGCTTATGGAGTTTCAAATCAAAACAAAAGAATTGTAACAGCTGTTCATAATCAACCAGGGAACTGTCAAAGTAATTGTTTATGATTATTAACATGTGGTTTCCAGAGAGCAGAGATTAAAAGATTTGAGTGAAGATGACATATATAGAGTAGTTAAATAAATCAAAGGGACATTGAGCTATAAATAACAACTGGAGTGACCTTAAAAATGTAGAAAAAAAGGCAAATGAGTTGTACGAATCTGACTATCAGTGGGGGAAGTGGTGAAATATTACTCCAAGACATCTAAACAAACTGACTGGCCTTCCCCCGAGCAAAGCTCGGCCCCCAGGTACTTATTCTATATAACAATAACATTGGAGATGAGTATGTAGGTTTGCTGACACAAGGATCACAAACAATTGATTGTTATGCAAATGTCAATACAATTCAACTAGGTGAAGCCACATACCAAGTTTTATCAATATTCATTCATGAATAAGCGATATATAACATTTGAATCATTCTCCATAAGAATAACATGGGGGCTAAGTAAGCAGGTTTGCTGCAAAAGGAAAGCAAAATATGGGTTTTCATTAAAATATCAATATAACTGAACTAGGTGAAGCCACATACCAAGTTTCATCAATCTACATTCATAAATAAGCAATGTATACCATATTTTAATTATTCTCCATAAGAACAACACAGGGGATGAGTACGCATGTTTGCTGCTACGGGAAGTATTGGTAAAAATTGATTTTTTGTGCAAATAAGAACAGACCATAGCCATATGAAGTCACATACCAAGTTTCATTAATATTTGTTCATTAATAAGCGAGATATAAAATTGTACTTTTTCTCCATAAGATTAACATTGGACAACGTACTTTGTTTAGCTATTTTAATATCTCGGTAATCAATGAACGTAGAGCGATGATCAAAATACCAAACTGTTTGTTTTTTTAAGCTAAATTTAATGGCTTAAACAAAAGTTTGGGTTTAAAAAGAATTTCATGTAAAAAGTTCAAAAAACCCATTTTTGGGGTACAAAACCCCCCCAAAACCCCCTTTAAAATAGAGCGACCTGTCTGTTCTCGAACTCATGAAAATAGATCCTGCCTTACACGTTTGTGCCAAATTTCATCAAGATCGGACCATTTTTACGAAAGTTATCGTGCCCACGGACACACACACACACACACACACACACACACACACATATATATTTATTTATATATATTCATATACATATATATACATACACATACACATATATATATATATATATATATATATATATATATATATATATATATTCATATATGAATTTGAACGAATGGTGTTTTTGGCATCTGGGGGCCTCAAAACGTAAAGTTATCATGGTCCCGGGCCTAGGTCTTACCATGCCGACTACGGCAATAGCTTCTTCTCTATAGGGGAAATTTGCTAAAATGTATTACACTCCTCAAAACAGATGCCTTATGAAAATATCAAGTAGATGCAATTGCCTCAGTGGATCAACATGTGAATTCATCATCATTACATTAACAGGTGTTTGTTTGATATGTTTTTCAGGCCAAAAATAGATGATCATGTTGTTTAACTATCAGATTTTAAATAGTAAATGTTTTCAACTGAAAAATTTTTTACCAGGTATAACTTAAATTCATATCGGAGGTAACTGAGTAGCCAATGTTTTGGGTAACAGTTGCAACTAAAAGCTAAAGGCTAAAGGTAACTTAAAAAGTCATTTAGTGATGTTTAATTATTTATTAATACTAGAGGCAAAATAAAGTGCCCGAATGTTCTGGTAAAAAGGATAAAAGAGTTTTGAATCTATTACATTCATTCAGTTGGTTATATTGGCATTTCATTGAGTAAAAATAATATAATATATTTACACCAATTTATTGTTTAAAAGCACTGGCTATTGTGTTACTGTGTAATATTTTGATGGACAACCATAGATTAGTACATACAAAATTGAATTAGATTATATTGCCAAACAAAACAATAACGGTTTGTGTAGTATCTCATCTTCAGGATCAGCCAATAGGATGAAAACCTAACAAATAACAATGGTCTGATATAATACCTTCTACTGACATAAGTTAATTAATAACGTTTTTGATATTATTTGATACACGGTGTAACTTACCGTTTCCATGGCAACTAAGTTTGAGGCATCATGGAACAGATGGATGTTGACTAGATCAAAGATAGTACCATTCAGGTTCCATCTTGTCCGAAGGAATCCTTTCCGGGACCATTTACACTGAAATGAGATTTTTGATATTAATTGATTAAGGCAACTGTATTTTATGCTTTCTTCAGATAATCTGTAACATAATAGAGATTAAAATCCAAATTTGGCCCAAACAATATTACCCTATTTCATAATAATATTCACATTACAGAACCTCGTAAAGTATGTGAAGTTTTCAATGAATTTTTTGTAAATAGAGCGGAATTTAGTCATGCCTAGGCTGGACCTGCAGGCCGCTAGTAGGTCCGGGCTGGAGGGTGCTGATGCCGCACCAGCAAATTTTAAATTTTCGACAGTGACCGAAAAAGAAATTGAAGAAATAATCTTGTCTTTTGAAGAAAACAAAAACTCAGCAGGGTGTGATGAAATTCCAGTCACTGTGATCAAAGTAGCTTTGCCTTATATCATTGGCCCATTGACAATTCTTATTAATGCCTCCCTAAGGTCTGGTGTAATTCCAGATCAGTTTAAAATATCTAAAGTTGTTCCTGTTTTAAAAAAAGGCAATACTGAAGATGTAATGTGTTACAGGCCTGTATCACTTCACCCTGTTTTCTCAAAAATTTTTTATCACCAATTAAGGTCTAACCATGAACGTAATAGTTTATTCGATACACAACAGCACGGGTTTTGATCGAAAAAATTAACAATAACGGCTGGCATCAACTTTGTTCAATCAATCATTGATTCCATTGATAGGGGAGATAAAGTTGTGGGAATTGTTCTTGATTTGTCAAGGGCTTTTGACAGTGTAGATCATAATAAATTGGTGGATGTTCTTTTAAATTTAGGAGTAAGAGATATTGAATTGGCATGGTTTAAATCATATCTCTTTGGGAGAAAACAGTTTGTAGGAATTAATTTTTATAAAGTTTAGATATAAAGAAGTATGTAGATCCCAGGCATTACCGATCTATTTTGGTCTACCTCAGGGATCTATACGTGGCCCTTTGCTTTTTCTTTGTTATCTCAAGGTTTACCAAATGTAATTTGGGGAGTAAACAGTTCCATTTGTCTATATGCGGATGATACAAATATAGTCATTTCCGGGAAAACTGACGAGACAGTAGAAGTTTCATCTCATATTGGCTTGTCACTGATCAAAGAATTTTTAAATAGTAAGAATCTTCTTTTAAATTCTAAATCAAGCTTCATTTAATTTTTGACTAATCAGGCAAAAAATAGACCGAACCCAAGTATTTTCATTGATGAGAACGAATTAATAGATCAAGTACAAGACAAAAAATTTCTAGGTTTAATTATTGACAAAAATTTAAGATGGGACAAACATGTTGATCATATACTGCGTAAAACTTTGAGTGGTCTATATGACGTATGGCGAAACAATGCAACACTGATTCATTGAAATCTATTTTGCTTTAATTCATTCGCATGTAGCTTAAGGAATTAGTATATATGGAGCAACCACCAAGAAAAACATGAACAAAATTTGAATTCAACAGAAAAGGGCATTAAGTATCATATTTAATCTAAAAGTAAAGATTCTGTAAAACATATTTTTTTCTTAATTAGATATATTAACAGTTTATGGTCTGTATATTTATGAGACCATAAAATATGTTAAAACAAATAGCTTTTAACAGAAAATAGAAGTCATGGCTACAATACACGATCTCAAAGATATGTTGAGAAACATAGACTGGAAATATTTAAAATGAAACCTCCCTATAAAGGGATTAAATTCTTTGACTGTTTGCCCAAATATTTACAAGATGAGAGTAACATCTGCAACACTCTTAAATTGTTAAAAAAATACCTAGTAAAGTAAGCTTTTTACTCATTGGACAAAATTTTTAAATATTAGATAAATTAAGACAATAGATTCATACGGCTTATATATGTTATATGTACATATTCATGACTTGTTCATTGTATATACTGTATATACTTTTCTGAATAAAGAATTTTAATTTGATTTGAGAGAAGAGTTTAAAATTAATGTGATAATATGAAATAGTACAACATCACTTAATATCAGTGACAACATCGTTCATACTTTTATTTGGTTAGTAATTTCCCCGACTTTCCCTGACCAAAAGAGTTATTTTTTCCTAACTCTCAGCTCAGAATGTCCCCTTTATGTACAATAGGTAAAATTAATTTTTGATGGGGACCTCCACCTGACACATAGCCGTCCATTACTCTGCTTTTAACTTTTTTGTTTTAATGTTCACACTTTGTTGTTGCCCAATACATTTATTGCCTAACCAGAAATGGGTCACTTCCCCTACGTTACAAGATAAAACCAATTTAACAAGACGCAAATGAGTTTTAATTTTTGCATTGATCTGAGTTAACGATTAAATCAAAATCCTTTCCTGACTTATATAAAAAATCAGGAATTTTCCCTGATTTTCAATATTTTTCAAACTTTTCCCTGACTCTTCCTGACTTCCAGAAAGTGTGAACCATGGACAAGGATGAAACTTAAGTTAGGTCCACTACAGTATAATATGTAGTTCTTATTTATTTCAAAAATTGTTCACAAAAACTTTTGAATAATAACATTTTAATAATAGTTAGAATAGTTAATCATTTGATATAACTCAAATATTTTGAGGTTATAATAACAAATATTTTAAGTCTCAAATTCACTTTATTGCCATTACAGTATTTTTTTCGGAAGCAAAGTTAAATATAAAATATAATTTTCATAATAATTCTTTTTACAAACATTATAATTAGTAAAACAAATTGTGACGTATTTAGTTACACAAATTCATATAATACACAACAAATTCACTTGGCAGAGTTGGAACACACCATATATGACAAGGAGAAAAACTATGGATGATAGTAACAAAAATCACTTTGTCAGCGATACAATGTTTGTCATTTTATTCACAATGTCATGTCTACTTATCATATTTAATGTTGAAAAAATAATTAGGAAAGTACTAAATATTTGTTAATTTACCTCTGGGAAAAAGTCTTGGGGGAACTTAGACTTTTCTTTGGTTTGAACATCTTCAATGTTTCCGGAGTGAACGTCTTTCCCCTCCACAGCCACAAAGTTAAGTTCTGAACAGAGGAAGAAGTTAGACCGTCATATTAGTGTCACATGATAGGAAAAATGAATAAATCCACAGTACATTCCCAAATAATTAATTGCTATTTTAAGGGTTAAAATGATTAATGAAATAGCTAAAAGTATTTTTATTAATAAAAATTTGACCCATAGACTTGAAAGTCAGCTTAGGTTCATAAACAAAGAAATGATTCAACAATGACTTGATAAACCATGAATTTGACCATCTGCTGCTTAACCTTAACAATGTCCCTTTGTCTCACTGTTTAAAAATATAATTACTCACTGAGGCTCAAAAGTCAGCCTCAGGCTGACATTTAAAAGCCTGAGGCTGACTTTTGAGTAACCTTGTCGAAAACAACAAAACTGTTATCCATAATTGGTTGTATCTTTTTATTCAAAACAAATGTGAACAAAACTTTCTATTCAAATCTAATTCTTTTAAATGATTGAAATAACCATCTTATACAAGGAAGAATCAAAAGGATCAAATATTCAGTTCCATTAATAATTTTACAACTGTTAGCAGTGGATTTGAGGGGGAGAGCACCTGTAATACCTGATTTCTGATGGGAACAATCTGAAAGTCAACTGACAAAAGGTTATCCAGATAAATGTGCATGTAAGAGAAGTTTGGACATGTATTACGAGAAAGGTCCGGGATTACCGAGATCTCCCGGGACTCAGCACCACAGCTGTTCCTCCGACCTAACAGTGATTCTGGGGAGATGTAATGTTGCTGAAACTTTTCACGACAAGAGAAGCTATATACTGAAACTCATCGTTCAAACAAATGCATTTTTTAATCAGATTGCATTGTGGTATTTTCAGACTACAGTAAAGATAAAAAAGTTAAAGAATGAAAAATTCCTATCAACCATTGGTGCCACATTACAATATATAAACATTAAAAGATTGTATGTCGTAGAGGTACAATAATGTATTTTTAAGTTAAAAA
This sequence comes from Allygus modestus, assembly GCA_963675035.1. NCBI lineage: Eukaryota > Metazoa > Arthropoda > Insecta > Hemiptera > Cicadellidae > Allygus > Allygus modestus. The sequence continues at coordinate 235,130,613 of OY776111.1, read as the reverse complement.
TCAAAGGATTCGCACAAAAAAATAATTGATTAAGTTTTGAATTTTGTGATTAAGAATAATCATTTGTTGTATATAAAAGTGCATTTTTGCCTGTAACTGGCTAATGTACTTGATTTAAGATTATTATTTATGATGACACGGGAGGTGGCGAAATGTGGTTTAAAAGCTTATCGATAGTAAGATTTTGTGAGGAATTCACAGCTTTTCAATCAAACCTATGGTAGCGGAATAATATTTTTTAAGCAATTTCAAAGCGCCACCACTTGAAAAGGGTGTAAGTGAAAAAGCTCGTTAATGAAAAAAATCTTAATCTTAAGATGTAAGAAAGGCACTCGTTGCTAAATTTGACTGAAATGGATTAAAAGTTCTTAAGTTAATAGATGAAAGCACAACAAAATTTTAATGAATTTTACATAAGTGTAATGACTCACTTTGTTCATCCAACAAGAAAACAATGTTTTTTAATGCCACTTTCGCTAGTTGGTTAGTGCAGTAAGAAATAACGTTTATCTACAGTAAAAAATAGACTTGCAGCTTAAAGGAAGCAAATACTTGGTGAATTGGGCTTCAAAGTAATTTTTCTGACAAAATTTGATTATCTCGTAAATAACAATAATCATTATAATTATAAACTGCGACAACAGTTCACTTAAATGGATATAGTTAAAAAGTAATTCCCACAATTCCATGAAATACTGAAAATAGAATTGTTTGTAGGGTACTCACTGACTTATGTATTCTTTGTTCATTATTGCACATTAAACAAAACTTAGATGCATTTATTATTAGAGAAATCATTTACAACCACAGCACAAGAGGTAAAATTAAACTAGATATCCCACATGACAGATCACCCAAAACGGGGTAAATCACATCAGGTAAACTGTATACACTTTTTGAATAATTTACCGCTATCTGCTAGAACTGCACCTTTAAATATTTTTGAAACACCTTTGTATAGCTGGTTGTTATAAAATACATTTTATTGTCTTAATGAATTTTTAAACTGTGACGTTACTGTAGATTTTATATAGGTTCATTGTTCTACTGTAAAGATGTTTTTATTGTTTGTTTTTTAATTGACTATAACGCCTTTGATGTATAAACACATGTACTATGTATGGTTGTGAGTAGATGTTATTAGCTTTAACTTTGATGAAACCTTTTTTTATGTGATACTAAGATCAATGATTACTAAAGATTTCTGATTTCTGACTCTACCCTAGCAATGACAAAGAGAAAGAAGAATTTTTGAGATGGGAGAAAGATATCTTCATTTTTGTTTTGAAAGATATCTTGCCCCTTTAAGGACTCAGAGAAATTCTTATGAAATATTGTCAGAGACGGATTTAACGTTTTGCTGCCTGTAGGCTGCAGAATCAATTTCCCACCCTTCCAAGTAGGCCATCCCACGAGTTTTTATGTCACTTAAATCACCGTTACGTATGTTAAAAATTCAAATATTACATGGAAAATCAAAATAACGTAATTAATAGTTCAAATTAAAAACTATACGACTCTTTCCCTTAGGACTTCAAAATAGTATATTTCATCCCTAGGGCCAAAAGTGACGCTTAGGGGGAAAAGCCACTTTTAACCCGTGTGATGAACTATATTTTTCGTCATATTGCATAATATTTTAATCCAACTACTTGACAAAACTAAAATGTTACAGCTTGTTTACCTTTAAAAGTTACCAAAATGGAATCCATCTTAATCTTGCTATTTAACACAAACAGCTGTTACAGATGTATTCAACTATTGTCTGTTACGTTTGTGTCAGTGATAGGTTAGACTAACTAAACGATTGATATATCGAACGCTGTGGACTATCATTAAACCGACAACCATGCAACAATAAATTACAATCAATAAAATAATCAATAACTATTCACTCTTGGTACAATCGATTACTTACAAAAGTTTGCAGTTTTACTACATTGATATAAGCGACAAAAACGAACAGCTGATGACCTCGACACCAGCTGATTCTTTTTCACCCTAGGGATAAAAATAACTTCTTTAGCCCCGCAACGCATATATTGAAAACAGCCATTTTCAAAGCAGTATGACGAAAAAATGTTTCTATAGCAGATATCCCATAGTGTAAGTTTAAAGTTAAAGTGCAACGCATATATTGAAAACAGCCATTTTCAAAGCAGTATGACGAAAAAATGTTTCTATAGCAGATATCCCATAGTGTAAGTTTAAAGTTAAAGTGAAGTTTACCAAATCACACCCACCAATGTTCTTATTTTGATGTAATACGTTTCCCATTAACAAATTACAATGAATTATAGTTAACAATCCAACATTGTATAATAAGACAAATATCCATATTTTGCAAAAAGTGAGGGCAGAATATCTAAATAAAAATATAGCTTCTTGAACTAAACTCTAAGACAAGTGATAGCAACTATGGCTAAGATAACCAATTACCTTATGCATTTCATGTTTCAATAACAGCCTGTTGTTGGAATACCCCAGTGTTCAATTACTTACTCCAGTTAGCCTACTTCATTTAGTTAATACTGATGGTAAATTAATTATGTGAATTGTGTTATTTCAACAGACACTTACCTTTAAAATCCCAAATAAGGACATCAGGTACAGATTCATGGATGAAGTAAAAGTTTCCAAGAGCCTGAAATACACAGTTGTGGTGAGAAATAATGTATATACAGCAAATAAACTATTACAATTATAAGGATGGTTTATTTACACATCAACCAATATTATTCTACTAAGGGAAATGTGAATAATTCATAAATACACGGATCTTTATGATATTTGAAACCCCCTCAACTTTACTTCATCCCTAAAATATTGTTGTAGCTTCATCTCAACAGATGTTGGTATCACTTAAAAAATATAGTTACGAAAACAAAAATATTTTGAGGAAACTAAATGTAACAAAAACATTTGTATTGATTCATTAGTTCCAAAAACTTATAAGTTGTCATAAAAAACTGTTATTTTTGTAATGTAACTCAAAACTATAAATATTGATAACATTATAGGAAAAACTTGCCTATTTAGACTCCGTATGTATTGTATAATAAAATAGATAAGAATAATAAAGCTACTGTAAAGAAGTTGTTTAATAGGTTAAAAAGAGTTCTTTAGTAAAGTTGTTACTGACACAAGATCCAAAATAAAAAAATGGTTTATTCTCTTCAATTTAAGGTACATACTGCAACAAAACATTAATGAAATAAAAAGTTCTACATATGCCAAAGGCCTGTGTGTATAACTGAGCCTTTCTATCTTGCATAATGCATAACCACTTTACATAAAATATCGTTTATGTGTATAAACCAAACAAGTAAATTAAAAAATATGATTCAACCACAAATTATTCTGGTAAATGTTAACTAAAAAAACATATATAAAAATAAAAAACAATTTTAATGACACAAAAATTGATATAAAGCAACAACACAGACAATTAAAAAGAATACATTTAAAAAAAATACTGAAAACGCTAATAATAGAATTGCTAACTACTTTTGTAGATATTATTTAGAAATTGTATCAAAATAAAATCATTGGCGTGGCTTAAACATGCATAGTTGTCAGTTGTCAAAGTGTCAGTCATGTAGTATCATAAACAGAAGTCAGTAGCTGTTCAAAAGTGTCTGCACCTATCTCTAAGAGCCATTCAGACAACAGTTTTTTGAAGACACTACTTGGCCACAGGTCTCTTATCTCTGGTGGAACATTTCGATACAAATATTGGCTAGATAAAAAAGTTACTTGTCTTACCATATGCAATTTTCTACGATGTCACTATTTCTTGACACTATTATATCCACTGATCTATGAAATTAAATCAGTTAAGCATTAAATCCTAAAATACTGAGATAAAAATTTTCTATTATAAACAAAATACTATAACGCATACTTCCTGATGCAGCTGCAACAAAGAATGAATTTTTGACCTAATTTAAGGATTTATGTATTGTGAATAACATAATGACCCCATATTTGTATCCTAAAAAAATAATAAAAGCATACACAAACTAAAATCCGATTGTATGTGTTAAAAGTGGTTTAGGAGTTATTCACTCTTTCCCCATGTAATATGCATGTGGACCATTCATCCATCACATGTCACATTTGAGTGCTGAGGGAGCAGTTTATCCCACAGGTTATGAAAGAGCCAGTCATGGCGAGCACGTAATGTGGCCATCAATCTATATAATGGATAAATCTATCCTTAACAGTGGTGTAATATTTTCCATAACAATTTAAAAAATTATCACTAGTGCTAAAACTATACTAAATATATATTTTATGAAAACTGAATGTTAGAGTTAGCAAAAGAATGGAAACAATTTTAGGTAAACATTTTATAAATTTCATATGTATTTTGTGACCTAGTCCTTTTAGTTAAGGATCATTAATGCCAATTTGGTAACTAGTCTTTGTCAGATTGGGTTTTCAATTAATCATAACCATATCACAATCAAGCCTCTTCTCATGTTGTTACATAATCTTTTTGAATATTGGTTATTGTTTTGTTGTTTTATTATTACAATTTTGCTATCTGTTATTAGTAAAAGTTTAATACTGTATTGCACTTTTGACCTGGCCATCTTGTGCCAATAGACATGCCAATAACTTTTACAAGTATTAGTTAACTATTAATTTACTTGAAAAAGTCCTACGGCAACAATTGAGATTTGATTTGATTGCAAATATAATTGGAATTAATTCACAGGAAGGTCAATAATCCTAAATTGACACTAAGATCTTAAGTTTTTGTTTAACACTTAGATTTTGAAGTTTGATGTCAAACCAGGAATATGAAAACACGGCTTCAGTTTTAGACCAACAACTCTCGTGATATTGTTTCGGTTTCAATGTTGTACACCCAACACTTGAGCATCATTTATTGCTGAGAGTTGAGCACTTGAGGGCTGGTAAGAGACTCTCTTGTTTTGCTTGTGTTTTCTTAAGCTTTAACATTCAACTATACTGTAAATATTTTAAATGTTAAGTAACGGTTTGTGTATATTTTTTCAAACATTAGCTTAAAAATTTTGTTAACAAATTGACTCATGTAATTTTTCAACAAACAAGTGTATGAGTCTAAACATGACAAAACTTATAAAATTTTTTAATAATTATTTTAAAACTTTATAATGGCTTAAAGATATAGGTAAATTTGTTTTATATTTCCCACACATATTTTTATTTGCTAAAGCATAAAAAAATGTTTTTGACCATCAGTGAAAAGGAATTTTAACTGAATTGGCTTATTATTAGTCTATATTTCCTGGTATTAGTTACTCTTAACATAATTCAAAAAAGGTTTTCAATTTTAGGCTACTGCAGTGCATTTGTGAAACACTAGTAGTTTAATTTTGGCATTTTTATTATGTAGATAAGTAAGTAAGATTTACTGTTAGTATTCTTTTGGTGTTTTCAAAATATTTACAAGAGAATTTTGGTTTCCAAAGTTGCCCCGGAAAAGGAATTACGCCACAAGCCTGAAGGTGGCTGGTGCCATAACTGAAATCCTTTGAATAAAATCTCTCTAAAACATGCCTTTTAAAAACACACTTCTCTTGTAAGTATGTTTTAGAGAGATTCAGTATTTGTGCTTGAGAATGAATTTGGTTGAAAGAAAACCAGATTTACTGAGCGACTGAGGTCCATTGACATTCAGTACAGACCCAGCTATTTACTCTCCATATAAGTATGAGGAAGGCAGCCGTGCCCTGAATTTAAGTATTCCTGACCAGAATACATCATATATAATGTTACCCACTGAAGTAAATTTATCTGACAGGTGCAACAAACTCAGGTGGAAAATTAAAATGGGTTTAAACAAATGTTTTGGCTATGAATGCTTGCCTCATTACAGTTCTAATTGTAAGTGAAATTTCCTTAAACTTCTTAGTATTAAAAAAATCATGAGGAACCAGTTATAACTAAGCAATAAATACATGTTAAAAAAACTTGAATTTAAAAATCACACCCAGATTGCAAGCACACAAAATATTTATTAAACATAACTTTAATTATTATTGAATTCTAATTTTGAATAAGATATATTCTAGTTTAAAATTCGTTATCTATAAAAACTTCTTTGGCACAAGATCTATACTAGAAAAGTAGGTCTAGATAAATAAGGCGGTAGATAGATAAGTAGGTAGATTGATAAGGCGGTAGATAGATAAGGCGGTAGATAGATAAGGCGGTAGATAGATAAGGCGGTAGATAGATAAGTAGGTAGATTGGTAAGTGTGAAGCAGAACAACAGTTGTCGGGTACTTACAGTGAAATTCTCCGCAGAGGAGTAGTCCTCGTCCAGGTATACTCGGACTCGGTCGAACAGCCTCAGCTCCTCGCTGGTCATCAGCAGTCTGAAACAACCACACTGATGGAACAACAGTAATTATGGAATAACCGCACAGATGGAACAACATGACTGTCAGAACCATAGGAATTATGGAGCACTGACAGAACATTAGGAACTATGGATCAACAGGAATGACGAACAACAGGACTTATGGAACATTAGCACTGAATGAACAACAGGAATTGTGGAATAACAATACTGATGGAATAACCACACATATCAGACATAAGAACTGATGAAAGAACAACACTGATGGTACAACTATTCTACAAGGCAGGCTGATCAGAAGGGAAGGGTTGGACAATCCATGGACAGGATACCTTCTAAAAATAAAGTTCCTACTTCAACATTTTCCTGTGCATCACTTTGTTCATTAAAACATTATTTCAATTTAGGCTACATTTATACTAACCTCCTTTTAAATCCATTGTACAATGTTTAATGATTTATTTTCATCACATTTGGGTGCATAAGTGAGACTTTTTAGAGTAAAACTAGAGAACCCGTGCTGCTCCGCTGCATTTAAGTTAGTTTAGTTAATGGGGTGGTAAACCAGACATCTCAATGATTTTCAAGAATTTGGTTGGGAATTGTAGGAGTTCTCTAGTAAGTCATGAATAATGTTGCCAGACCCATAGCCAATAATTGTGTCACTATTTTCCGTGTGAACTTACAATCATGAAGTAATTCACCAGCACTGTTAAGTTCGACATGCCCAGCTTTCTGTCTGTTAACAGTCATCACCCTTATGGAATCACTAACGTTCATAATACGTCGTTCATATGAATTTTCACCAATAATAAAATCTCTGTGTGCATTCCACTTTTTTATAACATTATTAACAATAAGTGATCACATTTAATAGTGTCTATCTTCATTACTAAACAAACAAAAGGAAATAGCTCGGACAGTTTCCATCAACAGTTTCCATCACTAATAATTTGAATGACATCAAAATCATTCGTTTTTGAAAAGTAGTATTAAAAAAATCATTAGACCCGGCGAATCATCTTTTCTCCATTGTTGGAGAATTGCTTAAAACGTTTGAATCTATCAATTTTCGGTTCACTTTCCATATTGAGACGTTCTCGCTTCCATTTAGCAAATTTTTTGTGCCTACCAAGACCCATACTAAATGAAACTGAATTTGATAACACACAAAAAAAGTAATAACTGGAAAAAAATAATAAAGCAGACAATAATAATCGTCTCATTTACTCAATCCACAGTTTCATGATTGCAATAAAGCAGATTTATCGTAGACATCTAAGTAAACAAAAGAATTTGTACTTAAAAAGTAAACTTTTTAAGTATCAATTATTCTTTCAATCATATGTTCCACGAACAAGTGTTAAAAGATGACACATCCTAATTAGATCTGAAGATATAGATCTTTAACTGAAAACAAATTTTGGAAAAAATTAAATTTATGTTAGTTGGAGGTCTGTAGCTTGCTTATAGGTGCTATTTGAAATTTTTGAGTTTTGGCTATGTACATATTTTCAAAAACTGATATTTTTGAAACTTTTTGTTTTTGAGATAATATTGAAGTGTTGCATATCAAAATAAAGCTTAGCTCATAAGGAATGCGATATTTGAATCAGAATCAAGATATCTGCATTTTTAAGAAAAATACAGGGTATTCAAAAAAATACTAATTTTTTCACAAAAACAGCCGCCATTTTGGAATGAATCAATAATAATCAAAATCCGATTCCGCCAAATGGTTTGGATTGAAAAGAGCTTTAATTTGATGTATATCATGATATACGTTTGTATTTGATATTTCGTAGATTCGGACTAGTGACCCTCAGTTTCTGGTACACCCTGTATTTAAAAATCTTTAAAAATATTTTTACGTTATTCCTTGGGGTTGGTTTAGTGGGAAATAATTTTATTTCATCATCGTAGGACCAACGGTTTGTCTGAAATCAATACTGGACAACTTACGAGATTCACCCTGTATAGCATTTTCTTTGTTCTCCATAAGAATAACATTGAAAGCTGAGTACGCAGGTTTGCTGCAACAAGGAACAAAAAATATGTTTTTTAAGCAATTATCAATACAACTGAACCAGTCGAAGCTCTATACCAAGTTTTATTAATTTATGTTCATAATTAAGGGAGACATTACATTTTACTTATTCTCCATAAGAATAACATGGGGGCTGAGTGTGCAGGTTTGCTGCTGCGGGGAAAATATGAAAAAATGTTTTTTGTGCAAATATCAATATACAAGCACTAGGTAAAGCCATGTGCCAATTTTTATCAACATACATTAATAAATAATTGAGATATCAAATTTGAATTATTTTCTGTAAGTATAACATTGGAGAACATACTTTGTTTAGCACTTTGAATATCTTTGCAACGGTTGGACGTAGAACCACAATTTAAACACCAAAATGATTGTTTTGTAGAGCTGAACTGATTCGTAAAAGCAAATGCAAGGGTTAAATTAAAATGAACTGAGGAAAAGCTAAAATCCTTTTTCCCATAAGATTAACATGGGATATTTTATGAGCACATTTTTGGATTTTTAAGCTCTATAAAACGGTTAAAACCAAATCAAGAGATTTAAAAATTTTAGGGTAAACTGATTTTTGGAAAATTCTAAATCCCAATAAAACCCCTTTCCTATGGTCCGATTTTTCTGGTTTTAGAACTTAAACTTATGAATGTCACTTTACACATTTGAGCTAAATTTCATCAAAATCAGATTTATTTTACTCAAATTATCATGTTAACGGACACATATATAGAGATATATATAAATTTGAACGAATATTATTTTTGGCATCTAGGGATCTCAAAACAAAACGTTAACATGGTCTTGGGCTTAACTCTTACCATGCCTCCTACGGTAATAGCTTCTGCCCTATAGGGGAAATTCACTAACAGATTTAAATTTTATTGTTCGGAATTCAACAGCTTGTTTCAGGTTCGTCCGATCTAAACAAATAATAGCTCAAATGAAAGCCTGTAATTCAATGAAGGTTCTTAGACCAAAACATATAAAATAATGTAATTAGAACTGAACATATAAATCTAAAGTCAAATTTAAGAAAATATGAAATTTATGTGGTTTGGTCGAGTAATACGATAGATAAAAGAATGCCGAAATGCTCAATGAGAAATCTGTGCGTGCATACCTGCAATTTAAGACATAAATTATTAAAATGAGTCGGGTAGAAGAACCGCACTGACTCGGAAAAGAAAAACCAAATTTTTAAATATACAAGATGTAAAAAATCCTATAAATGTTGTCAATCTATTTAAAATTCTATGGTACTAGTAAAATACCCCCGTAGCAGCAAACCTGCATACTCAGCAAATTTCCAATGCATATATATGTATCTTAATACCACATAAAGCCACATACCAAGTTTCATCAATATACATTCCATAAATAAACGATCAAAACACAACAACACAAGGAACACAAAAAATGGGTTTTAATACAAATATCAATATAACTCAACTGGGAAAAGCCACATGCCAATTTTTATTAATTTATGTTCATAATTAACGGAGATAACCTTTTACTTATTCTCTATAAGAATAACATGGGTGCTGAGTACGCAGGTTTGCTGCTACGGAAACTATCAACCAATAAATCGTTTTTTGTGGAAATAGCAATAGGCCACACAATATGAAGCAATATACCAAGCTAAGTTGATAAATAAGCTAAGTCAGGCCAAGTTGATAAATAAGCGAGATATACAATTTTGCTTACCTCCATAAGAATAACATTGGACAACGTACTGTGTTTAACACTTATAATATCTCTGTAACCAATTGACGTAGAGCAGTGATCAAAACACCAAATTGTTTTTTTTTAAGCTGAATTCAATGGTGAAAAGTAAAATTTGATATGCTAAAATATTATATGTAAAAAACTTTAAAAAAACATTTTTGGGTTACAAAACCACCCCCCCCCCCCCCGAAATAACCCTTAGGATGGAGCGATCTGGCTGGTTTTCGAACTTAAAGTCATAAATATTGATTTACATGTTTGTAGCAAATTTCATGAAAATCGGACCATTTTATACGAGAGTTATCGCACCCACGGGCGCATGCACGCACACACACACACACGCACACCCGCACACGCGCGCACGCACGCACGCACGCACGCACGCACGCGCACACACACACACACACACACACAATATAATATTTTTTTATATAAAAATGTTTTAAAAAAGGGTACTTGTTAATAATGTTTTGAAAAATAATATATATATACAGTTTTGAACGGATGGTGGTTTTGGCATCTGGGGACCTCAAAACAAAAAGTTATCACTGTCCCGGGTCTTACCATGCCGACTACGGTAATAGCTAATAGAGACTAAATTCGCTAAAAACAAAATTTTTTCCATAATGTAAGCAGTACATCATGTTTGTTGTATTTATACTTCTCTCATGTAAATAATTTATACCTTTAAAACAAAATTTGTTTTATTGATACACATTGTATGTGTTAATACAGTTATTATAAATGAAACCAAAATAGTAAGAAAATGTTTTAAGATGAAACATGTCAAGGTGCAGGAGAGAGCTGGAGGTTATCACTCACATCTTGGCGGATAAAGGAGTTCATTCAGCTGAAAACACCTTCATTTCAACTCACACCCTGCTGCCTCTCAACGGCCTTCGATAATTACACTTCGCTTGATGGGCGCTGACTGAGTCTCACATTGGAACTCATAAATTATTGAAATTAAATTACAAGCTGTTCATAAACTATTGTCATTATTACTACTATACTATTGTTGTCCTGGATTTTCAGAAGATTCCTCCCTTCTGCAAATAATCGTTCTCCCATATAACCTGATATCCACCCCTCGATAACAAGTAATTTAGTAATATTCAGAAAAAAACAATTCTGAGAAACTAATGTAATTTCACTTTACTAAACGTGTTAGTTTTTTACAAATGTTGTCATTCAAAAACACTTTAATGCCACTATTTACAAAATTATAGCAGAATGTAAGAATTCCTATTTCAATATGTGACTTGCCCAGTGAATGACCGGTTAAGGGTAAAATCTTTATTTAACTTAACAATGCTCTCAAATGAGAGTATTCATGCTATATATTATTATACATACTTCTTGGTTGATATTTAAGGGTTTGCCCTATACCATAAATTGTTCATAAATGACCAATTACATATGTAAAAATTGTTTTTTTACACACCAAAGTCATGAGTCCAGTAAATGACCGATGTCATGCCAGTGAATGACCGGTCCTATGCCAGTGAATGACCGACTTCGGAAGGTTTAGTAAATCACATATAAAATCAATGTTAAACAAAAAATAAAGGAGATTTATAGGATTTACAAATTTGAATACGAGTTTAAAAGATAAAAAGCCTAATGCTACATAAAAACATTATAAGAAGTGGCCTATTATTTGTGGTCTATTTATACTGGAACTTTTCCAATTTTCTTCTAGTCTCCTCGTTCTTTTTCTCGATCCATATCTCCAAATTGTTCCGGTCTTCTTTTTTCGTTTTTCTTTCCATATCCTCCCTTTCTTTCTTATTCTCTCTTTCTGTTTTTCTTTTCTTTACACCTTCTTCCTTTTCTTTCTTTATAGCCATTTTTTTGTCATTGTATAGTTTCCACATGTCAGATGTAATTGCATATGGTATCTGCTCTTGAACCCGTCTAGGTCTCTTCTCTGTAGGCTTGGGCTAGTGAAGATGTTTGGCCCACGGGTCACCTTGGTCTGAGGAAGATGGTTTTAATAAGGCTTGTCTCTTTAGTTGAAGGGTTATCAGTCTCTGGAGGTTTGTAACTCTTTGTGGGTTTGTCAGTCACTGTTGGTTTGTCAGTCTCTGTTGGTTTGTCAGTCTCTGTAGTCTTGTTAGTCTCTGTGGGTTCGTCAGTCTCTGTGGGTTTGTCACTTTCTGTAAGATATGTATTCAGCTTGTGTTGTTTGGTCTCTTTAGGTCTAGTAGTCTCTTGGATGTCACTACCATTACTGCCAGTTGCTGATAGATTTAGAGAGGTTCCAGAAATTGTTTTCCAAACTGAGTACAGCAGAGTCTGTTTGGGGTCAGCTGGCGTTCCTCTTTTATTAGAGACCTCTTTGAAGAATTGGGTAGTCTCTGTTCCTATTACTTCTTCTATTACTTGTAGTGCTTTCTTGTAATCATCTGGCTTGTCACTTTGTCTCGCTTCACTAGCATCACTTTTGGAGATTTCTAACAAAGCTTTTCTTCTTGAGGATATACATTTGTTATAATCCACTGTTAGGATCAAACGGAAACAATCCGCATGCTCTAAACCCGTTCTTAATAGTCTCTTTCGTAACTGCCTGAAAAGCTCGGCTGAACAAAGGCGCAAAGTTCAGTTTCGAAATCTGCTTACTACTACTTTGCTTGTGCTTTCTTACTTCTTTTCTCCATGCAACCTTGTCTTCTGCTCCCTCGCCTTGAAGGTAAATTTCAAGACCCTTGAACCAATCCTTTATTTTTTCTTCAGTCACACAAGCTCTGGCTTTTGATATTATTTCAGCATTTTTCATTGTTATTTCTGGATGTCTCTTCATGAATAGCCTTAGGTCTATCGTTTTTAAAAGGATTTTCTCTTCTAGTTTCTTGCATTATCTTTTGGACTGCATCAAGGACTTCTTCGGGATGCATTGGGAGCCCAATTTCTGATTTTCCTAGAATCCAATTTTTAATCCTAATTTCTTCTTCAGCATTAAGTACAGGTGATGGGCCCATTTTCCTTTTTAATGGTTCATTAGAACATAGTTTCTTAATCAGGGTTCCTTTAGGGAATCTTTAAATCTTTGCAGCTTTATTAGCTGAGATTTTCCCTCCTCTTTTTTCTTTTATTGCTTGTGCAAGGGCTTCCATTGAATATTGAAACCTCGAGTAGGATCTTTTACCCTGAGGTTCGTCCTCAATTGCCTCAATTTCGTTCATCTCCATGTTCTAAAAAAATAAAATTACCTATAGATTTATATTTAAATGTAAATGGTTAGGATTTATGATTACAAACATCGGAGAGCTCTCAAGACATTTCCGCATGATCGTATTTTTCCCGAATAAGACATCGGACTGAGCATGGACAAAGGCTGTTCTAGGAAGAAAGCCAGGTAGAGGAGCCCCGAACTAGACATCGGACAGCACCTTTATGCCCCTATTGAGGATTTTTACAACAAATCAAAGAAAACGTCGATCCAAAGTATTGTTTGTGTACGTACGATAGTGTGGATACAGAATTACTTCGGTGTTACAGCTAATCAGATATAAACCTGATAGTGTGGACAGTCACGGCTGTGTACATGTATCCTGCTCTTGCGAATTCGGCACATTCTATAATTTTGGTTCTTATATTAGGCTAAATGAAGATATACAATGTTTCAAATTTTAGCGCTCAAATAACCTTGTAAAAAAATAAGCCAAATGTAATGAATTTAAAATATGTTGAAGCAAAATACACTTATTAGTGTAGTGTAAAAGAAAAACATAGGTAGGCCTAGTTAGCTGATGGAAAAACGTCTAAAAGTGCTAAAAATGATATTCGATCGGGATATAAATCGTAACTCTGGACTGAATAAAACACCAATCAATGACCATTTCAATGACAAATGTGTATTAGTAAAAATAGGTAGATGGCTCTGATACAGGCCGGTCATTCACTGGTTAGGACAAAGAAAATGAATTATAATTTTAATCGGATATAGATAATGAAATATCTTAATCATTTCTGAGCATTTTGAAAGTAAATTGTAAATTAGAGTCCAAACCCAGTAAATGACCGGCCGGTCATTCATTGGTTTTGCCCAGGAATCTGTTCCAGTATGTGACCGCTTGAATAAAAACTTATTTATTGGCTTACGTATAAAAGCAGATAGTTTTTCATTAAAATACACTCTTAATATTAAATATTAGCCTAAGAAATCGCCATTTCAACAGCATTTTTTCACAAAAGTAAGGTAATGAAATTTGCCTTACCTGCAGAGTTCTTATAGTGGCAGAAGCTAAAAACGAAAAATTCAAAACATGTCCAAGTTAAAACATCAAAATAAACATAAATAATTAACAATAATTAAACAGCTGATAATTAAATATGAAGAATAGAGTAATAACTATCTTCTAAACTACTTTATTTTACTCCTGTCTTAATTTAACTCTTATTATAGATTATTTAGTGTGAAACGGTCATTCATAGGTAGCGGTCATTCACTGGGCAAGTCACCCTATATTGCAAATATTTGTTCATGCTTCATAATGAAAACTGACTATACTTACGAAGAGTGTATTTTCTATTTCCTTCTGTTAGTTTAAAATGATTGTATTATTTCAGGTTAAATTGGTAAAATTAATCGATGTACAATGAACTTAATTATCTCAATTTTATCTTAAATGGCGGCCAGATTTTTTAAAAACATTTTGTCCTATACAAAATTCTTACCGATAACAAATAAACTCAGCTTTACTATAATATGTCAAATAACATCCTATATAATAATAGTGTGTACAAGGCAACGTGTAACCACATATTCCAAGTTAACTACTAAACGTAGAGAGGCCAGGTTGGTGTCAAAAGATTTACCTTAGGCCAAGGATGATGAAAAAATAAAATATCCTAAATTTGCTCAGTTATACGTTTGCAATTGGCAAAAAACACTGTTTTTTTTGTCCTTTTTTCGAGATCCTCATGTATAAGGAACGTGTAACCACCTATTCAAAGCAAACTACTAAACGTAGAGAGGCCAGATTGGTGTCAAAAGATTTCCTTTAAGCTCAGGGTGATGAAAAAATACAATATCCTACATTTATCTTTATATATAATTCTGTAAGCCAAATTTTTAAGTCAAAATTGTGAGAGTTTGGAAAATCGCAGGATGATTGGAGATGGCTCAAATTGAAAGTCTTGATCCCAGGGACTCGGGAAAAATAGTAGTATTTCTAAAGTGTTACCAGCAAACGAGATATAACGTAAAACATCCCCCAAAAGAAAAGCATGGGGATTTAAAAATGTCTGCTTTGTTTACATTAAAACACGTGATTAAGTGTCTACTTTGTTTACAAACTGACATGTGTTAAAATCAGATTAGGCGGAGTATTGGAACCAAGTTAGGGGCTTTAGCCCCTTCAAGCCACTAGTTTAGTTATAAGTTTGTAACCGGAATTCTAGCGGTTTACTGCTGGAATTAATTTTAGTGTTTTAGGTAGTTTTTAAAGTTTTGTGTATAACTGAATCAAGAGTTTTTTTAACATTGATGGAAGCCATTACACTCCCTAAACTGCAAATTGTGTATAAGTACATAATACCCCCGTCGCAGCAAACCTGCGTACTCAGCGAATTTCCAATGAATATATATATCTTAGTAACACATTAAACCACTTACCAGGATTCATAAGAAATATGTTCACAAATAAGCAATATTTAAAATATGAATTATTCTCTATAAGAATAACATTGGGGATGAGTATCCACGTTTGCTGCCACAAGGAACAAAAAATTATGGGTTTTTATGAAAATATCAATAGAACTCATCTAAATGAAGTCACATACCAAGTTTCATCAGTGTACATTCATAAATTAGCGATGTATACCAATTTGATTATTCTCCATAAGAATAAATAACATGGGGGATGGTAAGCAGGTTTGCTGCAACAAGGAACACAAAATAATGGGGTTTTATGCAAATATCAATATAGCTTATCTTAGTGAAGTCACATACCAAGTTTCATCCATATACATTCATAAATAAGCGATATAAAACATTTTAAGTATTCTCCATAGAGAATAACATGCGGACCGAGTACCTAGGTTTGCTGCTACGGGAACCATAGTCGAAAAATTGTTTTTTTGTGCAAACAACAATAAACCACAATCATATGAAGCCATATACTAAGTTTCGTCAGTTTATGTTCATAAATAAGCGAGATATAAAATTGTTGTTTTTCTCCAAAAGAATAACATTAGACAATGTACAGTACTGTGTTTAGCAATTTTAATATCTCATTAACCAATTGACGTAGAGCAATGATCAAAATACCAAATTGTTTGTTTTTTAAGCTGAATTCAATGGTAAAAAATAAGATTTGATTAAGATAAAAATTAAATGTGAAAACCCCAAATAAAACATTTTTGGGGTACAAAACCCCCCTTCGGATGGTGTGATTCGTCTGGTTTTCGAACTCGTTCAAATAAATGGTACTTTACATATTTGTGCCAAATTTCATTAAGATCAGACCTTTTTTCCGAGAGTTATCGTGCTTACGGACATATATATATATATATATATATATATATATATATATATATATATATATATAAATAAATTTGAACGAATGGTGTTCTTGGCATCTGGGGACCTCGAAATGAAAAGTTATTATGGTCTTGGGCTTAAGTCTTACCATGCCACCTACGGTAATAGCTTCTTCCCTATAGGGGAAATTCACTAAAAGAGACAAAACCAAATAAAAATGGCATCCATATGAATAACATGATGACTTGGAAGTCCCATGGGGCAGAGCCCTGAGGCCTAAATCGAAAATCTAAAGCCAGTTTGCAAATCTGCCCACCTATACGTGCATTTTAGTGTATAATATGTGGGGGAAAACCATAATACCCCCCTTACAGCCAACCTGCGTACTCGGCGAATTTCCAATGCATTTCACATGTTTCTCTTGCTGCAAAAAGAAAGAGAAGCAATATTTGTTTGTGCAATTATCAATATAACTCAGCCAGGTGAAGCTACATACTAAGTTTTATTAATTTATGTTCATAATTAAGGGAGATATAAAACTTAACTTATTCTCCATAAGAATAACATTAGGGCTGAGTATGCAGGTTTGCTGCTATGGGGATGGTTAACAAAAAATAAATTTTTTGTGGAAATATCAATATACCAGTACTACGTGAACCACAAACCAAGTTTCATCAATATACATTCATAAATAATCAAGATATAACATTTGATTTGTTCTCCATAAGGATAACGGACAACGTACTGTGTTTAGCACTTTGGATATCTCTGCAACGGATGGACGTTAAATTGCAATTTAAACACCAAAATGATTGTTTTGTGGAGCTGAACTGATTGGTATCAGCAAATGTGAGATTTACACTAAAATGAACTGAGGAAAAGCCAAAATAAAAATACCCCCGTAGCAGCAAACCTGCATACTCAGCGAATTTCCAATGCATATTAATTTATCTCAATACACCATAGAGCAACATACCAAGTTTCATCAATATACATTCATAAATAAACGATTTATGACATTTTAATTATTCTCTATAAGAATAACATGGCGGATGAGTATGCAGGTTTGCTGAAATAAGGAACACTAAAAATGAGCTTTTATACAAATATCAATATAACTCAATTAGGTAAAGCCACATACCAAGTTCTATTAATTTATGTTCATAATTAAAGGAGATAACACGTTAATTATTCTCCATAAGAATAACATGGGGCTGAGTATGCAGGTTTGCTGCTACGGGGACTATCCGCCAAAAAATGGGTTTTTGTGCAAATATCAATATACCACAATGAAATGAAGCAATATACCAAGTTTCGTCAGGATAAGTTGATAAATAAGCGAGATATACAATTTTTCTTATCCTCCTTAAGAATAACATTGGACAACGTACTGTGTTTAGCACTTTCAATATCTCAGTAACCAATTGACGTAGAGCAATGATTAAAACATCAAATTGTGCATCTTTTTAAGCTGATTCCAATGGGGAAAAATAAAATTTTACTTTTTCAAAAATTGTATGTAAAAAACCCAAAAAAAACATTTTTGGGGTACAAAACCCCCCCAAAATACCCTTTCGGATAGGTCGATCTGTCTGGTTTTCAAACTTAAAGTCAAAAATGCTGCTTTACACGTTGGTACCAAATTTCATCAAAATCGGACCTTTTTTACGAGAGTTATCGCACCCACGGACATATATATATATATATATCAGACTCAGTAGAGCCTCAGTGTGTCATAACCGCAAAATATTTCAAGAAAAGCCAAGCTATCAAGACATTAGATTGTACAGATTCAGGACATCAACAAACTGTGTAGAATCTTAAAGGAATTCTTGATCAATAATGGTTTCTATTCCTTAATTTTATCAAAATGATTGGTAGGGCTATTCCCTTTTGTCCTGGTAATTATTAGTATAATGACACTTCCCCTCCTTATGGCATATCGGGGAAAATAATCCTACTAGATGACGGATCCCATGCCGTCTTCTGCAGTCTACGGGACTACGCGGGACATGTATGTTTGTATATGTACCAGGCAACGTGTGGTAATGGAGTTTGTACCAATTTGAAGCTTGAACATTCCGATACTCCCCAAAACTGTCAGATTTATCATTATCTTCCTTAAGTTTTTTAGTTGATACAAAATGTAAATGCCTACAAATGGTGGGATTATAGTCTGCTGTGTTAACAACAAACAGCTGATTATAATCCTGACTCTGGGATTTTCACTAGACAGCTGATCAGCTCATCAATCTCTTGATTTATTTTCGTCTGTAGGAAACATCAAATGTAACAGTGTTTAAAAAGTAACTTATTTTTTAAGTGTTAATTTTTAGTTTTGTGAAACTGTTTTGTACCACATATAAAATTGCATTTTCATCATTTGTAAAGTTTTCAAATAAAGCGTACCGTGAGGTTACTACTCGACCTTAATATTGTAGCTGTCGAATTTTGATGGGCACCCACAAGCTTGTATAAATGATCTCCCAGTAATCCATAGTTCTCACCAATCAGACACTACCTGGATCTGATACCTCCCGGATAAGTGAGAGGAGTCTCCTGTATATATTACACATTTTAAAACTGATACTTAAATAGGCTTACAGAATGGTGAAGCTAACTTATCATATCTGTTTACAAATAACATGTTTTACAGAAATATTAGTAGATTTCCTGTGTACGCCAAACAAGATTACTTAGATGTGTGGCTTACTTACACACTTTAAAAATATAAATTTACTGCTTGCTTCATTCAGTGCTAATGAACGTTGCAATATCTTTAAAATAAGAGACTGAGGTGTTATGTTAGAGTCTAGGTTAAGGATTTTTTGTTATTTTTTGTAACATTCCAACTACCATACTTAAAATAAAATATAAGTTAATAAAATAATGATTTACCTTTATTATTTCACTATTTGGTCCAATTCCTGTAGAGGATTTCGAGAATATCTATCTCACCATACACATAAAATTTTCATTAAAACTGTGGTCAATGTAAACTGAATTAGTTATAGTGTAAATTAAGAGTAAGAAGCAGGTAATCAGAATTTTCTCTATTACAAAAAACACAATTCCAAATAGATATCACTTTAATATGTTTTCTATGAAACTATCAAACTAGAGTGCAGAATTAAGAAGAATTTTAAGTCTGACGATGAAACAGAAAATCTCAAAAAGAAACTTAGACTAACCTGCAGAACGATGACTTGCAGAAGTAAATAACTATTTTATTACCTTGTATATATATATATATAAAATGCTTATGCTATACATTCTACAAAGACAACAAAGAATAATTTTACTCAGAAGGCATTATTGCCAATTGTTTACCCAATTAAATTGCTTTAGAGAATGCTAAAAAATAAGCTATTTGACGGATTAGACCAATTTACCAAGAGCGGACAGTTCATGCTACCATACACCGTAATGACACACAACAACACATACTTGTGCGTCGCACCTGACAAAGTACTCCACGTGTTTCATGCTCTGCTCGTAGTTCTTGCCTCCCACTTCCTGACAGTGCAGTGCCAGGAACTTGGGTTCCAGCCGAGCCACCGTCTGAAAAACATCAACTTTTATTAGATACTGAGCAAAATAAACACCTTCATGAACTTTCATCAATGTCAGAGAACCTTCTCATCTACAAGTGAACAGATAATTACAAAAATAAAATAAAAACAACAATCACTAACAACATTCATCTAATACAAATCAAAAGTTAAGTGAAGATGATGATAGTAATGATAATAAGTATTGTGCGAATCTGTCGGGGATGCGGTAATCGGCTTAAGTCATTTTACATAGTTAGATTTTTCCTGGGGAGGAGACTTGTCTATAATTTATTTTAAAGCTAAAAATGAGTTATATCCAAAATTTGAAGGAAATCATTGCGAGTCGTTTTTGAGATTAGAGTGGCAAGCAAGCAAACCTTGCTCATATTAGAGTACAGGTCACATATAATGGTAACAAGTAAAAATCATAGAACACAGTATCTTCACAGATTTTTCCTCCCTGTTATTGTTAAAATTAATTCTTTTCCTTTTATTATTGGACATTTTTAAGGGAGTTTTTAAAGTAAAGTGAATCTTAAACCCTTAGTTAAAATCTTCAGTTACACAAATTAAATGTTATGATATCTCCTGCAAGGAAGCAACTGATTTTTGTAACAGACAAATATTACCAACTGAAGAGGAAATGGGAGGTGTTACTAGAGTTCTCTAAGCAATAAATGTCAGTGTTTTGACAAATGCCAAGAGGTGGCCTTTAGCGTTATCCTCCAGGAAGGATTGATCTCCACTTTTCATCTGGAAAACTGTTTCAGATAGTAAAAATAATAATAAATCATTCTTGACTTTCTTTTACCTATTGCTATGTTTATACTCAAAAATAGATAAAAGAAAGTCAAGGAGAACTTTCAGAATGGTAGATTATTGTCTTGTCATTAACTCAATCCAGCTGCTATCAACCGTCAACTTACCATTTAAATCTCTCACTCATCTTTATATAGTTTTTACTGGCGAATTTCCTCTATAAGGAAAAACTGTAGTAGCGCTGACTAGCAGGCTATAATTTTTCTTGAGTTAAAGAAGTGGTAATTAAAGAAAAATAATAAAGAACTGAATAAACTCTTCTTGTATTTATTTAAATAAATAAAATAAAACTTTTTCTTCTCAAATAAAACAGTTCAAAATTCAAAATAAAATTAAACTTGGTTTTGCTTATGACTTCTGTCTTTCAAATAAAAGATTAACTGTTCGATCCTTTTTTTTATATTGCTGAACTTTAATTATAAATCTTCTTTTATTTCTTAAACAGTCTGGCTTTAAGCATGTCTTCAACCCAAGTATTAAAGAAAAAGTTCAATCCAAGAAAGAATGAAACGCTTCGAACCCTGAAAAAGAAATAATTCTTTTACAGACTGTTCCCCTTTTTTTAAAAAAAAAACAACAAATTAGAAATTGGAGCAATAATTTAAATTGAAACTCTAAATTTTAAAACAACTTTGTACCTTCAAACTGAAGAGGTTCATGTTTCGCTGGAAAGACTCACGACACACTCACGACACTAGTTGTCAACGTAAAATGCCGGAGCCTCCCAGCGACCGTGAATATATAACCTTAGCTTAGAAACTTCCAGAAACCCGAGCACGCCGGCCGTCACGTGACCAGACTCCAGTTCAATCCAGCCAAGGAAGAATTTATATCATTGTCTCCAACTCTCTTTCTGACAAACCCGAACAAGAAAATCGCGATCTTGCCTTGACTTGCAAAACCAAGTAGCACCAGCAATTCTTATTTGCAACTGTCAGCAATTATTCACAAAACATCTTTTATATTTTTATACATTAATTATTTTAATATATAACAAATAGTATATTTAATTATATATAGCGTTTCAATTACAATTGGGATGCTATAAAGGAAGATTACTGTAGTCGGAATGGTAAAACCTAGGCCCGGGTAATTATCCGAGTCCCTTGTCAATTCATTTAATTTTGAGCAATCTGCCATCATCTTTAAAATTATTTACCAAAGGTCCAAAATTTGTCTTTCAAAAGTTCTCTTACATGGTTATAAATCATCTTATTAAAAAGGTAAGAATGGGCCACTGGCGAAACTATCAGGTTTGAAAACATAGTTGATGTGTTATTTGAAAGCCCTTGGCGTCAAGATGTGCCGTTTGGGAGATGTCCACCTTCAGGGCTCTGACCCTTGGGCTTTCAAAGTCTCAATGTTAATCTTATGGAAGAATAGAAGTAAATGTAATTGAACATTTAACAGCAGCTGTTGATACTAACAAACAGGAGAGAAGGAATATCAGCTGATTTAAGAAAACTTCTGGAATGGCGTCTCAATGTTAACTAATAAGATGGTATATGAGCTGGATATTCCTAAGATTTAAACAATATTTGCTCAAATTCGAGCAGCTGTATTTGCTAGTACATATTATTATTATTATTAACTATTGTCTGTAAACAACACAATAAAACTTACTAAAACTTTTCAAATGGACAAAAGGTTTTATCGACTACCAATAAATCACAACATATTGAAATATATAAACACTGGGGAGCAGAGAGAAATTTAAAACCTCATTTATATTTCCAATAACTGCCTAACTATTTCAACTCCAAAACTTATTTCACTTTATTAAGTAAGTTATACAAATCATTATTAATGTAGTATTTGATGTAAGAATCCAATCATGTGCATGACAACAAAGTTTTGATAAAAGAAACAAGACTGATAACCTGTCCAAAGAGATGAATGATAAAAACTTCAAAGATAAATTTCTTTATAGCCATTCACTAAAATTATAGAAATTTCTTTTAGATGTACTTAAATAATGCTTTTTCTTTGCAACATATACGGAGTCAACTGAACTAATCAAAAATATCATTATTAGAGAAACCAATCTTTATATATAATTCTGTAAGCAAAATCTTTAAGTAAAAATTATCAAAGTTTGATCACAAGATGATGGGAGACGGCTTAAATTAAAGGTCTTGATCCAAAGGACTCAGGAAAAATAGCATTATTTGTATAAAGTTGCCATAAAACGAGAAATAACGTAAAACATCCACATAAGAAAAGCATGGGGATTTAAAAACGTCTGCTTTGTTTCACATTAAAACATGACTACTTTATTTACGAACTGGCATGTGTTTCTATTGATATTGTTTAATTTTACACAGTATACAGAAGGTAAAAAAATCAGATGGGGCAGAGTATCGGAGCAAGGGTAGGGGCTTTGGCCCCTATAAGCCCCTAGTATTAACTAATTTTAGAAATGAAAAATTGTCATTAATTAAAATAACAACATAAACTGATGATGACTACATTATACGTATGATAAACCGTTAA
Organism: Allygus modestus; assembly: GCA_963675035.1. Classification (NCBI taxonomy): domain Eukaryota; kingdom Metazoa; phylum Arthropoda; class Insecta; order Hemiptera; family Cicadellidae; genus Allygus; species Allygus modestus. The sequence continues at coordinate 235,107,133 of OY776111.1, read as the reverse complement.
TTACAAGCTATAGAAATAGAAGTTTACAAAAAATGTATTTTCCAGGATAAAGTGACCTCTAGGGAAAAATAAAGAAAGTCATGGGAATTATAAGCATGCAAATGTAGCCAGCCCCTGATCAGATTTGAATCGATCTGACCTGACTTTTGACTAAGGTAGAATACCGCATTTTTACTTATACTTCTAACGAACCAGGGACTATTTATAAAAAGTAAGACTGGTTTTGTAAAAATATGAGAATAACTCTCTAAACATTATAAGAGCAGATATGTGAATTTTAATAGCATTCCAAAAAGTTAACCAGTAAATTATGATACCATTTGGTTTAAATTTACTATACAGATGTCATCCTTTGCTTGTATCTTTTACAAAATAATATTGGGAGCATAAAACTATTTTAAGATTATCATTAAGAATTTTGAGCATTACTACATCACTACAGAGTATCAACACTGTAGCATCACTAGAGAGTAGCATCACTGTAGCATCACTACAGAGTAGCATCACACTGTAGCATCACTGTAGCATCACTACAGAGTAGCATCACACTGTAGCATCACTGTAGCATCACTACAGAGTTCCATTTCTAAGTATTCGCTTGAACAAATTTTGGTATCCATTTCATTTTATTTTAGAGACGGTACATTTACAATTAGAAATATTAACATCAAAGTTTGGAGTGTTATTTGTTTATCTATATAAATAAAGCAGAGTTATTGTCTGTGTGTGGATCGCCGTATGGCTAAACTACAAGGAGTTAAGGTATGAAATTTTCAGGGTAGGTTCCTTTAGGTTACAGCTGTTGTACCTGACTCTCAGTTTCCTCTAAATCCTTTAGGGCTACTCCCCGTGGGACAACCAAAATTCCAATGTTAATTTAATGAGACCTTACGGTTACAGTTTTCTGCTATTTATTTAATGTTATTCAAATAAACAGCTGACATTAGTAATTTACTTTTTTAACTACATTTTATACCCAGGTGAAACCAGTATATTCAGCTAGTTAATGATAAATTAAGACAATTTTCAGCCTGGTTGGATTCATCTCTAGTGAGACTGAAAATGATTAGATAGAGCTGATCTTACTTTCGCTCATGAGGTTTTACTTCCTGTCACAAATCTTAAATGGAATCAGCAATATCTTATGGTAGCTCTGCAATATTGAGGTTAGCCTCAGGTATTACAACCCACATCAAGCTATAAGGCCCATTTATAACAAAAACCAATAAAGCCTAAAGGAAAACATATATTGTTACATATAAGAGATACTCCTCAAATGTAAATAATACAAAATTAACTATTGATATTAAATTAAAAAATACAATTTTTGGATGCAGAGCAATTTATACCAATTAAATTATGAACTTCAATTTCTTAGGAAGATGTAGGCAAGTGATCTGTGGTACTTAATAAAATTTTGTATTCCTCATGGAGTCAAATGAACTGAATCAGTCAAGCCTTGGAAAGCCCCAGCCTGTTTGAGTGGCAGTGATCCTCTTATGTTTAAGCTCATTTGAGTCTTAACCTTTCAACCAATCTGTCGCTTCCCACTCTTCAATGTAATCTCTTTTATTACTCTGAAATAAAGGAAACCTTTGAGAAATTCCTAACAGTTTAATTGAAATACAGGAGAAATAAAAATAAATAAATACTAAAAACTACCATATTCTATTAAACTTTCTTCAGATAAAAACCCCTCAGTGATTAATAAAGGAAATTCACAGCTCTTCTCACTATAAAACTCCCTATTTGTAAGAGTTTAAAATGCCTATGTCTCTCACTTGTCAGACAATTTAGTTTGTTTTTATATAATATTACCTAATCAAAAAAAGTATATATAAATATTATATGTTTAAGAAACATCTAATCAAGGATCCGCATGTAGTGTCTTATAAAATAATAAGATCTGCTGTAAAAGAAATATTTGATCTATCTGATAACACTCCCAATTCAATTTTCTACGGTAGTACAAAAGTTAAAGGGATTGGTCTTAACTACGCATCTTGGGAAGCAGCTTTACAGCATACAGTAAAACCTCGATCAACCGTCACTCTCTGTTATCCCTCGTCCGTCTATGAGAATATTACTATTTATCAACTTTTTGATTAGCATATTACGTGTGTTATTACTTATAGGATGTAATAAAAGACGTCTTAAAACACTTAAGAATATATTTACACTTATATTGATTCACATACAGACGGTAAACATATATAAAATATGGTAGAAGGCTATTGATTTTGACCAGTCACATCGGTCATCATCAGGCCAATGAGAGAACTCAGTTTTTTCATTTCATCCTGTACTATTTATCAGCATCAGGATTTGCGCCATATGGCAGTGTCTGAGCATCTGTTCGAGCTATTATGCATTTCTAATAACATAAATATGTTGTACTGGGTAGGATTATCTTTTGTATTACAGTTTTATTTTCACTATTCTTCCAAAATATTTTAAATTTAGTTACTGAACATGTTTATATAATGACATTTCTATTATCCGTCTATTCAGTTATCCGTCACAGTCCCGGTCCCGAAGGTGACTAGGGATCCCTACCGGTTAATAGGGATTCCACTGTATCAACATTTTTCAAGTACTAAAACATATTAATGACCCATATCTGGATAGGTTAAAGGATTTTAAGTTTGAAGAAATATATTCTCTTAACAAAATTAAACCTATTCAAGATTAGGCAACCAGTTATTTCAAATACAAGAGCACTTAGAGAAAAATTGAGAGACGCTGAGTTTAATGCTCAGAACCAATGAGCTCAAAGGAGGGCTCTCTTTGTTTGGGTTCAAAGGCAGGGGAACCAAACATTTCAGTGAATGTCCTAACATTAATATAATATTATTAAAAGTCCACAGTTTGACAGAATCTGATTTTAAGTATTATTTGAAAATGGTTCGTGATGTAGCTCCAGTTAGGAGCCTACGTGGAATATCCAGGGACGGCAACCAGTCCCGGCATTGTTCCCTGGCACTGAGAAGAATATTATTGAATCCTTAGCCCATGTCCTTGGTCAGTGCCCGTATATAGTAGTCAGAAAAGGAATACAAGACATCACCAGATAAGAACAATTAAAGCTGGCCAATTCAGAAAGGAAGTAAAATATGAAGTATAAGAAGAAGTCACTGGTTTACATAAAAATGAATCTGTCAGAAGATGTGATATACAATTGTCATTGAGAGAAAAGTTGATGTTACATTATCGATCCCACTATACGATTTGAACCCAATGTCGATGAAACCTCAGAATTACACCACAAAAAAAATAATATTTATGAAAAAAATTTAAATATTACAATGAAAAGTATAACATCAAAAACTTTGAGGTCATTGTATTATATTTAGGTATATAATATGCACATTGGTATTGGTGCAAGAAAAACAATTCCAAGTTTTGTTCAAGAAATGTGAAGAAGACTTAAATTAGATAACAACATTTTGACATAGTTGCTCAGACTGCAGTGAAATATTCAATTAGTATACTATCAAATAATTGATACAACCAAATATCAAAATTTGTGTATACAAATTCTGTGTCCTGAGGCAAATCACATTGGTGAAAAGATGTTAATTTTTAAATAAATGATCTGTATGTATTTAAGTAACACGTAATCAAGGATCCACATGTAGTGGGTTGAAATATTTAAAAAATTCATATCTAAACTATCTCTTAAAAGATACCCCCATCGCAGCAAACCTGCGACTCAGCGAGTTTCCAATGGATGCATATGTTTCTCACTACTACATTAAGCCACTTATCAAGTTTCATAAAAATTCATAAATAAATAAGTGATCTATAGTATTTTATTTATTCTCCATAAGAATAACATTAGGGCTGAGTTTGCTGCAAAAATAAAAAGAAGAAATATGTTTTTGTGCAATTATCAATATAACTCAACCAGATGAAGCTACATACTAAGTTTTAATAATTTATGTTCATAACTAAGGGAGATATAAAACTTTATTTATTCTCCATAAGAATAACATTAGGACTGAGTATGCAGGTTTGCTGCTACTGGGATAATCAACAACAAATGCATTTTTTGTGCAAATTTCAATATAAGTTTACCAATAATACTAGATGCCACATGCCAAGTTTCATCAATTTACATTCATAAATAATTGAGATATCCAATTTTATTTATTCTCCATAAGGACAAAATTGGAAAACGTACTGTGTTAAGCACTTTGAATATCTCTGCAACGGTTGGACGTAGAATCACAATTTAAACACCAAAATGATTGTTTTGTAGAGCTGAATTGATTGGTAAAAACAAATGTGGAGTTTACATTAAAATTAACTGAGGAAAAGCCAAAAACCTTTTTCTCATAAGATTAACATGGGAGATTTTATGTCCAGGTTTTTTTTGGATTATCTCGGCAACCACTTAACCTAGGTTAATAATTTAAAATACGATATTATTTGATTTTTCAAGCTCTATAAAACGCTCAAAACTAAAATTGCGTGTTTTAAAAATTTTAGGGTGAAAAGTGCAAACAAATTATTTTTGGAAAATTTAAAACCCCCATATACCCATCTGGTCCCACCCATGGTCCAATTTTTCTGGTTCTCGAACTAAAGTCATGAATGTCACTATACACATTTGAGCCAAATTTCACCAAATTCAGACGTTTTTTACTCAAGTTATCGTGTTAACGGACTATAAATATAAATTTGAACGAATAGTGTTTTTGGCATCTGGGTACCTCAAAACAAAAAGTTATCATGGTCTCGGACTTAAGTCTTACCATGAGACCTACGGTAATAGCTTCTTCCCTATAGGGTAAATTCGATAATAATCCAGCATTTTATAATAAAAAAGGGTTTCAATTAGTATATAGTACATAACTGGTGACAGTCAGTAGCAATTTGGACTTCTATGAGATTATTTTTCAAATAACACATTGATTATTTGTGTATGTTTTTATGAGTATCTATTTTGCTAAACATAAAAAAAACTTAGGTTCTGAAACCAAACTATATCATATTCTTTCTTCCGTATATAT